>CM074949.1:20465597-20505394 GCA_037577455.1 Pangasius macronema
TATATATTTATATATATATATATCATCCCAATGCAGGAGTTCCCAGTGTAAAACTATATAACTATATTTAACTACATATATAAATATAGGTTATATATAACCATCTCTTTTCATCTGTCTTGAAAATAGTCTTCAAACTATAAATTGTTCATTAGAAGAAGAAAGCTATTCTGTTTTGTAAGGTAATCGATGGGTTGTAATAGCTTTTAGTGTAATAGTACTTGTAGCGAAGTGCCCATCTCAGACAACCACAACCACAATTCAGCTGTGTTCATCTAATCATTAGCAGTTGAGGCCTCATCTTGAATTCCAATACTTTTCATGCTATTGGCCAGTTGCTATGGAGGTGGATGGCCTTCTCAGAGATTTTTCATTTCAAATAATGACTTAGGGAAGCACGGTGGCACAGTGTATAACATTGCTGACTCACAGCTTCAAGGGCCTGAGTTCAATTCTAAGTTTGGGTATCTATCTGTGGTGAGCTTTGCATGTTGTCCCTGTGTTCACATAGGTTTCTTCATGGTTTTCTGGTTTCCATTCACTGTCCAGTAACATGCAGGTATCCAGATTGGCTATGCTAAATTGCCCCTAGGTGTGAATGACTGTGTGAATGATACCCTGAGATGGACTGGCATTCCATCCTGGGTGAATTGTCCCTCTTGTGCCCAGTGTACTGGGATAGGCTCCAGATTCACAGCAACCCTGACTGGGATAAAGCGATTATTGATAAGTGAGTGAGTGAGAATAATGACTTTTCTAAATTGCCTTGCCCCATTTTGAAGGCTGTGAAAGCCCTTCATTATTCATCATGATGACATGGCTGTTATCTTCTAACCCCCTAACTCTGATTAAAAAAAACTCTTCCATGTCATTGTTAGTTTTGGAACCACCATATTCTGACATGCTTTTCCAGCATATACTCATGAGAAATTTTCATGAATTTGAACAAATAAGGGCAATGTATTTGGAGTCTTAAGTTACAAATCCTAGCCTTGCCACTAAACCTTATTTGAGACTTCATACCGTTCCGTACAACATGAGGCACTGTATGTGATTTTTTTTAATGAATTTTCAATTGTGAAGCTATGATGGCCTGTTTGAATATTTCTCTACTTGGAATGTGTAAGCAGCATGTTTTACTTTACTTCTGTCAGCAGAGCCATACGCCACAAGACTTCCGATCCCAAGGAAGCCAAACAAAGATACCAACTACTGGCACATGAGGGAGACTATGTTCAAGCATCATCAGAATGAGCAGAAGACCAGGATGATGAACCGTGTGGATGAGCCCAAAAACCCTCGTCCCAGAATGGTAAGATTGCACAGCACTGGAGATTACTCAGATCCCAGTTATCCAGCCTGACAGGGGCATGGCCACAGGAATGGTACAGGGTGCCAGCTGTGATCTTTGAGAGACTAGAGAGTGAATTATGAGAGCCGTATTATTACAAAGCAATTCATTCAGGCTTACTGAATTATAAAGTGATCAAAAGGATAAGGTCAGAGTACAGGTGGCAGAAATGAGGTATCTCTGCATGGTGGCTGGGCTTACTCTCATTGATAGGATGAGGCACTTGAAAATCTGGGAGAAACTCAGAATAGAGGCGCTGCTCCAGTTGATCAACATCAAGTGTCTTAGTAAGGTATTGGGCCAATACAAATCACCAGAACAGCTTCAGAGCACTTTGGCATAGATTGTACAAGTCTCTGGATCGGTATTGGAAGGATGAACTGCAGATATTTCTGCAGTCGATGTTTTGACTACTAGTAGGGAGCTCTATATAACACATCACTCCAAAATCTCCCATAGGTGTTCAATTAGCTTGAGATCTGGTGACATTTTCTTTTAATTTGTCACCCATCCATATTTACCGTGTTGTAGGAATTTTGACCAAATCTCTTAGGAAATATAGAGCAACTGTAAAATCAATACAGTAATGCCATTATGTAGCCAATCATTGTGTATTCTGCAAATTAAATCTTGTCCTATATGTACCTAGGTGTCTGTGGCATCATTTACTTTTGCCCCCACCTCTGCGACCTTGCGTCTAATAACCTGGACACACCACTGGATTCTAGTGGCACAGACTCAGTGGAGCAATTCATGCAAAACCCCACACTGATCTTGGCATTGTGTTTAGTACAGCAGTGCCATCTTCTGGTTATCATACTAACATACATCACAACACACCTGCAAGTTTAATAATCTGATAAATAATATATACAGTTATGTGATGCATTGTACTGGATGCTTTGTTTGTGTGATGAATACATTTCAAAATACATTTTTTGTACAATTGAACATTAAAGAGGTTAACAGATGAGCACTTGACAATTCAAGTGCAGTTAGGGCAACTGTGTGTGCTCTTTAGATGGCTAAGATGGCAGAATTGGTGTTGTTCTCTATAAAATCTTTAGTAGAAGCCCTCATCATTACTCACTGACTGGTGACAGCAGACAGTGACAAATGCTTGGCATCTTTGATGAATTTATATGAGCTATCCCTTATCACATTGGTATTTCTGCAACTTACCCTTATCACATTTGGCCATCGCATATATCTACAGCAAGTTAATTAACTTTTCTTGGAAATGTACCATGTCCTACCTCGATCTTCTAAGTCTCCAGCCAGCTGAGTGCTGCTGCATGACTTCATCCTAAAACAACATTCCCAATCTACCACTACTGTTCTCTGGCCATAGCCAGGTTGTTTCAGGAATTTCATGCACACGCTTTTATTTTTTGTTTTTCAAGTGGTTATTTGGCCAAGAAGACCCTATGTTCTCCCACTGTTTAGTTTTTTTGAGAAACGACACAGTTCAGCACATTGGAAGATTGTTCCTGGAAAGCTATTATTATTATTATTATTATTATTATTATTATTATTATTATATTACAATGAATTATTTCACATTAATGAGGTTTGAAGCTGCCAATTCTGCACTCACAAATTAGAATAGCCACTGCAGCCATTATGAGATTTTTCAGACCTGAAAAAAAAAGAAAAAAAGAAAAAATATGCTATACTTAGCCAAATTTTCCCCTTCATTTAACTATGTATATGATGACTGTTAAACAAGAACTGTACAAGCAAAACGACATGCAATGGGAGCATTAGAGGACAACAGCAGAGACAATAGTATTACTGGTGTAAATGTACAAGAGACAAACCAGGGATTCCAGAAACCTGGAGCTGGCTTTAGCATGAAGGAAAGATTGAGAAATTGCTCATGTTCATCCAGCACCCATCTCCAACAAACAGCAGAAACCCTATGAATATGTCAGATTGATATGCTGAGAGCCAAGACCTGAGTACACCAAGTGCTCAGCTGCAGAACTATTCATCCAAATGATATGGATAAGATCCCTGGCAGAGCTCACCAGTACCCTCTTATCCTGGGCCAAGCTACAAGCAGCCAGAATAAGAGACAGAGAAAGAGAGAGTGAGAGAGAGAGAGAAGTTAGAAAGTAATAGAGAGGCACCTTTCCTTGTGGTGGAAGAGAGAGAAGAAGAGTGAAAGTGTAGCCCAGGAAAAAAAGTTAGTGAGAGATGAATATCCTCTATGTTTCATGAAGCTGCTGAACTGGTTCTTATCTTGCTTTCTTTCTTGTCTGCTGTGTGTGTGTGTGTGTGTGTGTGTGTGTGTGTGTGTGTGTGTGTGTGTGTGTGTGTGTGTGTTTCTGGCTGAACAGAGTCAGTGTCAGCAGGAGCTGGATAAGGTGCTGGAAGAGATCTCTAAAATGACCTTCCATGACAACAAGGGACACCTGGAAAACCTGTATGAGCTAACATTTCCCAACTGTGATAGTAACGGACAATATAATATAAAACAGGTATGTCATAACATGAACTTATTATTGGGATATATTCCTGACCTAGCTGGTGGAGTTTCATTATTTTACCCATGTTACACAAGGAGTCATCCAATATGGAACTTTATAGCCCAAGTCATCAGACAGAGCCTTTAAATAAAAGCTTGTGCAGGTTGCATGGTAAACATTTAGCTTTACCCTTTACATTTATTCTTTTTGCATATGAGACAGGATATAGTCCAAGCAAAAATCTTTGGTCATGACATCTGGGTTCCACAGAACATTACATTTAAATTTATTCAAAGTGACTTGAAACAGGATATGTTCCAAGCATGCAGCTGAGCAGTTAAGAGTTGAGGGCCTTGCTCTAGGATCCAATAGTTGTTCAGCTGCTCTTCTGGGATATTAAGCAACAAGAAATAAAATCAAGTGAAGGCATCCCCAAGGCTGTCAATGCTTTATCTAGTCAGGTCAGAAAAGGCATGCACAATTATCAACACAACATCTTGCAATCAAACATGAAGCAATATATAACCTCTCATCCACACTGGTTGCATAGTCTGCTCTAAAATGAACTTGAATATCATGGGATTAGAATAATCAGAAAAAAAAAAGAAAAAAAAAAGCTCGGAAGTAATAGTGTTCTCTCAAAGCAGTGACAAAGTCTAAGTTGCAAGTTACAAGGTCATAAACATGTTTGCTTACTGACTGTCTCCAGCCTGTGGGACGTTAGACACTTATGTTTTGCAGTTGTGGTCTTTTTTTTTTACCTCTCCATCTCTTGCATGTCCTTGACTTAGACCCACTTATTTTTAGAGCCAAAACAATGATATGCGCAATCTTTCTTAGCACAGTGACACATAACATAACACGATAGAGGTAAATCAAGGCCAGCTTCGCCTGGTACAAATAAAATGGTTGGCTTGTTTTGATTCGAAAGCTCAGTTTTCCCAGGGCTCGAAAATCTTTACCTCTCCACCCTAAATTGTTCTGTAAAACATCTTGTTCCTTTTATAATTAATGTAACTGTCAGGGCTTTGTTCTTTCTCACTGAAGGAAAAAATTGGAAAGTCTGTTTTCTTGCATGTTTTTTCAGGGTCCCTGTTTAAGCTGTGTCCCATTCAATTATGACCTCATTTTGGGAGTGCTCAGTGGGGGGTCAGAGATCCGTGCTGTGACCAGTGAGGCGGGTACTGTCGTTGCCGGGGTTTGGCTCCACCCTCCACGTCTCTCTTCTGATCACTGTACTGAGCACTTCATTAACCCTGGAAACACCACCCTTGCCCTTCCCTTTCCTCTTACTCTTCCTGTCTCTTTGTGTTCCAGTGCCACATGTCCACCCACGGGCAAAGGGGTGAATGCTGGTGCGTGAACCCCCACACTGGTATCCAGATTCCCTCCTCCATCAGAGTGCGGGGTGACCCCAACTGCAGCCAGTACTACAGCGGGCCCGAGCTCAAGTCCACTACCAGCTTGTACAAATAGATGTGGATAAGTGGAGTGACAGAACAACAAGAGACAAAGCTAGAGAGACAAGTGTGCAAGCATATATTCCTGTGTGTCTGTATGTGGAAATATTTCAGACCCATTATGATTTGCATTTTAATCTCATAAAATAACAGAATAGAAAGCACCACATTCAGACAAAAGTGAACTACATATATGCTAAATTTAATGACAATAGACTGGTGTTGTGTACTCTTATTATAGCCTGTACTTTAACACAGTAAGTCCAAACTGGCTCTTCTCATCCTGTGACTATCTTTTGGTGCAGCTGCAGTACAAATCCCAGTATGTAACAGTTTGTGCAGCTTCCTCTATTTGGTCTCATTCCCAACTTCCTTTTAGAGCCAGGCTAACATAAGCTACAACCACTCCTGTGCTGCTGCTTTTCTAACACTAAACATGCACCAAAGTAGGAATGCTAATGTATAATTTTGAGCAGTGTCCTGCAAACAATGTACTTTATTTGCATGGATTTGTTTTCTATGTTTGTCCCTCCTTTCTGTGGTTGTTCCATGTGCACGGACGCCATCAGTGCTGTTTACTTGTATTCAAAACCGCCTCCTCTCTTTGACTCACCCTACCGAACCATGTGGAGCTGCATTCTCTATACTGGCCTTGTCTAGTGTCTGCGGGGTGTCCGTGGGGTTACTCAGTGCACAGTTGTGTGTGTATATGTGTGTGTAGTGGAGTGTAGCCAGTGTTGGCAGCTGATAGACTTCTCCCCCTATTCTCTCCATCCAGTCATATGGGGGAAAATACGGGTGGAGAGGTAGGTTTGGAGCAAAAGTGGTTACTAATGATGTGCTGACAGAGGTCAAGATTAGGACACAAAGCTGACACTGACAAATGCAATAGTAAGTGGGCTAAGTACCTATAAATAAACACAGGTTTGCAAATATATGCCTGCAATGCAGATGGGCTGTACTTTACTTTTCATTATTTCACATTTCCCATGGCTGGGGGTTGAGTGAAGGGCCCGTTTGACATTTGGAAGATTTAGTGGTTGGTTTAGGGGGGTCTCGAGATGTGTGAAAGGATGCCAATTGGTGCACAGGTTGAGGGGGGCTGCTAAGCTTGCCGTGTCAGCAGCTTTCCCACCTGGTGTGATTCGTTTAGTGTAAATGTTGCACTCTAGGGCAGTGATTGTCCTTGAAAGCTATAGCTACATTTTATTCGGTCTGTGAAGAATGATCATTCTTGTCTGTCTGTCTTTCCATCTTTGTCTCTCTTGTTCTCCCTTTCCCTTTCTCTCCCTCTGAGTGTAGCATTGGACAGATTAAATAGACAAGATCCATAAATAGCAGCTGAGATTAAGCTGATCGATTGTAAACAAATGGTGCGTAGGCCCAAGAGCTCGTCTAAAAACTGTTCTACTCTGTTTGGAGACTTCTGTGAGCTTTGCCTCTCAGATAACATATTAACCTTCAATAGCTCACATGGTATTGCCATGTCCAGCTCGCCTTTAAAATTAGCTTTCATAGATTTTCTTTTTTTAGAGTGTATTATGGTGCTACAGCCTGGCTCTCCTAAACTCTGCTCCCCCATGTGGGGTTTTGGGGCCAGCACATAGGCTGCTGAGACTCTGGCTATGAGTTTTCCATTTGGGCTGGCTTCCAAAATAGATTACTGCCTCCCCTCTGGTGGTACAGTAAATTTTATGGTAGTTTGAGTCTGACCTAGTTTGAAAACAAAGCAAAACCAATTCCTGTGGTTTTTTTGAGCATATTGATTTGCCAGAGCTGTGCTGAAGGAGTGAAAAAATTTGGTTGTGTGTGCAGAGGGGGTTGCTGTGCCATGCCTGTAGCCAGTGGACAGAAGGAAGTGGTGTTTGCCATCTGCTGCAGTGTAAAAATGTCAGAGCTGCGTGCTGTTTGGACGGCCTCGGACAGGCGACAGGAAGAATTTCTTAAGCAAATCCTACACAGCACACAATGTACTAGCCTCGCACACTTTCACTTTTTACATTTTTCTTGTTGTTGTTGCATCGCATGCCACCGAGTATCGGTAGGCACACCAGCATCAG
The DNA here is from genome assembly GCA_037577455.1 of Pangasius macronema. Taxonomy (NCBI): domain Eukaryota; kingdom Metazoa; phylum Chordata; class Actinopteri; order Siluriformes; family Pangasiidae; genus Pangasius; species Pangasius macronema. The sequence continues at coordinate 20,472,940 of CM074949.1, forward strand.
ATAGTAAAGTTTACTGGTGACCACTAACGCAGCATGCTTCTTGTATCTTTTCTCCTTGGAATTAAAGTGCCTGCTTGCAATTCAAAAAGGGATTGTGAAAGCCATAAATGCATGCCAACCAACAAAGATATTTTTAAAGGCCTGTAATAAATGACAATATGATTAAACATGTTACTTTCAGCCCTCTTGTTGTGTTTCTTTCATTAAATTTTATATATAAAAAAGGACGCAACAGACTAAAAGCGAGTTGTTTATTTTGTTTGCGCTCTTCCATAGAGACAGCACTCATTGTGGTTGAACTGTACATTGTATGTGTGGGGTTGGCTGCCATGACATTGGCACAGAACTACCCCAAGGGGATTTTTTTTTCCTTAAAAAGAAGAGATCTGCAAGACGAAAACAATCCTTGAAAACAATCAAGAAGAAAACACTGGCTTCTTTTGTATTCCTTTTGTTTATGGCTATGAAACATGGCAATAATACTATCCTCTTAGGGAAAAAAAGTTTGATCTATAACCCTGTTGGGTTTGTCCCTTAACTCCCAGGATCCATGATGGGTCCAAAGTTACATTCCTCACTCTTATAACTCAATAACGTTCCTGGTAGTTTTATTGAAGTTACTGAATAATTCATAGTAGTTACTGAATACTATGCCTTAACAGAAATAAATGAATAATAACCTGGGACTTTATGGGGTTAAAATGTCTGTGTACTACTATCTCGTCTTCTGCTACCACCACCACTACTACTACTAATAATAATAATAATATTAATAATAACATTGCTGTTTCATAGCTCCAGGGTCCCTGGTTTGATCCTTAGCTTGGGTTACTGTCTGTATGGAGTTTTACATATTCTCCCAGTGGTAATGTGGCTTGCCTCTGGGTTCTCTGGTTTCCTCCTAGTGTCCAAAAACATGCAGGTAGGTAGACTGGATACACTAAATTGCCCTTAGGCATGAATCAGTGCGTGAACGTGTGTGTGTTTGTGTGCTTGGTGCCCTGTGATGGACGGGCAACTGATCCAAGGTGAATTCTCCTGCCTTGCACCCAGTGTTACTTCAATATGCTTTGTATCCACTATGACCCTGACTGGGATGACATGGTAACTGAAGATGAATGAATGAATAATAGTAATCACAATAATTATAATACTGTGGTTGTATAAAGCAGTGGTTCTCAAATGTTTTATAGACAGCCCCCTTCCAAGGACCCTTTTCCAACTATCTCTGACAACAGCACAGATTTTATTTTTAGAACAACAGGGAAAATATTTACCATAATTTTCATTTATTCAAGCCATTAAATCTTTTATAATTCCTGAACCTTGCACTCACCTAGATGTATATTTGAAACACTGTGTTTCATATTCATATCACTTCCTAGTTTTAAATTTAAAATTGCAGTTAAAGTTAACATTATTTACAGAATCGTTTTTTTTTTTTTTTGTTTGAGTCTTAGATCAACCCCTATCTTTCAAGTGACCAGTCAATTAGGCTTACAACTATAATAATTAAATAAAACCATTCACACTACTTGATACTAATCTTCACCACCGGCCTGTGATTTTAGGGACCCACTGGATATACATCACAGGCCCCTGGGTGTCCCAATACCACCTTTTGAGAAGATAGTACATACAATATGGCATTTATTTATTTATTTTTTTTATGATTTCATGCAATTTGTCCATTAAACTGTGTGTGTTAGCCACAAATATCTGTGATAATCATTCTTTAAGGTATGGCTTAAAATGGCACATGCAGCCATCCATAGCTATTGGCCTAATTAAGTAATAAAAGGGGCACAGATGCTTTGAAGTCTAATGTGCAGTTGTTAGATTCTTTGAAGGCAACCGTAACTGTCATGTTCACTGACTCACAAATCAAATCCCCTGCACATGTTTTGCTGAATCTGCTTCCTTGATCTGACTCTTTGAAAGAATACTACCCCATCTTAGCACAAGCGGGTGAGTCACATCTGGATACCTACTTACCGGTTATGCTTTCCACTTATGCCAGGAAGTATGGCTGTAGAATTACAGTAAAAAAAAACAAAAAAAAAACTAGTAGTCACAAAACAGAAACAGGCTATACCCTCAGCATTGTAGTCACCACCCGCAGTGTTTATGTTTAACAAAGGTTTCTGTTTAGTAAATGTTAGCTTGAGAGTTGTCCCTCATTGCCACCACTGAATTTAACAGCTATGGCTCACACTGAAGCCATGTGGCCTGACTTTATGCTAGCTTGCTCTGACACTTGCCCTGTAATAAAAGGTGGTATTTCTGCAATATCACCCTGCAGAATCTCCCTGTGATGTTGGATACCTCCATAATTTGAATGCTGAGTTTTTTCATTGTGTTGGTCTGTTTCCCCCTTGAAGTTGGGGCTCATATTAAATGACTTCCTAGTTCCTGTGTAGCCTTTTTTGACACTGTTGGAAACCAGGTGACTAGCCTTGGGGCAGGCCTTTAATGTAAAGTCTGCATTCACAATAAACCTATAATCTCCAATGTTTCGTCTCTCACCAATAAACAAATCTATCAACAATCTTTTGTATTGTTTATACAATAAAGCATAAATCTTGTGTTAAAGTGATTGATATGTCAGGGCTCCTTTGTATCCTAAGGCATACTGCCATGCACATTCATATCTTATGTGCATATTATAATTTAAGACTCATGTGTGGTGAATATATAATTTGTGTTCCATTTTGAACAAACGGATGTCAGTTTTCAATAATAAGAAGAACAAGTAGAACACAAAAGCTTAAATGAATACATAACTTTATTTAAATAAATGCTTTGTCATAACAAAAAAAGACAAAGGTTAAAAGAGTACATAAATTACAAGTTGAATAAATATTACAGTGATATTTACTTTCTTAATAATTTGAGTTTTTTTTTTTTTTTTTTTTTTTCCTTTTTATCTGTTTTATTAAGAGTTCCAAATGCTGAACATTTTCACGGTCCTCCTGCCACAAATGGGTGTTTGTTTGTTTTTTCTTTTCTAAATGCCATGTTAGGCCACATGTCAATGTGATCAATCATCAAGTCTTTTCTCATCCACAAAAAAGAAAAACAACAAGAAGAAGAAACTGTTAGTGATTCAGAAAGAAATCTGTAATACTACTGTATCATGAGTTGTGAATATTGTATTTATCTAACCATTCTGAAGATTCGGAATCTGGTGAAGGCTCCAAGCAACATCACAATGGCTTACATTGGCTTGATATGATTGTTCTTCTTTCTAAACACTTTACGTATTATTAAAGAACCTCAGTAAATGAGAGAAGTGTTTTCTCTCAATGATGAGATCCAGTCTAACATGGTGATTCAGGATGAAATGACAAATTTGTCTTAGAGTATTGTCTTTGGTTGATGCGAGAACACCATTTTTGCAATTCACTACTTAGAATTTGGTACTAAAGCACAAAAAACAAACCAATAGGTACTTGGCTGTATCACTTCCATGCACATGATTCAATTGTGAACCACATCTAAGCTATGAGCAAACATTTCTTATAGCCTTAGATGTCAGTTCCAAGACCAGAAGAGCAGTCATTGATTTACCACTGGCTGCTTGTACCTGCCTCACAGATTCCGAGACCCCCAAAGCCTAGCCTGCTAACGGTATCTACTGTGATGTGTGTTGTGGTGTGTGTTCTTGTTCTGCCCCACTTGACGGGGTAGTGAGGCCCGTAGCGTGATCATGGCCTGGGGCTCTCACCTTCTCTCCCTCTCCCTGGGTGCCACTGAGGCACACAGTCCGGTAGCTGTAAGAGTAGATGAGTAGAGATTGGACTGAGATCAATAGCTGTGTATTTTGATGTTTTAATTTTTCCCCCACCAGATGAAGAGGTGGTTGTCAGGCTTGGGCCACTAAAGCCCCTGTCAAAAGTCCTCAGGCAGGGTTTGTGTCTGAGGCCTGTTCCTGCTTCTCCTACACCTGATCTGAGATGTGCTTTGGAGTTAGCACTGCTAGGAGGAAGCTGTCATATGGCGAAAGAAATATTGTAAATACATAAGTGCAAGCTGCTTTTTTTAAAACAAAAAAAAAAAAGAAAAGATAAAAGCGGGAGGGGGCTCTGAGCACGAATCAGGACCTGGATAATGCTGGCAAATGCTCTGGCCTCCTCCTCAGGGGCCATTTGTGCAATAATAGTGAACAACATCTCCTCAATATCTCATTTAAAACACCTGCAAAGGTCTGTTTATAACCTTCACCCTGACAAACTCTCTCTCTCTCTCTCTCTTTTCTCTATCCACACTTTGAGAGCCTCTCATCACTCATTTTTCCATTTAGACATGCCATTGGGACTTTCTGTTGACCTGTGGTTCTTTGTCTTTTTTTTTGATAATGGTGTAGCTATCAATAGCAGAGAGAAGCAGCACTAGAGGCAAGCTTAGTGGAGTAGCGTCTCATCTATCTCATTGTGTCGAGCATTACTGGCCCCCTCCCAGCCATGAAACTATGATCACATGAGCTCTGTAACAAGATCTGAGCGGAACCACTGTGGCAGGGAATGGCTTTTCTTGCTGGTTTTTCTACTAAAGAATCACCAGCCTGTGCTGGCCATGAAGGCCTCTGTGTATCCCTGTTCATATGTAGCTTGACTGAAAACAAATTGAACTAGTATCTCAAGCATTTACATACACTTGCAGTCTCAAAATTCAGCTTATTCATTAAGATAAAAAAAACAATGAGAGACATAGCTGTACCCACTAGCTTCCCTTTCACAGCTAGTGATTTTACAAGGTTTCAAAATAGTCGTGGCATGACAGAAATATCTTTGACATATAAATCTGAAAGCAACCGAGGACCCTCGTCATTACATAATGGTTAACCGATTTTATCCCCTTGGCTACTGTGTAACGTTCACGTCACTATTCAAATGTATTTGTATGTAGAAAGGCACTAAATCACACACACAGACTCAAATAAAACTCTCAATGCACTGAATGACCATGGTAGTTAAATATGCCTTCTTTTTCAAATGACACCCTTTAAAAAGCAAAAGGTGCAGTTATGTCATTTTGAAGACAGAATTTCGAGAACAGCACGCAAAGTAATTGTGTGGCTTGGAAAAAAATAAGATGGGGGTGGGATGGATGGGGTGGACTGGGGAAGACCTTCATTCACATGACCAAGGTCCCAAAATGACTGGGTGGCTGTAACAATGAAAACAGACTACAACAAAGATTGTAACAATGAAAACATGCTAAAATGCACAACTTGTTTTCCAAGCAGCAATTCCTGATAATGGTTTCTCAGAAAACATTCATCAATCTACAGTTAACGGTGATTACACTACGCCAAAGTGTCACTCGTTTCGGTGAAAGCACTTGGTCTAGGAAATGGCTCATAAGCGGATAAGTTGATACTTCACTGAAGGCAAAAAATAAAAGAAGACTATTCCAAAAAAACCTGTCACAGGCTAAAAAAGAAGCCACCACTCTCAAAGGTGAATGTCCATCAAAGTCAAGTTACTTCAAGCCCAAATTTTAGGAAAGTTAGTGTCAGGCCATTGAGATCTGTCTCAGACCATAACACCAAATGTCCAACTTTGGATACTGATACTTGTGCTGCAAAATGTGTGCCAGATGATTTTGGGTGTGGATGTTTCTTTTCGTGCTTCTAACAAGGAATCTGTGAAGACGCTGGACATGACAGGACCTCAGGCCACAGCCAGCACATCAGCTATCCATTCACCTAGATCAGTCTGCACGCCAGCGTCAGGTTACATAGGCACAGTTGGCATTTTAGGCAAGCTACACAGTCACAGAGTCACTGAGACAGGTATGTCAAACATGGGTTCAATTCCTACTCCATCATTCTCCCAAAGAGTGGGCCAGTGAGAGAATGCTACTCTATATGAGCCTACTCTATAACTGCTCTCAGGGGGGGTTTTGCCACACACTCATGTGGTGGAAAACAAACAAAAATGGGACATTCTTTTATTAAAAAAAAGTGTCCACCATGTTTCTCTTTCATGCAACTGCACATACATTCACACATGCAAAGACATACATACGTATTCACACACACATACACTGAACTTGGTGAAGTTACACATTTCCAAGGTTTTCCCAATAAGTGCTCTGACAGGACCAAATAGTCATATAGAGAGAGCTGTATCAGCACATCCCTATGACCTTTTTTTTTTGGAAAACAAAAAAACAAAACATTTTATAGTTCTTCCAATAATAAGAGTTTGAGCTATCTCCTCTGACACCTCAACCTCAAAGATGTAAAAGACCAAGATAGCGCTGGTAATAATTAACATACCATATGCTCTTTTTTGCTGTATGTTAACAAGTATGGTGCTCAAACCCCAGCCTCTATAAAAATATATAATTGCATGTATATATTTTTAAAAATCTTTTGCTGGGACTCAGCTCGTAACACAGCAGAGGCCCTCTGATTAACTGGGTACCCCAAGTTAGAGATGAGCGCTCAGTCAAAAAAAGTTTATCATTTGTTTTTGTTCAAATTTGTGTTTTGTTTCTTCTTTTCAGATCAAAATCGTAGAGTGACTGGCGGGTGGACAGGTGGGAAGGAAAGAAGGAGGCGAGCCTCGGCTTAGGTGATCATGGCGCATCCCTCCTCACTCGTTGTTGTTGCCAGGCTCCATGTCTTTGCATTGGATGTTCCCTCCACTGTAGTCGGTCCCTGGCAACTGAACTCCATATTTGTCCACGCACCAGCATATTCCCCGTTTCCGACCACGTGAGGGCTTACACTACATGTGGGTTGGATGGGAGGGAGAGTTTGAAAGAATCGTTAAATGACTATCACTAAAAAATACCAGACACTACTTTAATTTAATATTCTTTTAAGTTAATATTCTATTCATTTGTAAGTTGACATAACTTGTATGTTGTATGTAAAAGACTAAATCCAAACCTGTTTGCGTTTGAAGAAGCCCTTCCTGTCACAGTTGGGCAGATAAAGAGAGAGAGCCACAATGCGGGAGGTGTCTTTCAGCCCCTTTATGATCCCATCCAGCTTTCTTCTACATGGACCCTTTGTAATTCAGCACAACACACATGTAACAACAATCAGTTAGTCATTAGCAATCAGTGACATTCTTCCCATTTTCCATTCCCTCACTGTAACTTACAAATTCGGTTTCGTGCTTGTCAACTGGGAGTGTTGAGTAGTCCAGCGAACCCATGGACCTCAGCTTCTCCTGCTGCTTCTTCTTGTCCTTGCGCATGGCAGCCTGCTTCTTGCTGTTGATTAGGTCTTGTTTAGGGTAAATGGGCACTTTGGCTTGGGGCAGCTGCTCCTCTGTTGTGTCAGTCTTTATTGTCTCGTCATGCTCTTTAGACTCACGATCTACAGAGAACACAATGATCAACAAATTATGATCTCAATTTCTCACAATCAACACTTTTAGCAAACCTGTACGCCTTGTCCCAGAGGAATGAAATTTGACAAAAAAGTCACGAGACCAGCTTACTATTTCACAATCTGACTGGTGTCTTAAAATAAACCTGAAACCAACTGCTTTCCCGTCAAATGTTTCCTTTGCATTTGTTTACAGAGGTCTAAAGGGATCAGCAGGTGATGACAAGCCCTGCTCCCTCCCATACAAATCCCTAAACACCTACCCAAACCTGAACAAGGCGCCTGAAATGGAGTTTTACTCTCACTCCATTGTTACATAAACAGCCAAATCACCAGTGCGGCTAAATAGCATTAAATCTTCATTAAAGGGTGCTTTATGAGAATAACAAATCAAGGCAAGCATTTGGCAGAACATGCAAATGAGACTGAGATTAACTATAAAAGGCCAATAATAATAATAATAATCCAGTTTACTTTCTTAGTGTACCATGTATTTTAGAGTTGAAATTGCAAGGCATTTTCCATTTATTTCATAACAAATTTCAGCCATGACTATAGCACTTTTAGTTGAAGAGGGAAAATTTCCAAAGGCTTGGTATACATTTTTATACTATACTTAATTACTTTAAAGTCTCAGCAGCTACAAGTACCATGTGACGGGAACATGATGTGTGGTGTAAACTGCTCAGAGAACAAGCACATTTTGAAGGGAGGTTTACTTAATAATGACTACAGCAAACATGCAGATAATGTTGTTGAGGAAAAACAGGCCAAAAGCACTTCATGAAAACAAATCTTTTACTACAAAGAAAGTTCAAAAAACAAACCTAACCAAGGCATAATTTCCCCAACAGGTTTTAGAGTAGAGTAAGTATATAAATAATCCCTGAACCCAACGGTTTTAGGGATTAGTATGAACATGTGGCTATATTTATCCAGTTAAACTATAACAGAAGGTGCTTCAGGTCAAATGTTGGAATGGGAATTTGTCAAGTATTGTTAAGGACACAGCCGTGTGATAGCATACCACATTCAGCACCATTAGTCAGTTTTGGGAAGGGGGCACGCGGGGTTAATATTGTTTAGTTTCTATTATATAATGTCTGGTTTACAGTGAAACCCTGTATAAGAGAGGGGTGTTCCAAGCAGACTGGTGTTGAAAGAGTTTGTCTGACACTGCAGCCATGGATAGGGACATGGGGGGAGGGTGATTACTGGAACCAGGTTGCTGGCTTCTGAAGTTGCTATCAGAGCAGTGGTTGACTCTTTGAAATTAATCTTGCAACTCATGACTTGGCAGACTAAATTCTGCACTGAAATGTTCCCTGTAGCCAGGCTTCATGACAGGCCAGCAGGCTTGCTGAATCGCATCTATCACAGTCAACCTCATACTTAGAAGGTCTTTTAGAGTTATAAAAATGACTGATGACTGATGTTTATGATACTTTTCCGCATTTGGCTTTGCGTGCCAGCAAGGAGCACATTACCAGGTATGTTTGGTTTAAAAATCAACAATGGACAGAGCTTTAACCGTTTTTGCTACCAGTGCATGTTGTTTTCTTTTCTTTCTCTCTTCAGTGTGTATACAAAACAAACATTTTCCATGCTTAGTGTACATAGCTAGCAAAGGAGACCCAAGTCTATAACAACAGTATAATAATAATAATCATTATTTATATAGCACTTTTCATTTAAGTTTAAAATTTCATACAAAACACTTGAATGGGGAAACAAGGTTTTTACGATAATGCACATATTAAAATTACAATCGTGAATCGTGAAAACCTGCCTTAACTGAGCAAATTGTTTGAAATGGGCTACACTGTGTTTAACATCTGAGCCCTGGCCAAGACACTGGAGCATGGCCAAGCCAGACATGTCACATGCAGCCTCTCTATTCAAATGAGCTTTGGAATGAATGGCAAAGTGGTATTGGTGACTCTGTGCTTAGCCTTGCAAAGTTTTCATTAAGGCGAGAGGACCTGACCATGAAAACAAGGTGCATCTGATAGGTGTCTGTTTAAATATTAACATGTGCATGGGACAATTATACTTCATCAATATACAAAGTTTCTTGCTGTCTGATGATAATTAAATAATCCCTCTATATTTTTCTCATATTTATAATTGCTATGTTGACTGTGTGACACAAAGTTAATTTTTGCTTTTAATCCCCCTCCTGCTCTTTGCACTAAACGGTTATAACCTTATATCACAATTCTGTCATTGTAGTCTATTAAGGCAAGTTGTCCACAAGTGTGCAATTTTTAAGCAGTGCGTGCTAGTGGCCTAGTCTATCATGCTACATTCATTGCTTTGTTCAAGTCACTGGCCAGCCATGACATCCTAAGCCAGATTCCGCTGCTCAATATTTAAAAGCTGGCCCAAATTCACAGCATGATTGTACAACTGAAACAGAGCAGCAAGCAGACAAAGGGCCAAAGAAGGCCAGAGAGAAGCTGCTCTCTACAGGCAAATGTAAAACAAAAATTACATTCTAATGGGTGAAGAGATGCATATAACACTGGACTGGTATGGATCTGTAGCATATTTAGTGAAAAGAAAACCTACACTATAGCTACTCTAGTCCTATTAGTTAAGAGCATGTCTAAACCATGTAACCTGCTAATATTATTCAGACCATGAAACGACAAATATAATGCACATGTAGCCTAAATGGTACCTGTTCACCAGAAAGCGTTTTTCATAGCATCATAATTGATATCTGATGTTAACGCTAGTATATTTCTTTATCCAAATTACAGAGAAGCCATGGTATAACTTTTTTCCCTTATTATATTTCACTCTGAATCTGTTAATGTAGCCACAGTATCAGCTTCTTCATACAGACAAATGGTCTGAGGAGGCAAGCTCACCGCACATTTGAGTTTGGGTTTTGTTTAAAAAACCCAAACTGTTTTGTCTCAAAGGACAATTGCTGGGTGCAAAAGTTATAATTTTGGCCCGTGTTGCAACTCCCCTATGTGTATCAACCTACGCTATAGTCAAGAAACTAACCATCTTTTGTTTCCCTTCCTTGGAGGAAGTGACACCAAAGTGAGCATCCTCTAACCCATGACAGGATGTTTCAACAGGTTGACACCTGAACCACATGCTGTTCCTCTCAATTCTATTGCTTTCTACTTGGCCTTTATGTTCCTGTTCCTGAATTATAATAATCTGTCATAAGTGATAGAAGGGAAGCAGAGCAAATTCTCAATTGTTTTGAACAGCCACAAAGACCCCCACTTAAAACCAATATGTGAAAGTCACAAACCAACAATTGCTTGATCCTAAGGAGTAGGAGCTGAGTTCCTGCACAGCTGTTACCCACTAGCTTTCCCAGCACTGCTGACAAATGTGGACTGCACAAATTGCTGTTAAACTTTATTAGGAGAAAACATTCAGGCTTGCCAAATAGGATCTCCTTTTTGTATACTCTGAGTGTGAGAAGGTGAATGGCTGTCTGAGACATGTGTTGGAGCCTGACTTTTGTAGAACTATGCAATGAAATATAGCAGTGAAAACCAATCTAATGATGGAAAACTGGGTGCTGCTTTCAGTACGACTTGTATGCACAAGGCTCCTGCCAGTGATACAGTATGTACCGATTAGTGCTGCTGTACAAGTAACTGCCTTCTTTCTGTTCCCTCATGATTGCAGTTAAAATATGGACAACCTCCAGGAATTACATAAGGCACCCATAAATAAGTAGCACAAAACCAAAACTGCATCCAAATGTCAGCTTCTGACATTTTTTTTTTTTTTTTTGCCTCGGGTGAAGGTCCATTTCTTAAGACTGTGTTGTCAGTGCACAACATGCTTGTTCATGTGCAGCTCAAGCTTTTAAAATTTGAGCCATCTTTAATTATTGTTTGTGAACTCTGACAGAGAAGTCTGCTGAAATATAACACGAAGGTCCTTCATGAGGATCAGAGGACAAGTAGCAAGCTACTATTTAGTCATATTTGATGGCAAGTGTGAAGCTTCTGATGTGCCAAATCTCTTTGTTGCCTGCTGGAATGTCCAACAAACTGTGCTCAAAATCCTCAATCACTATGAAGTAGGGGTTCAAGTATGGTGAAAGTAACAACGGTCAGGAACATAGGCACCAGTAGCTAAAGCACTCCCAAAATTTCAGGATAAAATCCTATTTTTAACCATTGCATAGTTATTTAAACATACTGGATATGCTATATGTCTTGCTTTGGTAAGAACAACAACTGCTGAAGTATAATACCAGCAGTATTACCTGTGCTTTAGACACAGTTTCAGTCTTCTATACTGCCCATTTACACCATCAGTGATGTGACCTGGTGATTTCAAGGCTGTGTCGCAAATACTCTGTATTAGTATACTGACTAGTAGTGTTAAATTGTATGCCTTCTATGCTAACAGGTAACCTAGGGGAGGCTACAGTTTTCATGTTCTATATAGCTTGCTAATATGTGGTTTGTTTTGACTGCAAATAGACGGCAGCAATTATGAAGGGCAAACATTGTTTTAGGCTAATTTAGACACTAGCGGACATTGGTTCACTGCACAAATGCCTTTACTTTTCAAAGCCAGGATTTTTATTTTTAGCAGAAATACAACTGATTTATGGTCAAACACAGGGCAAGACATTGCGAATCATGCCAAGAAGGAATATACATTTGCTCTGTCAAAATAGATAACTAATCATTTAGCAATATCATTTTTATACTTGGCTTGAGATAGCGTTTTTATTATTTGGCATCACAAATTTGTAGGCTGTTGTGAGCACCCCGAATAAATTTCATAATTTGGCACATATTTGCGCCATTGCGCCTATGGTTAGATTTAACAGTTAAGCTTAACCTGCCTGGCATATGATGAACAAAAACTTAAAATTTATACAGTACACTAAACCAATTTACATAGACTGTAAACCAGCTTCTGTCTTTAGGTAGTTATCATCCATAGTTTACAATGTGAATATGAGAGACTCATTACATCATGTATGATAAGATGCTCCTGTATACCCATAATGAAGAAATAGTTTGCTGTTTTCTTTCTTCTTAGTGAACTTGAAGTGAAATTATAGCTTTAGAAGAATAGAAATCGTGTAACTAGGAGACAGAGGCTCCTAGTCTTGGTGTGGTCAAGAATGCTTGACCTCTCCATTAATGTCCGTTCTGCCCATCTGGTAAAAATGGGCTGAAACCAAATACTACAGTAGAAAAGAAGCACCCATCTAAATCCATCCAGTGCTTTAATAGCTCTTTAGACAGTGGCTCCAAATGTGTTTTGCTGAATCACTGTGGCATGACCAAGCGCCCAATGCAATCACACACTGGGGAAGAGCTGCTCCTGTTACAACGCTGTTCCACACACTCTCAGGTCAAACCCTTGACACAGTCAGGCTTTTGATGTGTCTGTGTGTGAACATGTGCGTGGGTGTGCATGTGTGTAACCTACAAAGCCATAACCATAGATTACAACCATATTTATTTTCCCCATTTTGTAAGAAATTGTTAGCTATCCTTCCCTTTTACAAACAATGCCTGAAGAACAGAGCAAATTCCATTCACATGCTGTCCCATGGATTTATGTGGCCTCTGGGAGCAGTGGGGTGGGGGCGGTTTAACAATAAAACCAATAAGTGGAAATAAGCCCATATTAACACAGGCTCAATACATCATGCTCAATAATTCATATATTCATATAATATGTATGGAATGAAGATTGGTGGAAAATATTAAGTGTGAAAAAGCATGCTGAAGCTTTCAGCTGCATTGGGCATGCATGCCCAAACCATGGCTGTCTGCCTCTCTTCAGATTTAATCTTTAAAGAGTAATCTGACTCTTTGCACCACCCCCAGATGTAAACCTAAATTCAGACTAACCAAGATCTACTGCCCCATAAATCTCCCCCCACAGTCTTCACTGTCTTCAGCTGCAGGTAATTAAATAATGAACAAATGCCAAAGAATAAGCTTTAGTGCATAATACTTTGTGTCTTGCAAGTAAACTAAATGTTCCATCAACAGGGCAACTATTTCCCATTGTAGGAAATGCAATTGGTCTTGCATGGGATGGTTCAGCAAAATCTCCTCATCTCCAAAACACATGACCCACCACATAATGTCATTATAAAGCAAACTGTGTGTTAATTTGGGTGTGTTAGAAATTTGGGAAAACACTGACAGGTGCAGGTCAGGGACAGTGCAGGACATGGCTTGAGGACTGGGCTATTATATCAACACTGCTTCGTGTATGTTGATCATGGAGCAGAGTGCCAAAGCAATGTATTTGTCAACTGTTTGGACAGGTTCAGGGTATCTAGGTGAAGCTCAAGGAACACATTTGCATTCTATTAGCATACAGGAATGCAAGTGGTGATGTGCATTGGAAGTGGGAGTGAGTGGCAGTGCATTCAAAGTTCTTCAGTGTCATTTCTTTTAACAGTAATGACAGGTCCCCAAAATCAATAATAACTACAAAATATCTGATTCTGATTGATATACAGTATCCCTGACTGCAAAGTCATAATCACTAAATTGGGTAATCGCAACCCAATGCCCATATATTGCTCTGGAATGATGTTCAATCACAAGTCAGCCTTGATGAGACCATATGGAGCTTTCATTCCACTTTCTTGTATTGATTGCATTTGAGCCATCTACAATCCAGATGCTTTAAAACCTTAAATACTCATAACTGGGCCACTCTTGACTGATTATTATGCACATTTAAATAACTGTTACTTATGCGTCTAAAGTCAACCATATTTGGTTTGGAATGTTCTGCTATCAAAGTAAGTGATGCTACACGTTAATGTGTATGACCCGTTTTGGTGATCTGTGCACAGCTTGGTAACATTATTGATGCAAGTGATCTCTGATGCCTCTAGCTACCATTATTAACACCCCCTGCCTATTAATGTGACTCCTAAACCCGCTATTAAGAACTCATCACGCTCAGGCTGGAGCGCTAAGCGACCCAGCACTTACCCACAGGCGGATGCGACGCCTTGTAGCCCTTCTCGTTGGTGCACAGCCCTCTGCCGTGCAGCAGTGCGTGTAGTGGCTTCTCCTCTCCGTCGCGCGGCAGGCAGCGGAGTCCGTGCGCACACGTGCTGGTGTAGACGCCGCACGGCTGATTCTCGGCGAGAGCGCAGGTGAGGCAGCAGCCGCAGCCGGGCTCCTTCACCAGCTGACAGCCTTTGGGCTCGGGAGGGCACATGGACAGCGCCTTCTGGTCGCACGGCTCGCACGGCACATATGAGCCAGAGCACTGGGGCACAGCCGACAGCAACGGCACCATCACGAATAAGAAGTTGAGGAGCATTTTGTAAGGGATTATTTATTGGTATTCTTCCAATATGATAAGAACCTCCGAACAATTCGTAATTACGCTCTCCGACGCACCTTTGCTTCAGGTCATCGGATTTTAGAGTAAAATTAGAAACTTTGTAAGAAAAAAAGTCCGCATCCAAAGTCACAAAGAAAGGTCAATAAATGTTGCGTCTTAAAAGCATCCGCAGATCTGCTTGCACAGTGTTAGAGTAGACTATCTATTCTGATCATTCCCCGTTTTTAATGATAGCACCAGTAAGGTCCAGCGTGTGTGCAAGCCTCTCCGGCGCTCCAGAACCCGCAGCCGTTTTTCCTTCTGCGGCTGCGCTCTTGATTTCTTCCCCGCGTCTGCACAAGTTTTGGCGAGCACACTGAGCGAGTGCGGGCCGCCCTGCCTTTTTAAAAACAGCCGAAACCGAGCGGCGCTGGAGGGAGGCGCACTTGCCACATCTTGGCAACAAGCCACCGTGTTTTATTCCCTCCCTCTCTCCCTCCCCAGCAACAGAATCCCGTCTTTCACGCTGATGGCTAAAGTGACACCAAGTTTGAAGGGTTTCGAAACGCAACGAGACCTGACGCCCTAATAAATGACGAAGCCGAGTTTTTTCTTTCATTTTTCTTTTTTTTTTGAGAATTATAGCTTAAGCACGCACGTGTCTTGGCTAATCTCCACATACAGTGCTAAATAACTAATCCAAAAGCCATTAATATTGATGATGATGGTGATAATGTGTGATCTGTGTGCATGTGAAGCAGTGCAAATTCTTTCAAGGTGCGCAAAAGTGGACATGGCACAGCAGGTGGGAATCAAAGTTGAATTGCTTTTGTGTGGCTACAGACTGCATGAGGCTGTCATCCCTGAATGATAAAATTCCTTCACTGGTTGTGTGGAAGATGATAAGCACTGACAATTAACAGCAGTTTCGGACACGAAAAACTGCCAGAAATATAGATTAAATATAGATTTATTAACATAGATTAGATATGGGTTTATTTCTTGTTTCTACATAGAAAAAAAAGCCTAATTTCTCTCACTGAGAATCTATTAGAGTGGTTTATTATTAATTCAAAAGAGCTGGAAGTATAATTGTGTTGCAGCCAACAAAAAAAGAAAGAAAGTAAAAAAACAAAACTAAAAAACATCCAAGCTCTGCATGTGTTCTTGCAGCAGCACTGATTCGGAAGTCTATCCTCTTTCCATGCTCCTCATTTACCTTACAGACTGTTCAGTGATGACTTTTACATGTGGAGCTTATGAGAAGGTTAAGTGTGTTGTCTTCCTCAGTGCTGTCTTTCAGCAAGCCTGTATTCCTGAGTCAAAAACACTTCTGCATTTAACATCTTTATTTCCCAAGTAGCTTCCTAAATACCTCTCATGCTGGGTTTTCCCATTCTCCCACTGGCTTTGCCAGTCTATAGTTAAGGCGGATGGTTATTCACTGCATAAGTGTTTTGGGTAGTTTTCCGGATGCCCAGTAGAAGGAGCTGTTAGCAATGATTAGAGCTGTTGGTTGTGCGTCCTACAATTGTTGAAGCTTTCCACGCTACAAAAGCAAAAGTGGGCCTAAGAATGTATTCCACACTCAGTATGTTCATAGAAATAGGACCACTATGTCACTTATTCAGTGTCATAGTCAACATATTTTTTTCAAAACACTTCAAAAGAATATAGTAGTTGTTAAAGTTTTGAATATTATTATTCAAATGTTATGCACACTCAAAACAAGTTCTTTATAAAAAAAAAAAAGTCATGATAATAGTTCAGTTATTAGATCTGCATCACATGTGCTGTCTTGTAGTTTGACCCAGATGCTACAATTTTCTGACTGTGAATATTACTAAAGCACTGAAGTGAGATAATCTATAATGATCCATATGATACTGACAGTTTGATTATGTATTTTTTATTCTAGGCATTTTCTCTGCTTCTTTTTTCTTCCTCCTGAGCCATTTGTGAGCTACAGTTCTGAATTTGAACATGGACTCCCTTTAGGTCATACGAGGTGTCAAATTGCCCTGGTCTGCTTCCCAGTTCTTTAACTCGGAAAGAAAATTAGCTCAGAGGATACAGGTTACAGAAGTCATTGGAAACATGTTGGAAATGTAATCCACTTGCTAATGAGGAGGAAAACGGTCACAATTACCATCCTAGATTCACAGCTAGACCAACACTGTGTGTATGTTTGTGTTGATGCCTTCGATGATACTAATGTTCTTTTATACATGATCCTAATGGTTTGACACAAAAGCTCATTGCAACATGTCAGTAAACCTTAACACCATTATTTTGGAGATCCACCTGCCCTCATCTACTTTTTTTTACAGTTTTAAATGACCAAAACTATATTATGCACTTTTAGGATTATAGATTTTCTTTTGGACAAAACATTTTATACTCTGAGATAATATTTTTTCCACTGTAAATGTCAGCATTAGTGAATAATTTTGCAGAAAATTTATTTGGGTTTTTAGAGTCTTCTGACCACAAACTCAGTTCAATGAAACATGTACACCAATCAGCCATAACATTAAAACCACTAACAGGTGAAGTAAATAACATTGATTATCTCATTACAGTGGCACCTGTGAATGGATGGGATATATGAGGTAGCAAATGAATAGTCAGTTCTTGAAGTTGATGTGTTGGAAGCAGGAAAAATAAGCAAGTGTAAGGATCTGAGGGCCAAATTGTAATGGCTAGATGACTGGGTTAAAGCATCTCCAAATGGCAAGTCCTGTGAGGTGTTCCTGGTATGCAGTGGTTAGTACCTATCAAAAGTGGTCCAAGGAAGGTCAACTGGTGAACCGGCAACAGGGTCATGGGTGCCCAATGATATGTGTGGGGAGTGAAGGCAAGTAAGTCTGTTCTGATCCCACAGAAGAGCTACTGTAGAACTAACTGCTGAGAAAGTTAATGCTGGCTATGATAAAAGGTGTCAGAACACACAGTGCATTGCAGCTTCCTGCGTATGGGGCTGCGTAGCTGCAGACCAGTCAGAATGCCCATGCTGACCCCTGTCCACTGCTAAAAGCACCTACAATGCTCATGTGAGCATCAGAACTGGACCATAGAGCAATGGCAGAAAGTGGCCTGGTCTGATGAATCACATTTTCTTTTACATCTTCTGGTATAAAACTATAGGGAGAAGGCAAGCTGGGGGAGGCAGTATGATAATATGCTCTGGGCAATGTTCTGCTGGGAAACTTTGGGTCCTGTTATGTTGACACTTACCACCTACCTAAACATTGTCGCGGACCAAGTAAACCCCTTCGTGGCAACTGTATTCCTTAATGGCAGTGGCCTCTTTCAGCAGGATAATGTGCACTGCCACACTGCAAAAATTGTTCAGGAATGGTTTGGTTAACATGACAAAGAGTTCAAGGTGATGACTTGGCCTCCAAATTCCCCAGATCTTTGTCTTGTTGAGTCCATGCCTCAACGGATCAGAGCTGTTTTGGTGGCACAAGAGGGGCCTACACTATATTAGGCAGGTGGTTTTAATTTTATGGCTGATTGGTGTATGTATGTATTATTCAGGGAAATTCAATGCTTTAACTTAATTTCCTTTGTGTAAGGGGACCTTTCAAACACAGCTTAATTAGAAACAACTTTACACAATGTAACTTTACAAATAGTTTTGAGATAGGCGCCACTGATGTCAGTCATTTTGATTACTTGTGTCTCAGGAATATTTACTCTACTTGAAAATGTTATTTTCATGCTCTTTAACTTTTGTACACAGTCACCCACATTGATGACTTCCTCCTGCCAGCTCACATACACAAGAACAGGCAAAGGAAGAGCCAAAAACACTACATGTCAGCAAATGAAGTGTCCATCAGACTGTTAGTGAACACGTATAATCACTCTGTGTTTTTTCCCCCAAGTCTAAACTTTAAAATCTCCCTGCTGTTTGCAACAGGATGCTTATTGAAAGAATTTCTGGATGCTCTATCACCTCAGCTGCAGTACAGCTAAATGGATATACAGGTAATAGAGTTATGATTTGATATATATGCACACTCAGGATGCATAATATAATATAATATAATAATCTGCAAACATGTATTATGTCTTTGTGTCTTTTTGGTCAAATAAGGAAACCGAAGGAGACTAGAAGTGATTGTTGGTGATTGAATTTCATTACTATCCATATTAGAACTTGCAGTTGCAGAACTGATTTCAGTAATCCATGTTTCAAGGCTAAAACATCTGCTTTGGTTCTCTTCGCAATCTAAAACATAGTACGACACAAAAAAGTGAGAACAGAGAGGGAGACATACAGTAAGTAACTTCAACCCTTCATTTTGGATACTGGTTAAGAGCAAGCAGTTGGCAATATCTATGAATTATGTTGCCACTAGTGGCCTATGGCAGCCTGTTTGTAGAAAGTTCTGGGCACAGCTAGCGTGTTAAGCCCCAAGAGCAGGAGGTGGTGCTGGGTTTCAGGGATCCCTGTTGCCTAACTCATCCAGGCTCATCTCCTGGGATTAAACAGTCTGGCTGTTGAATGAAACTCTGCAGCTGCCAAGGACTTTACAATCACACTGCTCATTCTTCTTTCAAATCCTCTCCCCTTCTTTCTTATCCCTTAGTCTACCACCTTTATCATTCTCTATCAGCCCAGCTTGACCATATAGGTAGAACTGCAATGCATTTTAACTTATAATATTTTCATGTTTCTCATTTACTCCAATCACCAATAGAGATGTCTATGCTTTGGCCAAATGAATAATCTCTGATTGTTTAAAACTTGAGATGAACCATCACATCACATTAGCAAGCATAACATGAATCACCACTGTATATTCTATCCTGACAAGAATACAGTGACTAATAGTCCAGTATAGGAAGTGTTTGTGAAGTTTCAATTCTAACAGAATAACTGGAAATAAAATAAGCTTTCCTAATAAGATTTCAATACCCAACTGTATTCTGCAGCTATAATCTTATTGCAGTCATTACAGAATTCAATGTTATTCACACAGTGATCTTAAGCAGGTAGGTTTTCATTGTATACTAATGTATACAATGATTAATTTCATACTAATTCAGTAAAAAAAAAAAAAAACATTAAAAAGAGATTCATTTGAACATGTTATGTAGGGGAAAACTGTATTTTATAAATTTTACTACATAAAATGTTAAAAATGTGCATAGATACCACCCTGTCAGTGCCCAACCATTACTGCTGCCCAAAAAGTATCTGCACTTTGAAGATCTAGGGCTAGTCTCATTATTGTGTTTCACATGTCCAATTTTTTTTCTAGCACTGTCAGGCATTTAGCCCAAATCAATTGATGCAAGCTCGACATGCCCTGCTGTCATTCATAGTGGCGTCACTATTTATGTGCAACTGTTTTTTCTTCTTCCAGCAATCTGTCTTCTTTGACGGTACTCCACCAAAAATATGTGTTATGTACACACTACAATGGGAGTATTGTTGGAGTCTGTGTTGGAGTCACCCAATTAGAAAGGTAGTTGTGCTTCAACCGCAATGAGGACTCAGTTATAGCCACATTCTGTGTTTGCTCTCCATGACCTCGTTCAGTGGAACGGCATGACTTGTTTCATACCGACCAGCAACAACAGCGTTCTGTTGTCCTGAGCCAAAATGAAAATGTTGACTGAGCTGATAATTACACTTAAATTGTTAGTTTTGAGGTTTTCATTTAGGAGCAGATAGAGGATCTCTAATGTAGTGCTAGGTTCCCACTTTTTGATTAGAGGGTGGGTAAAAATTTTGATTTAGTCAAGGATCTCATTGTGTCCACAATTCTGCAGAGACACTCAAATAGGCTCAGAGAAGACATGGAAGGGTTTTTCAGAGTGTATAATTATGTAGCAAATTTTCCTCAGGCAAGAAGTGAGTTTGTGGAAGGCCCTCATTTCCAAACCCGCATACTACAAGCTCATCTCTCAGCAAAGGGTTAAGTCAATGACTTGACCAAACACTATCAGCCATAAGCCTGGCATGGATCTCATTTGTTTCTCTCATGAAACTTTGTCTTGATGATCAGAATAAACACCACAATCAGTACAATAGCAGCACCAATAAGTGTATGTTAGGCATTAAACATATTTAGAGTGCAAATGACATTTTTTTTTTTTTTTTACAATGGTCACAACTCAAACATCAAGTTGTAAGTAGATTCTGTTTATTGTAGATGTTTTCCTCATTATGGTTTCAGTGCTCTATTGTTTGATTCAGGACATGTGAGCTGGCCATGGAACCACAGGCACTGAAAAGACAGAAACATATATTCTAGCTTCTTAAACAACTGTCAGGGAAGGTGCCTCAACACTGTCAGTGTAGATTCTATTTTAGGCTACTTGAACAATATATCATCTTGACCATCTTGCTCCTTGAATTAACCCTTGTCTTACACCTCCTTTTTCATTGAGCTGAGAGAGAGAGAGATAAGCCTAAGAAAAAAACAGTAACAGAGAACAGGAGCCAACTGTTCTGTTTTGTCAGTCAGTGTGAAGCTGGCAGATACACTCCAAGTGAATTATACTACAGCCTATAAATGAAAATAATTAAAATAGGTCTCTGCACATAATTAAAGTTGTCAACAAATGCTCAGTTTGTACAAATATATAAGTCTGTGTGTCAGACAAACTATGCTGTCCTCTCTTTGCAAGATGAGTTGTTTATGTGAATGGTATACAGAAGTTTCAAGTACCTGTCTATGTAGGGGAGATCAACATCCCCAGAAAAGGTGAACTTACATCTCTTAAAAGCTTATTTCTTAAGAAAGAGAATTATCAGTATGATATTCTTGGTGAATATTGTAAAAGATTAATTAATAAGTGTGGGAAAGTAATTTTCATTAATTTCTCACACTCTTAGAAAATTGGTCCTATTTCACCAGTCTTAACTGCCAGGATTGCTACTCTGACTAACCCCTTGTGCATGTGCACATGCAGGACATTCTAACAATGTATGACACAATATTTACAATAAATACTTCTATGTCACAATAAACACCCTTTTCTCTTCATGCCTGCATGTATGTTGGACTACATGAACATGGTCTGGAGCTATCCTTTTACCAGCATGTTACCGTTGTTGGAGCTATAGGTGCCCTTGTGTGTCGAAAGTTATGGACAGCCCCTTCTAATTCCATTCTTCATTCGTGAGTGTGTTCTTCTTTTTGCTGTTACAAGCATTATTTTAAAATGCTACCGAGCACCATACTGTCTGCTTTCCTTGAATTGGGTTTTACCATTAACTGCTAAGTCTACTATTCTTATCTGGAGTCATCACTGATTTGCAGCAGGTATACCCTCTGCACACATCTGTTTTTCTACACTTGGGTTGAATTGCCCCTTTAGTCCACATTTTACTGAGTAGCTGGCAACTGCTAACCATAGTACAGGTCTTGTGCTCATGCAGACAATGTCTGAATCTCTTGAAAAACAAACTGCCTTGGCAATGGCCATAGTAAGGATACTGTTTCTGACTCAGACATCTTCTGCGGTGAGTGCGTAATTATGCCAGTCCCTCCTTCAACTGGGAAAGTTGAATCCTTTGTCAGAGTTGAATCTGACCCAGGGTCCTCAGCCTTTTCTTTGCAAATGCCCAGGCTCACACAACCGAGAATCACCCCAAGAAGCCCAGAAAGCAATCTGAATTGCTATCTAGAAGAATAACTGACTTGGCAAGCAGACATTGCTTAGCTTAAATAAATCATCCAGAAGCTGAGTAACTTGTGGGCCTACATTCCTCAGCATAGTCTCAGCATTGTAGGTCAATGGGCATTCATCCTGTTGATGACCTTCCAGTTGTATCATGGCAACTAACAACTAGCAACAAGCCCACTATTCTTTGTGGAACTAAGGTCACTTGCATACTGGCTCTGTGCCATGTGATCTGGTTAATATTATTGATCATGAGCAGGCCAAATACAATACAGAACAGTGCCCCCTGCACATGTATCTGAAAAGCACGGGCAATCTTACAGCTGACAACATCAATTACTGAATTACAATTAAATCAGATTGGTGGTCCTGATGATGCAAGTAAAGGTGCAGTTCTGGCACTGGCTCCAAGCCTTTTCAGGTTTTAAGACCTCACTGATTTTAGAAACCAACATCAACCAAGTCAATCTATTTAGCTATGTTCAATAAGTTCATTCCCTCTCAGGCAGAGATTCTATAGGAAATGAGACCATACAGATCAAAAAAGGGGTTCTATTCAAATTATTTTCTCTGAGAGTTATCAGTTTTTGTCCACTTTTAGATTTTAAAGGGTTGAATTGGTTCCTGAAGCCCCTCCCAGTTCTTATGCTATACACTAATCAGTTATAACATTTAAACCACCTGCCTAATATTGTGTAGGTCACCCTTGGGCCAAAGTGTTACATGTCAAAGTAACATCAACATGAATGCCAGAACCCAAGGTTTCCCAGCAAAACATTTCCCAGAGCATCACACAGCCTCCACTGGCTTGCATTCTTCCCATAGTGCATCCCAGTGCCATCTCTTCTACAGGTGAGCAATTCACACACACCCAGCCATCCAAATGATGTAAAAGAAAATGTGATTCGTCATGTCAGACCAGGCCCCCTTCTTCCATTGCTCCATGGTCCAGTTCTGACTTGAATGATTGAAGTTGACTTGAAGTTCTGAATGATTGCCCCCATGCCCATTGTAGGCCCTTAGAGTAGTGGACAGGGGTCAGCATGGGCACAGGTCTTTGGCAGTGAAACCCAAAACACAGCAAGCTGCAATGCACTGTGTATTCTGACACCTTTCTATCATAACCAGCATTAACATTTTCAGCAATTTGTGCCACAATAACTCTTCAGTGGGATCGGGCCAGACAGACTAGCCTTCACTCCCTACGTGCAGCAATGAGCTTTGGGTGCCAATGACCCTGTCGATGGTGCATAGGTTGCCCTTCCTTGGACTTTTGGGAGGTACTAACCACTGCATACCTGGAACACCCCACAAGACCTGCCATTTTGGGGATGCTCTGACCCAGTCGTCTAAGCTTCAAAATTTGGCCTTTGTCAAAGTCACTAAGATCCTTACACTTACCCATTTTTCCTGCTTCCAACACATCAACTTCGAGAACTGACTGTTCACTTGCTGTCTAATAGATCTAAGCTGTAATGAGACAGTCAGTGTTATTCACTTCACCTGTGAGTGGTTTTAATGTTATGGCTGATCTATGTAAGTGGCAGATGTTGTTCAATGCATGCAGACACAGGACTGGTTCACATCAGTGGACATGCAAAGCTTATTTTTTATGGTTTTGTTGCCACAACACAGACATTTCTGAAGGACTTCCCCCCATGGTGAGACATTCTAATTCAAATTCCTACATTTTGGAAGGTGCTTATAGATGGTCTGAAGACCACTGTCATCAGGATACTTACATATCTGGACACCTGGAAAAGATCAGAAAAGATTTCCCATTGTACCAGCATGTGGCAGATATGTGTCACATTTGCCAATGAAGTTCAGCCAGGCTGAATCAGCCAGGATGCAAACGTGTTCTTGTCTCAGTAGAAGGAGCTCAATTATTAACTTGTTGGCAGTGAATGGCATTTCTAGTAGAAGGAGNAGCTATGTTCAATAAGTTCATTCCCTCTCAGGCAGAGATTCTATAGGAAATGAGACCATACAGATCAAAAAAGGGGTAAGGTAAGGTAATCATTGTAAGGTAATCATTCTTGCCAGTTCCCAGCCATCACCATGCTCTGATCCACTTAGAAACTGAAACTGTATGTGGCAAATATTGTAGCACACCACAGCACTGTGTATGGCATCTCTCTGGAATCACATAGGCTTATTTCTGCATTTCCAGCTGTGTCCATCTGCCGTGGTCCATTAGGATCCACATGTGAGACCTACATCTTGTGTTGTATTCTCTTAAGGATTCTGCTTATGAGCCTATGTGTGAAGTTGACTTGAAGTGGGTGTCTTTGACAACTCCCTTGTTGCTACCTAAGAGTTCTGGAGTTGCATGCTCTGGCATTAAGATGTGTCTTGTATTTGTTGGTGGCCAGATGACTCTGTAGTTACCTTATGGCTGAATCTAGGTTTTCTGCCATAGATCATATTACATAACTTTATTAATCAATTTACTGACCTTGCAGCTTTCAATAAGGCTGAATCTGCAGAACATTGCTTTCTGTTCCCAGTACATGTCTTGTGTTACTTGGACTGGACAGCAGCCATTCACTCCTCAGACCAGCTGTTTATCTGCTATGGGGGTAAAACACAGGGTACTCCCTTGTTTAAGCAGTGGTTTCACTGGGTGATTTTCAGCTTAACCCATGGGCAGGCTGGACTCCTAACCTTTACACTGACATGTCACTCTACAAGGAACATCCTAATGTGTCTTAACTGAAGGAGTACCACTCCAGAATGTCTATGCTGTTGCTACATGGATATCACCATACAACTTCTTCAGATTTATTGCAACTCCTAGTGGTTTGAATGCAGAGGTAATCTCTGAACATCTTTCAGGGCAGTGCTAGGGTTAATCATGTCCTTCATGATACTGTTGGCAAATGTCATTCAGGTTTAACAGACTTGCATGGTGAGGGTACAATCGAATGCTAGTTATGTCTTTAACTATGCTTCTATGAATCTCATATAACTGCCAGGGTTCCCTGTCATTCATAATTTAAGCAAGAAGGCTCTAGGGAATGATTGTTTTATGACAACAGTATTTAATGTCAATACTGTATTATCTGTCATTATGTGACTTTGTTGGAACATATTGACACAGAGGAATTTGGTTCATGTGAACAGAGTGTCACTCAGTGTAACTGATATCTGGTACTATAATTTGCATGGAATAGTGACAATATACAGGTTAACACTGTTTGCATTTAAAATTTTTAATTGTCTTTAGTCAGTCAAGGAAATTGGTGTGTATTTAAGCATTAAAGAAAAATGCATTCCTTTTTTAAAGTTTAAATGCTTTACTCTATCATGTTTCTTTACCATAAAAGAATCAGAAGAATGTTTTGATATTTTGATGCCAAAACTGGCAAACAGGAAAAACTGAAATGTAAGATCTGTCCACTCAGTTGTCATTAGTTAAATTAAACCCTTAGGACAGAAACATATTGACCCTTAGCACATTAAAATATTGTAAAATGTTAAAATCCCATTTCTTTCTGATATCTATGTTGAGAAACACACATAGTTATAACAGTTCAAATAAACTGTACCCACACTGATGGCATCTATAAAAGAAAGAGAGTTTCCCCACTTCCTAAGTCTGATGCCCTGAATATGACCCCATCATTCTGTGAAGAGCAGTCACACCTTCATATATATATAACTTATACTATAGCCACACAGCTATACACTGCAGATCTGGACTAAGTCTTTCTGCAGCTCAGCAGATGGTGAGAATCAGAAGGCATCGACTTCATCTGGCAGGCCTAAAACTGCTTTTTCTTGCTGCCCAGCAGGAGAACTTGTAAGCCTTGGAAAACAAGTAGCACTTGAACAACATCTGCCCAGGTCCTGAGTGCCTTGCCACCCACAAGCTAATGGGAAGTTTCGCACTCATCTACCGTAACCATGGTCACTGATGTTTTTTTTTGTTGAATTGCCAATGAATTTTGCATGTTTTTGCATTAATTTTGCTGTAGCCATGGTGACAAGGTTTTGTTACCATGGCAATAGGGAGGGAGCGGAATTGAGTGTTGCTGACACATCAGGTTCAGAAAGGGGACAGGAAGAGTGCACTCTCCTGATGGCACTGAAAAAAAGGTATTCAGGTCATTGTGAAGTAGCTGCTCAGCCTACCCTGTCCCTTTGGTCACTGTGGTATTGCTCATAGATCCCTCTCATCCACCACATACTCAGAGTAGTGGTCTCAGTGCCAAGTGCCAGGCAATGCTTTTTTTCACTTTTGAGCTTTGCTACCTCAGATTGTACAAAGGCATATAGAGAAGCACAAGAATTTATACTGCACTTGAGCTCTGGTACTATTGTTTATAAAACAGACTATTGTTCCAGTCCCACTTTTTCAGTAGCTGTCTATGACTATGCCACTTACAGCAAGTGCCAAAACAAGCATTGCACAGGACATTTTGATATTAAAGAAAAGTTTGAAGAAAAATATACACAGATTATAGCTTCCATGATTTCATATATAGTTTGATTTATAGCATGGTTATCTTCATTTTAGTTTAATAATCTTTAATGGTCCTGCCCTAAATTGTGCTGTTTTTTTTAAAATGTGATGTTTGTTATAACATTTTCTTCTTCATAGGAAATGGTATTTCACTGACAGATCCAGACCTCTTTGGAAGGAATATAAAAAAAAATTGACAGGCAGAGTAACATTATCCATCCATCTTCCGTGCCACTTATCCTACACAGGGTGACAGGGGAGCCTGGAGCCCCAGTGGACTTGGGGCACAAGGCAGACATGGCACCTGGACAGGGTGCCAACCCACATGAAGGGCACAGTCGCACACACACTAGAGACAATTTGAAAATGCCAGTAACCCTACATTGTGTGTCTTTGGACTGGGAGCGGAAACTGGAGTACCTGGAGGTAACCCCTAAAGCACAGGAGTACATGCAGGCTCCACGCACACAGGGCAGAGACGGGATTCAAACCCCTAACCCCAGAGGCTAACATGGTACAAAGTAAAAAAAAAAACAAAACAAACTGGTTAGAACCAGTAGCATGTTCATTTAAGTTAATTTGATTTATTTTTATGCCACACACTCCATCTCATAACAGAGGGAGTAAACACTCCCTCTGCTGCACGTTAAACTTTCATATATCACAGCTGTTCTTAGTACCACAATTTTAATGCCGCAAGCCCTTACAAAGGCCCATTAAGGTCTTAGTAGATTTGCTGGAACTTAGAAAATGCTAAACCCCATTGCCTAGACAAGATCAATTCCACCAGGTGCGATCAAAACATCCCAGGAATTAAACATGGTCCAAGTTGCAGGTTTGACATTTTTTTAGTTCAAAATGGTTCAGTATGGTTGGCTGCTATGGGTGCTTTGCAGTGTATCTGGTCTTTTTTTGAGAATAATGGTTGTGAGTGATTTATGCCCCACATCTCACATTAGGTATTGTAAATAGTTGCAATGGAGCTCCCAATTAGCATTCACACATCATCTCACTGCAGGACAGATAATAGATTTAGTTTGCAATTAGCATTCACACATCATCTCACTGCAGGACAGATAATAGATTTAGTTTGCAATTAAATCACAGCAATAATTACTATGGTGGCCAGTTTTCTCATCCAAGGATAACAACATGTTTAAATGTGTCTGTTTCATGTAACATTGCAGTGGTGGCTGAATGGTTAAGGCTATGGGTTACGGAATGGGAGGTAGGGGGTTCACTGTCAAGCTGCTGCTGTTGGGCACTTGAGCAAGGCCCTTAAATACATCTGCTCCAGGGGTACTGTATCATGGCTGACCCTGCGCTCTGACCCCAGCTTCCTAGCAAGCTGGGATATGCAAAAAACTGCATTTCTTTGGCTCTGTACTTGTACTCACAATGACAATAATGTTGAATCTATGTAATCTAATCATAAGCACGCAAACATTCCTTCAGCTATTTTGCAGGCAAGTCATTCATGAGTGAAATATGTCTGGATATGAGATGGTAATAGTTCTATAGTCTATATAAATGCATGCCACAGATAAAGATTTCTTCATAAACATTATAATGAGGTATTCCAGTTATTTTAAATATTATTGCCATGTAATTTTGCCATCAACCTTTTTCTATCCTACTTCTCTTGGTAAGTGTTTAGCCTCACAGATACAACATTCCCAGAGAGTTTTTTTTTTTTTCTGAATTATTTACAGAAACTCCTTTGTTAAAATTTATTACATTCTTATATTTATTACTATGCCTTTGGCCATACTGGTTGATAATAGATATGGAATTTAAAAGCAGTGTATTGGATTTTTTGCTTTGTGGTTATTTTTTTATTGACAGTTGGCCTATCTGCACAGAACACTCAAAACTCAGTACTAAACAATAACGCCACTTAAATAAATCAATGTGTTGAAACTTTTCAATTTATTTTATTTATTTATCATTTCAGCCCCACAGAAAAACTCCAGAAGAATTTATATTCTCCCATTCTGCACTATGTTGCCCTGAACATTCTGAACTATTTGCTCAGAGAATTATTAATAACCAGAGGTAATATTGGGTAACAGATGCATCATTAAGTGATCTGGATTTGATAAAGTTGCTATGCCAGTTCTGGCTCTAGCTCCAGACATCGAAATGTTCTTTCCATCAACCTTGTGTGTCTTTGTCTTACACAAGTGTTGATGCCCTGGTGTATCAGCCTGGTAGACATTAAACACTATTAGTCAAGGCTTGCATCTGGCTGCAATATGGGAACATTAACCCCAGAGTCACATCACCTTGAAGTTATTTAAAAGGTCATGACAAAGGCTGACTAATACCTTTTGCCACCAACCCCACAAGTGTAAAGACACGTGTTCAGTCTTAAAATAAACAAACACAAACACAGCACAAACAGCCACAGAATATTATCTATTACCTGTGCGATTAATAAATTAGCAAACTCCCCAATCATTAACAAAACCAATCCCAACACTTTAAGCCTTGAGGCTTAATAAAAATGAACCACATGCCCTAAAATAAATAAATAAATAAATAAATAAATAAATAAATAAATAAATAAATAAATTTAAGGTATACTGAACTTTGTCTATGTATTCTGTTGTCACAAAGTAGAGGCTGAAGCGGATACAAATGTAGTTTAGAATTTTATTTAAAACGCACTGGCAAACAATTCCAAAATTTGAGTCAGAAGATGTAAACAGTAAACAGGCAGAGGTCAGGCAGTCAGCAAACAAAAGTAGCAGGGACAACCCAAAATACAGAAAACCAGGAAAAAGAATGAAATGTTTTTGGTCTTATATCGTTGTGTATAGTTTTCCGAACCATTCCAGTCAATGTGACTCGTAATGAAGTGTTGTTCTCAGTGTGTGTGTGTGTGTGTGTGTGTGTGTGTGTGTGTGTGTGTGTGTGTGTGTGTGTGTGCATGTGTGTGTTTGTGTGCAATATATAGAGCCAGCAACTTTTTAAAATACTTTTTTAGTTCTTTTCTAATTTTTTGCAAACAGTTAAACAAAATACTATGGTAATGTGTTTAAGCTAAGAACTAAGAAGTTTTGATATAACTACATGTCAAAAATATTATAATTTGATAATATTTTATATAAATTATAATTTGTTAATGATTATTGATACTATATTAATACACTAATTACAAATCTATATGCAACTATTTTATTTAGATTTGATATTTTCATAATTCTTTCTAATACTATTGCTTTAAAACAAATGCCATTTTCTTTGCCATTTAGAAGCTGTATAGTGTGGGGTTGGTGTTTGAAATGAATTATTCTTCTAATTCTTTTTGGGGGATATTGTTAGTAAGTAATAATCTGTTCATAAGTTGAACTGAAAAGTGTGAGTTGGTAATTTGTAATGGAATGCTTAGAGGTGAAAGAAAGTGCATTTGTTCTCAACATATATGTAGTCGTTAAAGCACATTAGAGCATTTTTTTTGGCTATTTTACATATTGGGTGTGGCTTTGCCCTATTCTTTCTGCCCTCCTTGTGTGTGTCTTTCCCTGTGTCAACCTATTCCTTGCATGTGTTTTTTCACAAGTTATAAGTAAAATTGTAATTCTATTTCACTGTTGCTAATCACCAGGATTGGTCCATGTCACCTGGGTACCATTTAAGTAGTATTTGCTATAAATACAATTATCACACAGCCATTTTCCCTTTCCTGTTCTTCTTGCCTCATACATGTTGATCAGAGTTACAATACTGCCTAGCATGAGTTGTGGAATTCCTCGTGGAATGCATGGGTAATTCAGGGCAGGACAGAACTTATAGTGAGGTTTGGACAGTCGTCATTGCTGAAAGTATGCAAATCAACAAATTCATTCCATTTTAGGCATGGTTACATATCCTGAACAAGCCAGATATCTTAACATACTTGCAACTGCGTATACACTCTATAATCCTGTAAGATAATCAATTTTAGTGAACTACTGAACTTTTTTTTTCACTAGCGCATGTCTCAGGTAAATCAGAGTTAGGCGTCACATCCTGGCAAAATCAATTGAGTACTGTGTCTTTTGAGTCTTCAGAATGTCCAGTGTTCCTCTCTGAGTGTCAGAGCACTAGTCAGAGAAGTTTATAAGGCCATTGTCATGCTCTAGAACGTCTTATTAAAATGGGGTGAGTTTGAATGTCTGTGTCCTCACTGGCAATTCAGTGGGGAACAGGCTGTACCACAGTGATATGAATCATGGGCAAAATGTGCTGAATCACTTGTTTTCGAAGTAAATAAGAAGAAAATTGTTCTTTCTGTAAAATGAGTCAGCAAACTATTAAACTTACCTCCAGGATTTTGAGGTCATTTCCAGTGAGGTTTCATCCTTACTTCTGGCACAAATGAAAATTAAGGGTTTGTGCTAACTGATGACATTAATGGTTGAGGATGGGGTTTATTGTTAACTGGTAATGCAGCAATATGATTTCTATCAGATAATCAACCATGGCCTTGGTGAATTTTTCTAAGTAAAGTAGTATTTCAACACAGATTTTCAGGAAATTGAATGAATTTTCATTCATTAAGACGGTCACCATTAGGACTACTGTGATGGCCTCTATTATGCGGTCAAGTATAAGCAGGGTTGAAAAAAGTTCAAATGAATTGTGTCATAATCTTGAAAAAAAAAAAAAACACTAAAGTGAAAATGAAAAGTTGTTCATATTTACCCAGGAATTTAAAGGTAAAAGGATGTTATCACATTTGTAACAATTTGTAGTACTTGATACAAAATGACAAAATATGAAGAATATGGTGAACGTACAAGATAAGATTAGTGTTTTTACCTTTTCTTTTGACTTCACACAAAAATCAAACAAACTCTAACTACCTCAACTTCATTCACTCTCATTACCTGAAGTTTTATTCTGTCATATGGCCAATTTCTGGTGTGTGTGTGTGTGTGTGTGTGTGTGTGTACATATATATATATATATATATATATATATATATATATATATATATATATATNGTGTGTGTGTGTGTGTGTGTATATATATATATATATATATATATATATATATATATATATATATATATATATATATAATTCCTCAAAGGTGAATTTTCAGATATTCTCAAGTGTTTTAACTTTAAATCCCTTAAATATTAATTATGTATTGATTAAATGCTTTCCATCACTTTCCATAATTATAATATGTCAGTGTCACAGGCAGTGTTATTTTTCCAAATAAAATGAAAACAAAAGAATATACCTGATCAAACTCTAGACTATTAGAAGTTATATGGTTTTATTTGCATGTGTAACAGAAATCTAATCTAAGATTACGCAGTACAGAATATCATATACAGTGTCCATATTTTATTTAATTTTTTTCTGAAACACTGCCCAGAAAGTAATTTATTCAGTCTTTAAATAATCTTCACCAGAAAGACACTTGTACCTTTTGATATGTGCTTCAGGCACATCTTTACAAAATACTTTGTCCAGAACATTCTGTTACAGGGCTTCCTTCCAAAAAAAACTTATGTGTACAGAGACAGAGATTTGTGGGTAGAGAAGGGAAAGATACATTGGGAGGGACAGGCGAGGAGAGAAAAGATGGATATGTTTCTGAATAGTTTTTTCTTAGGTACAGGGGCAGGTCTGGAGGGTTCACAGGCATAGAGTGTTGTGGTGAACTGGGATGTT
>CM074949.1:20505494-20526219 GCA_037577455.1 Pangasius macronema
TCAAATATTTACAATATATTTTTTGTGAATCCATTTATTTCTGTAAAGCTGCTTTGTGACAATGTCCATTGTTAAAAATGCTATACATATAAAACTGAATTGAATAAGCCTAGACCTTCCCTGTAGCACAACCAGTGGAGAAGGTGCAAGTTAAAATATTTTTTGCACTACAGGGACAGGGGAGGAAACAGCAGCGATAAACAGCCATGTCAGATGCAACACTGCACAAGCCTGCTTCCCATGTTTTCCTTTTTTTTCCACCTCCTCCACTGTACTTGGCAATATCCCTGCATAGAGCTGCCATGGAACACTGATAGGGATGGCAGCTTCTTATCAGATGAACCAGCTTGTGGGATAACAGTGAGCACAGAGAGGTGAAACCAGATGACACACTGGATTTACACTCTCTCAGTGGCATCGTTCACTTTTTGACTGGTTCCCACCCTTTTTCCCGCCCTCAAAAATCCACAGAAAGCTTGTGTTACTAACACTTAATTCTACATGACACCAGCTGTCGTGTTTTTCAGTGCAATTACATTGACAAAGTGAATGAACCCTCATCTTATTGGTTACATGCAGCACAATGTGAACTTTTGGCCTAACCTTTTCAGAAAAATGCAAAATGTCCAGGTTATATAGAGTAAATAAAACAGATAATGTAAATGGAAGGTAATGTTCAAGGACAGCCAATTCACCTATACACACCAGTGGCAGTGAGAGAGAGAGAGAGAGAGAGAGAAAGAGAAAACTGATTAAAATATGAATGGCGCAGCAAGTAATGCTCAGAATGGTGCCTGTATTGTGTAAGTACTGCCCCTCAGTAAAAAGAGACAGATAGAGTCGTTAGCGGAAAAAATCTGGCCTATCAGATTTTTACACTGATGCACAGATATAGGGTGCTTTGTAATGAAGGAATGCACATACCTTAAAAATGTGTTTTTCCATGTTATTGGAGCCAAAGACTACACATTATGTACACCATTTTGTCATTTTTTAAATATCTATTTCAAATTCGTGTTTGGAAGGTCATCTTGCTGGTCCATTTCTGGTATGATATGGGACTCCCCCTGTTCATGTAGAAAGGAGCCTGTTCATGACTGACAAAAACTGCATGGGAGTGTTGCCAAAAGGGCTGCCAAATGGACAGACTTTATTACAAAAATGGTATTTTCTAAATGTCATATGAATGGTGCCATTGGCCAGTACTACTTATTTTGATGGATGGATTTGCATTTAGTAGCTCAGTAAAACTACTAGCTTTCTGTTTTCATATCTCGCAATTTATATATCATAACATTGTCTGCAAGTAAATGGTACAGAATTTCCCAATTAAAATCTGCTGCACTGCACATTTTACAATATTTATGGTTGATATCTGATTGTAATGTCTGATTTCTGAGTCTGAAGGAGTATTTCTATAAGACTATTGTGGAATTATGTCAGCATATATGTATGTCAGTGTAAGAAAAGGGGCCCTAGGTAGCTAAAGAGAAGAGCTAGAGAAGAGGAATTGATTAATCATGCTTTTCTATTTTAATTGATAGTCATCCCACAAATGTAACAACATACATTATACTGTATTTGTTGTTTTGGTTACCGCTATGACTTGCTATGAATAGAGCTTCACTAAGGTGTGGATTGATATCTCCAAGTGCTGTCAATGTTAATTTGGAACTATCAATATCAATGTCAAACCTGGTAGTGCCAGTTCTCAAAGTTGTCAGTGTTTCTGTAACTACAGTTCTTGTTGCGAGAATCACAAAATAAGTGCAATAGTTTAATTTGTTTTGGCAATGAACATCTGTGTGCCAATCAAAAGTATGCTGAGTGCCAATACTCTCAACCAGATTACCTGCTGCTCCAACATGCAGAGGAATATTTTTTAAGAATCAGATATCACAGGGTTGGGTTTCAAGGTCTTAAAGGAGTTAACACCTGCTATGACAAATCATTGTCAGTGCATAAAATACTCACAAAACAAGTGATAATAAAACTGTCCCTTTTGTGTCTGAGAGGCAGTTTCTGAAAACTGGATGATGCGGACTCTCCAGGATTTTCATTTTCATGTATATTCATCTTTGCAATTGGACTGCAGTTTAAAAATATTTGTACCTGGTTATTTTCATCACATTCTAACAACAACTCTTTGGTAGTGCATAATGTTGGTAGGTTGCATGGTAGTGTATAATAGTGCATAATGTTGTAATAGTTGACACTGTAGAGCCTATTTGTGCAATGACAGGTGGAAATTATGAGCTTGAGCCTGCAAGCCAACTGTTTGTGTGGGTTCTGGTTTAGGGACAGTCAGTTTATTATTTCCCAAAGTATGCATCCATGTAACTAGCCCTATCTGATCTCATACAGAGACAAAGGTAACCACATCCATCACAGGAGTTTCTTATGGGTGTTTGTCAGTGAGGCACACTAGCACTAAAAAGATAAGACACAACTCAGATCTATTGCTTGTTTCATGACAAATATTTCCATTTCTGACCTCTTGTGAGTCATGGCTGATACTGGAAACAGTAACGGAAATATCAGTCTTATGTACGAGGTGCACAGCTCATATGAAAGGCTGAGGGAAAATGTTCCATGTTTTTCTCTCTGGATGCAAGCGAAACTGACCCGCCTTTGTTATTGTTTAAGGAGAGGGAGTGTGTTCACTGTGACGATATAAGATGTGTGGTGTTGTCTTTATTCACAGTCCTGCTGTGTTGTCCCTGAAAGATGACCTATGAGGAGCAGTGCTTGAGAGCCAACATTTTGACCTTTTTTGTTGCATTAACACACTCCCAAAACATTACATTTCATAATGGGAAGAAAATCAATGAAAATCATGACCTCACTGTGTATGACTCAAGGTTAAAACCTTCTGATTTACCACTCCTTATCAGGTTTTTGAAACATTAGTCAATAAACAACAGTTTTAACTGATCTGTATTTATATTCACATTACCTTTTAATTTCTTTTGTATGCACTAATTACTTTGAAAGGTCCCATGACATTCTGTACAGATGCCGTCTAATGAGCCATGTTTAAGCTTCCCTGCTCTGGGTGAGAGATTAGGACCAGGTCAATTATCTGGTCTTTGCCAACATGTTACCATAGAAAAATGCAATCGCCAGCCTAATTATGCCTTTGACACCTTCATTTTCTTTGCACTACATATAATTACCAATGACATTCCATAAGGAGTGAGTTTCTTTCACTTCATGCTTTATTTGCACATCATTCTGAGATGCAACTCCTAATATAACAAAAGACTGGCATAACTTGTTGAGCAACTGTCATTAGACACCTACTAAATTTAACCAGGATTAGAAATGGTCCTGTTGTTCAAAAATTTTGAGACAAATAACCCACCAAAATCCAGCCATATGTGTGTGCTTCAGGCACTTCTGTATGGAGAGACTATCTTGCAATTTTGAAGTCTCCCTCCCTCCAATTTTGATGTCTTAATAAATCAGTAATTCTGTGCATAGAACAAATTAGCCAGAGCTATCATTCATGCTACCTCACATGTACTCTACTTCTCAGAGAATGACAATGAGTGCACTAATCCGACTATAGTGGGCCTCTACATCTTGGTATCTGCCAGAAAATGATCAGGCCCAGAGCAAGCAGCCATGCCCTGGCCCAACAGATAGCAGTTTCAGAATTCAGGATGTGTAGAGGCATGTGGAATGGAGTTTTAATAGGTGTGAATATTTCACAGGCAATCTTATCACCTTGCAAAAGGGGTCACATGGAGAA
The DNA here is from genome assembly GCA_037577455.1 of Pangasius macronema. Taxonomy (NCBI): domain Eukaryota; kingdom Metazoa; phylum Chordata; class Actinopteri; order Siluriformes; family Pangasiidae; genus Pangasius; species Pangasius macronema. The sequence continues at coordinate 20,509,249 of CM074949.1, forward strand.
ACTACAGTACAACTGTAGTCAGTAATTTTAGATTCCTTAGCTTAACAGTGTCCTGCTAAATGTCATTATAATTAATAATTTTCATCAGCTTGACAATGTTCCATGAATACTGATACACTTATGCATACTATTTTGGCTTAGCAGAATGTTTTCTGAACAATAATTTCTATGTTCAAAGAATGTTCAATCTGTCAAGCACTCTAGTGCCCTGATAATGTTTTTATATAATATTCTTCCAACATTGCTGCAACATTCTCAGTTAACATTTCCATAATGTTTTTGTCTAAATGGGGACTGTTGTGTAAAAAGCAAACCATTACAGCAGATTTTTTTTTAGAACAATACAATCTAACCTTCTTAAGAACACGTTGAATACCTAAACTGGGCTAACACTGCTTTTGGCAGGAAATAGACACTATATTGTTGTGCTTTGAATTGTGGCTAAATTGTGTGCCACACAATGGTGCATGGTAATTCATGTGTGAACTGAACTCTCAGATGTCACAAACAATTTCTGATGTCATACAATTTAATCAGACATAGTGTAGTGTGAGCAGTGTCATAATCTGATATATCAGTGTAGCAGTATATTTAGCACTGTCAGTTGAAAGTCTCTGTGTGTTGGGAATGCTCAGTGTCCATATTCAGGTTCTACAGTCTGCGAGTGACCAGCCTGTTTAATGAGTTTGATTCCAACATCAAACAAGGCTTTCACTTAGAGAAAAAAAAGAACAAAAACAATTAATGGAAGCACCATTAGCTGAACAGTGGAAACAGCGTCCTCCATGTTTATGTTCCTTATTGTCATTGCCAGACTGAGGTGACTAGTGGCATTATTGGCAGTTAAAAGTTGAGGGTCACACAGTATGTGCATCTTTATGATGTAATTTTACCAATACCTCAAGAGCTCAAGTGCGAGCAGCAGTTAAATGACAAGATTTCTCTTTTTTTTCTCAACAGGGTAATCGTGGCTTTACAGAATGTTCTCTGTTTACATTGAATGTGCAAGCAAAATAAAGTAAAACAAATGATGGAACAAAATGGCACTTATTCCCACATGCATTTGGTATGCGGAAATTACTGATCACCTTGCATCCCATAGGTGTTAGGTTTCAGCATGGTACTTTCCTTGGAAGGAGACATCAGTGGGATAAATAAAGGCTTTGGTAAAATGAAATTCCCATTTACGGTTGACCTGGTGTGATCAAATAAACAGTGACTAAATACGTATCCAGCTTTCTGGGAAAAATACAACAGTCTCTGGTGCCTTTTCATGACTTGCAGCCAGAAGAATAGTTTAATGACACAACTGTGACGTGTTCCAACAACCTAATTCAGGGAATCTACGGGTGATCTGCTTGACATTCTCACACTGGTCTTGTTAACGCTTTGTTCTGTGAATAAGCAATGCTCAGTCGGAGTGCTAGAATAATTGTGTGGCCATATGGCTCACAACACCTTATATATTAATAGGCTGAATTTGGGGGAACCAAGCTTTATAGCACGAGGTGCCAAAAATACTTCTTTCATGCATGCTTATATACTCCTTTAAATTGATTTAATTAAATTAAAAAGAATTTCAATTAATGTTGAAGTTTACAGATGAACAGAAAGTTGGCATAGCAATACATTAAACAGCTGCCAAGTTCTTTATTATTGTTTGATGACCTTCAGGCAGTGTCTGATAAGGCTAGAGTGCTGCTGGGACTTATGCATAGGAGATCGAAGAAAGGAAAAAGTCCCTATCCTTCCCCTGGTATCGTCTGAATCACTGCTGCCTGGCACAAACTTGACAAGGAAAACCGCTGACCAAAAGGGGAATTCTCAAACATGATGAGTGATGAGCATGATCAGTTCCATAACATGGCAGGCTTTTCTTTGATTTGCATGCAAGGAAGTTTCCTTATTTGTGTATAGGAAAGGTGAGGTTAATCTGAAAGTGATTATTTGCAGTTTTCCGGGCATATGTGCATAGTATTTGGAAATTCCCTGTAGGGAATGTAGTTAGTTTTAACTTCCCAGAAAGGGTATAGCCATGATGCGGGTTGTGTTTGTTTATTTTCACTTTTATAATTTCAGGTTTTTAATGTTGGATATATTTTTAAATTATATACCTATGACATTTCTTTGGTGCCAGGTTTGTCCAACACTATTTTCCAGTGATTCCAAAATAATTTTAGGTTGATTATGATAAATATAATTTTTTTTCAGATACTCATTCTATGATGAGTCATGTGAGCGACGAGAAGGCAACTTTGATTCATTTGTTACAATAAACCATTTGGATTATTTATCCAGTTTGCCATGACTGAAGTGATCCATGCAGTTTATTCTCATGAACGTTACACAGCTTGGTTTAACAGTAGAAGTGAATACAATATTTTTTGCACAGTTGTGTGTGATGGAAAATTGATTTACTTTGATGGTTACCTGAATCTAATTAATACCACTGTGGATATCCACAACTGTGTATTTAATTCAATTTAATATTTAATGTAATATTCAGACATAGCACCCTAGGGCATTAAATGTGATATTTGTCTAGAACCAGGCAAGCCTTTAATCCCATTAAGTATTTTGTCTACTCATTTGGCTAACTGATAAAGGCGGCTAAATATAGGGCTATTCGGATACAGTCATCAAATAACCAATGAGAAAGCTGCTCAAAATTTCCACTCTTCCTTTTTACCCCAATGTATTTCAGCCAGTCTTAAGCACTGTTAGCTAAGATCTAGTGTCTCTGAGAGATTAATGAAAACAAATAACAGAGCAAATGAAAAATGTCTGGGTAAAAATCCCTGTGGAGACAGCAATGCCAAAACCAAAACACCTCCACCTCTGTATGTCCAGTCTTGTCTCAGGTGCTTCTTGGAGGAGGTTTTCTTGGAGGTGTGGTAATTGCCTAAAGGTATCCCAGCATTAAGAAGAAGCATGCCATGGTAAGTGGAAACCCTTAGAGTCTGTGTGTGTGTGTGTGTGTGTGTGTGTGTGTGTGTGTGTGTGTGTGTGTGTGTGTGTGTGTGTGTGTGTGTGTGAGAGGGAGAGAGATAGAGAGAGAGAGAGAGAGAGAGAGAATATGCATCCCATGTAATCACCATATGACACTTTCCACCTGTCAGTTTGTAGAAAATGATCAGATGCCTAGGCAGGTGGCCTACATTTATGAAAATAAATGCAACACTTTCCTATCTAAACATTAGAACTTCTAATCATGGATAAGGGTGAGAAATTATCCTGACATTACTTTTTCTAGTGAGAAATTGACAATTCCCATTGCCCTTAGTTTATCAGGACACATTTTTCAAAACATTGTCAGATTTTTGTTAGCACTGGCTGATCTTTGGTACAGTAAGAATGTACTCCTGTCTTTGTGCTTGGGTGATATGTTGCACCAGTTTCCTTGTATTGCTAAGATTGGCAAACAACACAAGCAATTATGCAGTATATGAGGAAATATATCACTTGAATGGAATTTTAATGTACCTAATTAATTCTTCATGAAGTATATCCCGTCCCTCAGTGACATTTCGGCATGTTTCTTTCTTCTATGCAGTCACACTGATAAGATCTTACTTTGCACTAGACTCCACAGCTGCAATTTTGCCAGTGTTATATCCTTACAGAACAAGATGGCATTCCGCCAGTGACAGATGCTGAATAATATGAATGAAGTCTAAACCAGTGTTTGCAATGACATTGTGTTGAGATTATATTTTGAAAAGGTACACCAAGCATAGTGAAAAGTGAAAATGTCTGAACATATTCAAGATATATTTCAACGCAGTACTCATGTTACAATTGCCTTGTGGGATCTGTTTGGATTCAGCTGACCTTTGGGGCCAGAAACAAAAATATAGAGTACTCTCTCAAACAATACTCAACATGTATATTTGTTAGGCGGCACCACACTGATATAGTGCCACAGCTGCAGGAATAATAGGAATAATCGCCACCAAAACCAGCATCTGCAGTGTCCCTGGGACTGGTGAAGAGTTATGAAACCATCTGGATCTCTATAAACTTCATCTCTGTCTGTGGTTTGCATTGTCATGCTAATAATGCTTTCCCAGCTCTTGTGTGTGACACTAATAACTGAGGCTGGGGTGTGGTGAAACACCATAGGAGGGAGAGGGGTGGGTTGGCAGGCCTGTGCTCCATTACGAGACTCTGTTTCTTCCTCTAAACAGCGCCTGTTAGCTTGGCAACTGGGATTCATCTCGTCTAGACCTGTGTGGAATTCTGTATTCTTGCTCGTGTTCTAGTAAGGGATGGGATTACAATGTAAAGTATGAGGATTTGAGATCCCCCTAACCACCCCCACCCAAAAGCGCGCACACACACACACACACACACACACACACACACACACACACCTCCCTTTCCTGTCTATACAGTGCTCTGTCAGGCACCTCTATACCCCCATTCTCTATTCTCAAAAGGTTGCATCAGCCATAGCCTGGAGTCATGATAAAAATACACAGGCGGGTGGTATTCAGGGGATTAGGGTTACATTGCAAACCCTGGTTCCAAGACACAGGTATGTCTACAGCATTAGAGACACATCTCAACTCATGCAAACTTAAGAGCCATGCCCTCTGGCTCATCCATTCAGCACAAGATGATATCTTTAGAGGAAATAATAAAATAATTTGCATTGCAAGTGGTCAGTAAAACGTCTATGTATGCATGATGCAATTCTAAATGTCAGATAGATTTCATCAAATTTAATCAAAACATACAAGAAGTAAAGAGTGGCGGGAAATTTTGATTGTACTTGTACATAAAATATGGAATAACTTTAATATAGCTAGATGACTATGTTAAAGATCACTGATGCACACTTAGAGTTATAAATTTCTTTTTAAATGTGGCAAAAATATTCACCATGTTGTTGCAATAAGTGTTAACAGTAACTGATGACCACTTAAGCTATGCAAAATGATGATGGAGCTGCTGCTGTTCTACTCATGGCCCACAGAGTGTATGAAAAATATTGTACACTTATTCTGTGTACATGGGTAACAATCTTTTGAACACTGTGATTCATTGGGGCAAGATGTATTCACTTTATTGAAAAGGGTTCACAGCAGCATGTCTTGAGCAGATTTTCTTAAAATAAGTTAGTGGTACATAAATGTGATATTCTCACAAGTTTGCCAAAAGTCTGTCATTCATTGATTGCAATATCAGTCAAACCTGTGAAAGTAGGTGGTTCTTGGCCATGTGTATTGATACAAGTTCCAAACTCTAGTGCATACTGAGGTCTACCTTGTGAGGTCTGCTTTGTGGGGTCTACCTTCTGAGATTATTGTCTAGTGGACAATAAATGATTTTAAAAATCTCAGTATCCCTGTACTGATCACACAACATGACTTATCACCTGTGATCTGTTGTTTTGTTAACATAACAGTGTGCACACTACACAAGCAATCACAGATGAGACTCACGCAATACACAATCTTTCATCTGGAGAGATCCCAGCCGAAGCACGTCTGATCCCCAAATCCTGCTTTCTCACAAAAATAAACACAAGAGCTGTCCATCATGTGACTTTATCTAAAATAACTGGCTTCTGTGTATATTTCTGCACTATTTTGTATGGAAACAAGATAAAAGAGAAATAAGAGAAAAATGTGGAGGAACGATTGGTTGGCAGTAATGACTGCCTGTTCTAAAAAGACCTGTAGATATAGTTAAAAGAAAAACACAGAATAAACACAGTATAAAATGCATGGCAAAGTATGGCACATTTGTTTTAATTTTTTCCTGTTCCTTACAACCATTTGGGTATGGCATGCCAAATACATTGTTATAGAAAAAATGTGCTGACACTAATTTCCTCTTGGACTCTCATTGGCTTTTGCTTAATGCAGTGCTTGCTACTCGTCCTAGAGTTGCTCAGGCTATGAGATTTACACACACACACACACACACACATTATATATATATATATATATATATATATATATATATATATGAATGTTAATGGACTACAGAGTTGGTAACAAAAGTTGCATGTACAGACTAAATGAATGATATGAGAGCTTAAATTACTTTACTCTGCTTAAGGCCACTAAAGCTTTAAATAAGTGCACTCTTGCTCAGGGAGTCAGTACTCAACATGCTTGTCTTTGTTGCCACGTAAAATCATTCCTTGACATGTTGTGGATTAAATGGTGCACAGTGGAAAGCAAACCCAAGTCAAGCGTCTCTTATTGGTCTGTTGTCTTCTTTATGTGCTCAATTTATAGAGCTAGGCTTGGAGAAGTCACGAATCTCCCTCTCTAATCCATCTGCAGGTAATAAAAAGCAAGACTGCCTGTGGTTCTGTATGAAGCAATGCTGGTTTTTCAGTGCTGTGGTGGCCTTCTGATCTGGCAGGCAGCCAACAGGAGGTTTTATGACTATTTTAATGATTGCCTTCAATAATGCAATTATTACTCAGATTAAAAATGTACAACATTCAATCTACATTTCAGTTCTCAGTTGCATTGCAAACACATCAATTCATACTATTCACTATTTGTTTTTATCCTAACAGGATAATTGTGGTGAAAGATTGTGACATTTTATAAAACTCCAAAGGAAATAGTTATTTTAATACTTGACCATATCTGATAGACCCAAATTTGTTGCAGTGTGGCATAATCTTAGGGAGGGCAGATCACCACAAGTTCTCAGGACAGAGCCTAGATCATCTTCCAAGACTATTTATAAACTAACAGAGGGTGTTTATTGAACAAGTCTTCGGAAAAAAGCCATGTCTAGACATAACATTCAGTCACTGACCTGTTCTCACATAAGGTCAATGGGTTGATTGTCAGAACAGTTAATGTGTCAAGTACAACTTGAACGTTGTCAGGCAAACCACAACACTATGAAATCTGATGAAACAAGCAAAAAAAAGTGTTTCGGGTCATTATTGTCTCAAAATAATGATGCAGGCCATTTTATTGCATCACACTAACCTTCAGTTAGTCTGCTTTTTCCTGGACCCAGCTGGACTTGTGGGTGTTGATAGATCGCTGGGGAATTTACAAAGAATACATGTCTGTGAGGTTTGTACTCATATTTATCTGGAGAGCTCAGCTGCAATGTTTATCACCTCATAGCTAATACATTATCTCCAAATGTCTATGTTTTATAACTGGGTCACTGTAAGAGCCAGCTAACAGAGAAAATTTGGTAAGCGTTCAACAGTTTCTCTGAAGGTTAGACTGTGACATCCAGGAAATGAGGTTCTTGCAATGTTCTAAACACATCTGCTATAATAATGGCTTGCCACACAATGTTGTTAGACCGTGGCTCATACAATTGTTCTAGTTAGACAAAAAAAAATCACTATTATCCAGTTGTTTAATAATGTTATGTAAATTATACCACAGCATTTTTTAATTCTTGAATCGAATTGGTCAAGGGGTGTTAGTAAATCCTATATAACAGCAGCTCTGATAGTAGTGCAGTAGCAAGACAAATCTGGGGTTTATATTTATCCATTCATTGTAAAATAATATCTTTTCTGTAGTAAAAACTAATTAACAGGGACTACAGAAGAGTCTTTAGTTCAGAGGACTTAGTACTTTTACAGTTTCTTAGAAGAACAACAATGTAAATACACACAGTAAACAAAGACATCATTCATATCCGCTTCGTGCCGGCCCACGTAACACCACCCCATCATTGATTATTTTCCTATAACAACATACCCTATTATTATTATTATTATTATTATTATTATTATTATTATTATTTTATTCCTTACATATTTTCAGAAAGAACTGTAACATTAAAAAAATTCATATATGGTTTACAACATTTTCAATTTCCCATTCAGTTATATTAACTTAGTTCTGCATTAGACATTGGCAAAGATTAAAATTATGAAGTACCTCATCTGCCTTGGCAAAATATAAAACAAAGAACAACAAATTCCAGTGAAAATGCCTGTAGCATATAGGCTTTTGTCAATTTTCAGGAAACTAAACCCGTAACCCCAGTTTTCAGCTCTGAGCAAACCATCGAACCCTTTAAAGATAGAAATCCCACTGATTTAGCTGCACATGGCCCACTTGTTTCAAACAACCATGAAATTGTGTGGAGCCAGATAAGACCTGCTTAGACATGTCCCAATCTGAGGTGCCCTGTCTGGCCTTTGTCAGTAGCGTCTCTCTTGCCTGGATCAGTCTTTCACCTTCCCCTATACATACACTGCACTATATAATAGGGACTCTTCCAGTGAAGTCACCCAGCTTAGCTTTACTTTCTCTATGCATCTAAGTACAGATATAAAGTATACGCCCATACACCAAAATGGATATTATTAACTAACCACATCTTGCATTTGAAAAGCATAAAATTCATGACGTCATATGTCCTAATTTTGACGGCAAAGTCAGATGGATAAGATTGTAGCGTCTAGTGTATGTACATGCTAAATAGGCCTGATCATTAGACTATTTGTTAGTTGCTTCCAAGTGCTAAGTCTGCATAATTAAGTTGTTATCCATTTTCTCAATAACAGCACACATGCAATTACCCTTCGGGTTTTCCTTGGATGAGGTTCATAACCGCAATGTTCTCGTCATGAAATAAATGAATTTTAAATCAACGCAAGGCTTTTAAAAGCCGCATCAATGCAAATCCAGTTAAATATGTCTATGTCATAAGTTGCAGAATGGGTCCAGGACTTGATTTAAAGGAGTGATGCAGAGGGATGTCATCCTTCTATTTTAAAACAAGGCCAAAATTCATCCCCTGTGTAAAATAGGCACACCATTTCAAATTTCCATTAAGTTAATGTTGTTACTCTTAAGATGTCTATTATTTAATGCCTATGGTAAGACTAGTATTTCTGCTCTTTTATGAACCAACACACTGTCTTCGAGTTTTTTTTAAAACAAAACAACCAGTATTATTTAATCAAATAAGTATGTAAATAAAATCAGTATGTCACCCCACAACAACTGAACTCCTGACCAGCTAATATAGATTAAATAAATAGCCACAATAAACACGCTAACCAAAAAGGGAGGTACAATCATATTAAGTTTCATTTAATGCAGAGCTACAATTTGGCACCATATTTGAGGCATTTATTGTCTATTAGAAAATTCTCTATGAAGACTTGATTACTGTAAAAAAATAAACAAAAATACATTACAGTTTAATGATGAATGATTTGTTTCCTTAAATGAAACAAAAGCTGTAGTTATGAACATGACCACTATAAACATGCTAATAAACATATTTGACCAAAAAGTGTTAGGCATAACTTTGTTTTATTGTTCAGGGAATTGATTAATTGCAACCTCCCCATATAAACATTTTTTCGTGTTTGGTAATCAACGTGTTACATTTTGGGTCGTCTGACCTAAACCTTATTTTTGCTTTATTTACTTTGACCAATCCACTTAACACATAACAATATATAATTGGAGTGACCTCTGATGGATTTGGAAATATGGAACATAGCCAGTAGTTGAACTTCATTTTATTAGGGTTATGGCCCAGTGTGAATTGACTTTTCTTTTGTTCCATTTGTAATGGACACCTTCAGTAAGGTCATGAAGAGTTCCAGGTAATTATGGGTCGTTAAAATGGGCTGCATGCAAAAAACAGTGCAAGGGTGCCTAATGACAGCTAAGTTCTTTTGAATGGTGAAGGTAGAGCATTTGGCTATTTTTTCTTTTGATAGGCTTGACTGGATAATTTTTCTCATAGAGTGACTAGAGATTTTGCTACAAATATATGTATTGAGTGTGAGTACACGGTTTGGTGCCCTATGCCTCTTAGCTCTCCAACATACCTTACTTAGCAAGTAAGACTGCAGAAATGATGGAGTGCTTCTCAAAATGCTTTCTCTAAGAATTTGTTCTTGCTGCTCAACATTACATCACTTTGGGAGCACTTATCAGCGGTGGTCAGTGTTGTGAGTTACACAGCTGGCTCAGATGAAGGATTTTATTAAGGCTCACTGAACTGCAAAGATTATCCCGTGGAAAATTCCCTGACACATCTTTCATGCAAGAAGGCTGAGTGTGACGCTAGTTTCTGCTGCACATCTGTGCAAGGCTCGGGGCCTGGAATCTAGTTATCTCTGACATCATTTGCCTGTTTCCTGCTGGAGCACACAGCATGGCCAGGGCTGATCTTCCCCCGATCTCTGTAAACTTGTCCATGGTCAGGCTTTCCCCTGCCCTTTCCTAATCTCTTCAATCTCTGTCCATAAATGTGGCAGTGAACTTTCCATTACTCAAACAGGGCTACCTCCTTTGTTTAAGCATACAATGATTTGCAGCCCATGTTGATGGAAACCACAGGAACAGATTAGAGTTTTCACACTTTGCATTTTGCATTTAGACCTTTGGGATGTCTTCCTCATGTTTTGAAAGAGACAATGTTTTTTAAATTATGAATAGTTCAAATGGACACATTGAGGGTTGTCCATATGTAATTCTTTATTTGAACTCTAAATAGCAATTAATCACTAGGGTTTTTCATTTATTATTTAGGGAAAATGCATATGACAAGACTGTCAAAATTCATATTTCAAGACTGTCATGATATGCAGTATCAGTAGAACCCTTGAATCTGTTGAAGCAAGGAAAGAAAGTATATCTGATATGAGTGTGTAGCCATATGCACCCAAGCGGTTGCTTTGATGCTTCATACAGGTGATGGTATTTATGATCAGATTCTTCAGGGCATGGATCTGATTACCTCAGCTGTCATTTTATGCTTTATTCAGTCAATGGTCTCCATTTTCCTCACCTGAATTGGTGTATAGGATAAGCTTTCCAATGGATAGGCTCTCTTAAATAATCAGGATCATTTACTATTCTGTGCAATGACCCACATCTTTAGTTTTCTCTGACTGAAACCTGTCCAGAGGAATGACAATTCTTGTATGTTATTTAATGCATTTTAATGTATCCTGCAATCTGCTGAAAAGCCTTCTCCCCCGTTTGACAGCAAGTAATAAAAGAATAATAAAAGAGCTAAAAAAAACTTAAAGCAGTAAAGTTAAATCACTAAGGGACATAATTATGCTGTAAGAGAATGACAGAACCATTCAGGGCCAGAGCTGTGAGAACAGAGAAAAGAAACATCAGAGGGATTACGCTAAGCCTAAGATTGAATAAGGAGTTTGATTGCTTTCTTTCTGATTTTTTCCCACAACAAATAAAAGCACCTAAGTTTGGGATTTGCAGAAAGATAAGGATCTATACTTTCTTAACAACTTCTCTCTTAACCCTTCTGTGTTAATTTTAGTAGTTCCGTCTTCCCTTTTGGACAGAAAAGGGAAAGGGAATTATGTAAAACCCAGCAGTAAAAATCACAAAATTAGGATTGGCCTGCAAACCTCTGCAGATGGCTGCAGCATTTAACCTTTCACTCTTTGTATAACTAATGAACAATATTATGTTTCAGGATAATCTTTTGTCCTCTTTCAGATCATTCTATATCGTAGTTGAAATATATGAAGTCAACAGTGATATAAATTATATTGTTTGTTTTTCATAAGTTGTACAGAAACATGCCACTTATAGTAAATAGATCACCTTTGGGATGTTGATAGAGCGGAAGATTCACAGCATGAATATGCAGCTAGCAAATCTCCAGCAATTATGCAATGTGATCATGTCAACGTGGACCAAAATCTCAAAGGAATGTTTCTGACACTTTTGGAGTCCATGTCATGAAGATTTGAGACTGTTCTGAGAGCAAAGAAGGGTTATACCCAGTATTAAGTTTGGTATTCTTAATAAAGTGTCCACTGAGTATATACAGAAACGAAAGTGTACTTAATTATACAATATATAACATAGTAACTAATTATTTAAAAGGTCCAAATCATTTTTCCTGAACTCCAGTATCTATAAAAAAGGAAACATTTTTCTGAACTGCATGCAGTATGAAGGGAAATGCAGTGGCACACCATATCTCACCTTCTCCCAATAGTCTCTATGATCAGGCAGAATATTTGCCAATTTTTTTGACACAATTTTACACAAAAAAGAAATTATTCATCCTGATTCATCCTAAGGAAGGCAACACTCATAGCGCCAAGGATATGACTTAGTTCTGCCACGTCAATAAGTAATCAGATATCTTGAGGCGGTCTTAGAGTCAGCTTTGACTTTTTTGAAAGCAAATGGGAAAAAATTATAAAATAAAAAAAAAAATACACAACCTGTTGTTGAAGTGCCAAATCTCCAAGTCTCCAGGAAAGAAAAAAATTGAGATGACTTATTTCTGATTTTTTTTTTTTCAAGTTTATTGTGTGCAGATATTTGATCGAGTGGTCAGATGTACATGTTTTCTGAGTTTTTTGTAATCCTGTGCCTTTCTCCTATTGGTGGCTTTCAGATAAGTGTCATACCAGCAGTCGCAGTCTAAGACCTTATACCTTTATCTTCTGTCACAGTAGCATTTAATCAACTACTGGTGAGAATGTTACATGCTGTCTAAGACCATCAAGCTCATGAATTTGGGATGTGATAGAGCGGAAGAGAATAAAAAAATTCTTTTATGATGTGCATTTTGGTCTGCAACAGCAAAATCAGTGTAAACTCAGCTTTAGTGTTAGAACTGTAAAAATGTGGAACTTTGTAGGAATGTAAATGCTGTTTCATGTTATTCACTGTGAAACCGTGCACTATCAGCCCTGTGCATCTGAGTGAGGACACTGACCACTGCAGCACACAATAAACTTAAAAAACAAAAAGAAAATACATCTCAAGTTTTCCTTTTACTAGCGACTTGAAAAAAATGCATGTACATATACCATGGCTCCTAAAATCATGGCATATGGGGCTAAAGCAAGCAAAGAAAGCATTTTTGTGTTATTTCTTTAGCATTTTGTGTTATCTGTTGAGGGTTCTTTTGGCCTGCATGATGTTTGGGTAAGCATGTCACTCTGCAAATAAAATCAAGAGAAAGAACAAAAATCACATGTTGTAAAGCGTAGACAATAGAGTTTCCCATTTACAAACAACTTTTACCGAGCTTTAATGTTTACTTCTATCCTTGAGCTGGGTATGGTTTTCTATTCAGAGTAAGTAAATAAATGGCCTTGTGGTCAATATTAAGGAAAATGCACAACATTTAAGGTGTAAAAAGAGCAAGAATTTTTTATATACATACATTAAAACATCCTGAGAAATTGCTTGGCAAAGCTCAGTCATAATCATATATACTTTTCAGAAGAAAATATGCTATATTTGTCTTGTTTCAGCAGGGGTTTAGGTACAACAAATTAAAGATCCTGTGTGAGGTTTGTCTGGTTAACCTCTGATTAATTGCTCCAACTCCAGTTCAGTCAGTTGTGGTGGGAGCATGCTACTGTAATTTTGCAGCAGCTGTCTTTAGCATAACCGACTTGATTCACAATCCAATTGGCCTTGCCACCACATACCAAGGTACTTGAAATAGTTGTTCTCTCTCCGGCTTTGCTCCATCAATGCAAATTTGAAATCCATCCCAAACAACATTAGGTTTAAAGGATACCATGTGAGACAGTTATGTCTTAATTTGTGCACGGGGCGGGTCCAAACTTGATGTGTGATGTGGATAAGACATAGGATAAGACGACAATTCATGTAGCAAATTCACCAGCACAACACAGAGTCAAATAACTCTAAAGGGCCCCTGGAGGGTCAGTCACAGTCATTTTCATACTTTCTGAAATGATTTCACCAGACTACATTAATCACTCAACCTCAGTTTGCCCCACAGTGGCCTGTTTTCCATGTGATTTAATTTAAACTGATCAGCCGTACCCACCCTTAACCATTGGCTTGGTCGAGCCAGGGCAGGATAGGGAACAGATTCTGGGCATGAAGTATGATATAACCAGGGAAGACTTGGAGGAAAGGCAGATCCTGACCCACAAACCCAGCAAAATCACTGTATGGTTCATCCTCATGACGTGGCAATGCCTTCCCGAGCCTGTGGAAATGTGGAAATTTTTGTGAGATTCCTTGGTATACATCTCTTGAAACTAGCGAATGGATTTGCCTTTCACTGTAGAGGATTTGTAAGAGAAACAGAACAAAACATACAAAAAATAAGAAATGGAGACATTTTTTTCACCCTGATTCTCATTTTCTATTTCAAATAGTCTAATATAATCATTTTCTTAGATTAAATGAAATAGAGAAGAAGAAAATACTGCTTGAAAAGGTTTGCTGCAATCTCATTATTTGGCTTCATAAAGGGGCTTAGCAGCAGTGTGAGCAGGGCTGCTTACTCTCTCTTCCCTCTGAAAAGTGACATCTAAATGGTCTTCAGGAGAAAGGTGAAGGAATTGATTTCACACATATGTTACACGGCTTTAACCAGCATTATTTTAGTTTGCAGACTATAAACCACTGTCCATGCAAACAGTCTTCTCACCACTTAATACCATTTGTTATGGGTTGATTAAGACATAGAGAAGACAGGTCTTTTAAGACAGCTCATTGGACATTCACTTCAGAGGTAAATTACTCTGTGGGACACTGGAAGGAAACAGGCTGTTGAAAAAAAGAAGGTGGCATACTATGCTATGATGGCTGAACTTTCGAACCTGCAGCTTCTCTGTTCTCTTCTTGTCCCTGGATGCGAATTCAATGTGTCTTTTTGTGGTTACTTGAAGATTGAATCTCTATGCTTGGACTTTCACTGAACTTTTCTCATTAGCCTTAACAGCACCCACCAGATTCTCACTCCCTCAAAGCCCTCAGGCAATCCCCACAAGAACCCAGGTTACAAAACCCTCTCCAGTGCCTAAAACCACAGGCAAACAATGAAACAATGGTGCACATACATATTAACATGCACTTACACTCACACACTTCTACCTCAAAGCCAGAGGAAGTGATAAAACATCCTTTCTCATAGACCCATACTTCCCCTGTACATACTAACCGTACTGACTTCAGGAAAGGAAAATGCAGGTTATCATTACCATAATACATTTCACTTGGTTCTATCTCTCTGCCACAAGATAAGATATACGTATAGTGTTTGAAGTGTAACCCTGGAGAATAATTTGAACCTCTAAAGGATTTGGATTGCCCATCATTTCTGAACACCTGGATTCAATTATTTAACCTCCAAATAAGGCATTTGGCAGCAACTGTTTAGGTTGGGAATGAGGCTTAATGGAAGGACTGAAATTGTCTTTTGGAAGCTTGATGCAAGATTCACCCTAATGCCATTTCCCTTTTTTTTCAGGGAAAAAGGTACAAAACTCACAGGTATAGCTTTATTAAATACTTAAGACATATGCACATGAATTAAGGTATCAGTCACTCTATATTTTTGAAAGTCTAGGTTGTGTATCAGGTTGGACAATGATACAAAACTATGACTAACCTACATCTATCACCAGATTTCTTACTCTCAACATCAGAATTATACATCTATTCCAGACTGCATAAACTTCTCTAATAGGGGTGCAAACATATACTCTGCTCACAATTTGATTTGATTCATGACACTGGCTTCACTATTCACATTTCAATTCTCAGAATATTTTGAACAAAATTTTGATGAAGAAAAATTATGAATGAAATACTCCTTTTTATTTCAGTATAATAAATAATGCAAAATAAAATAAATAAATAGTAAATAAATAAAAAATTACTACAAATACAGTTTTGGTATTGTAAACAAAATTGTCTACAGGCTCACCATATCATAAAAATAAATAAGTATATTTATAAATTCTCCCAAAAAATTTGATTGAATAAACCAAGTCTCTGACCCAGGGAAAATGAATAATTGAAACGTAATGAGCTCTGTACCAAACAGTGGTGATCAGTGATTGGTCATTGGGAACAATGGTGATAATTAGTCAGCAACACAGTCAAGTACAAACTGATTGTGAGTCAAGAGAACCTCTCTTAAGAGGGCTCTCTTAAATCATATATCAGCACTTGTGATGTGAGCTGGAGAGCCATATGAAGATCAAGACAGACGTGTGCTCAAACAGTTGCTAGATTTTTTGCTAGACCCTTTTTAAAAAAATTGCTAAAATTGCAAGTTGCTAAAGGTGCCTAACAAGCTGCCAAATCTAGCAACAAAGTCTCTAAGTTGGCAACACTGGCTCAAGCTAACACACATAGGACCTAACTTACCACACATTGGTGACAACACAAGGCTAATAACATTTCTGAATTTATTTCAGATTCAGTAACTTTACATTCATTGATTCATGTTGTGTGCTTGGTATTGAGTGAGTAATGACCTAATCATTCACTTCACATTTATAATCAAGAAGTCAATAATCCATCCTTGCATGTGACTCCCATCTACTATCTATCCACTGCCTTCCTGTTACACTGAGAATCACACCAACTACTGGTTTTTGCTTCTAATCTACATACCTACATAAAATTCCAGCTTTGAGGCACCCACGCTGTCACGCACAGATCAGGAGGCAAACCAGAAGTATAAGATAAACTCAGAATGTTTATTAACAGAACTTAGATAGACACTTCAAGAACTTCCAGCAGTGCTGGTGAGGTAACCAAGAGTAACACAAAGTCTTGGAGAGAGTTCCATAAACTTAGCTTTTCAATCAGCAGGTGTAGTCCAGAGCCGACAGGCTGCTGAGGCTGCCGGGCAGACAGGGCTTCAGGATGAGAGTGCGTTTGTAACCTTGAGACCGGCCGATGAGTGACTGTGAGAGCTGGGTATATATAGGGTGGCTGGTAAGTGGCTGCAGGTGTAGGTGATTAGTAATCNGTGAGTATGGAGTGTAATTGGGTGGTGACTGAGAGTGAGTGTGGGATGCTGAATTGGTAGAAGGCTCCGTGACATTATCAACAATTACGCTCATTTATAAAATCTGTTTACGTGGCGCGCCTGTGATACAAGTCCTGAAGAAACGTAAAAGTCCTTCTATAGAAACGATAACGTATTAGAATGGGTGCATTAATATAAACCGGATTTAGCTTACAGCTGGCACTACTGTCAGAGCTG
>CM074949.1:20526319-20552013 GCA_037577455.1 Pangasius macronema
GGGCAGGTGATCAGCTGGTGCCCTGGAGAACCACAGTACAGGCACAGGCCCTGGGTGAGTCGCCGGCATCGTTCAGATGCAGAGAGATGATACGAGTCGGTTAACATAGGTTCTACATACTTGTACTATGTAGTACTACATACTATGTAGGAACCTACATACAGGTTCTCTAACTACTTTGTATTACTGTGCCTTCAGCTGTTGTATGTTTTGTAAGTTGCTCTGGATAAAAGTTTTTGCCACATGACTGAATGGATATGCAAGGGTCAACAATGCCTTCAAAACTAATACTTGGAATTTTGATGAAGAGTTATGGTAAAGCATGCAAAACTGATCCAGAGAAGCACACAAAATAAATGTTTTTGTTTAAAATATTTTTGTATACATTTTTTTTTCATGTTTCAGGAAATTAAGTAGCAACCATGATGTGATTTGCCTTTGAAGAAAAACAGTCACACTATGCCAAAATCTTTCATTTGCAAGCTTTGTTGTTTGCAGATTTCCTTGATAACTTACAACAGTGGTAAAATATGGTTGAGTTTAAGCATATAAAGGCTAGTTATGATAATGACAAGGGCACTGTAGGCAAAAGTTGGCCCAGTGGTAAGCAGCTACCTAAACATTTGACAGCATTAAGAAAGTGGGCCAAAAATGGCCCAAATGCAAAGAATTATGGAACAACATTTGATTTTTGACTTATAATTCTATCTTATAATTCGATGGCGATATATATGGGTCAAATTAAGTGGTAAGTGTGGGTCATTATTGGCTATTATTCTTTTGATATCAAAGTTAACCTATGATTAGTTATGCCAAGCTTATTTTTATTTTGTTTTATAGTTACACAATAAAAGTGTAATAAAAAGAAGGTATATTAGGCAATGGGCATACAACTGTCTGCCAATGTAATCCGTGATTTCAAAATGTATGAATCTGAATAAATTCAAAGTCCATATGGTCTGAAATGAATGGAGCTCTTGCAGAAGTGCAGTTCAGTCCATCTTGTGTTATTTCCCAAGACAAGCAGTAGATCAGGAGTGATGTGCTATGTATTAAATAATTATTCAGTTCTACTTGGAAGGAGATGTCAACCTGCACTACAAACAGGTCTCCTGAGAGATGCTGAATTATTGTCATTCCCCAGCAACAGATCGGGACAGCTGGAGGTGGAAGGAGGATTCGGACTGTCTGCTTAGCCATCTGGAAAAGCACAAGAGTCCAAGGTTTCCAGCAAGCACCAAAGTGCTTTTCCTTCTGTGCTCTTGTGCAGTGATTTGTATTGTGCTGTTTGTAAAAGGACCTGCTTTTTTCCTCTTAAAGGCAATTCTGAAGTTTTGAACTTCCTGCTTCCTGTTTCAGGCATTTACAAGGGCCAATGATGAGATTTTGGGACTCCCTGGGGCTCTGAAATATTTTTTCCTTGTTTTAGTTTCTGCTGAAAGGACTCAATAGGAGAAGAGGCTGGATAGAGGTACTTCACATACAGTATACTGCTCCTCTCAGGGCTGCCCTCTGTAACCTTTATCACATAAACATTTAGGAGCTAGCTTGCACTCTGCCTGCCTTCTGCAGCTGGCAGTTTGCATGTGAATGTCAGCAGGTCTTTAACAATTTCCACACTTAATTCATACAGTGTTTGGTTAACTCTTTCACTGATCATAGGAGCAGCTGTATGTAGAGAGATTAACTGTTGAAATCTAAATGAAGATTAAGCACCATTAAACCATATTTGTCACAGGCAAATGTAAAAGAACTGCATGCTGTAGACCACCTTTTCAGCCTTTTCTGCCAACACCAGGGTTGCCAGTTTAGGTGACAGTGGCTGCCTTCTCAAAAATCGCCCACTGACATCTGTGCTCCTGAAAAACTGTAGCCAGGCAAGAAAGTAAATGAGATTATTTGAAAATGAGCAAGAGACAGCAAAAATGAACAATTTTGTTATTGAATGTCGTTAAAAACAATACTGTTAAGAATAAATACTTTAAAGACATTAAAAGCATTAAATGAAAATGAATGTTACTGATGTGTGGCTGGTCTGGAGTCAATGCTGGTGTGTAGATGAGGCTTGGGAAAGAGAAGTTTGAGTAAAGGAATCTTACTCTGAGTGCTGGGTGCTGAGTGATGGCTGCCAGGGAAAATGAACTTTAAGTGTGTGAAAACTGGGGTCTGATAACATGTTTTGGGCCCTTTCATGGTATCCTGTTTGTATATAAAACATGGTTTCTAAGCAACAGCCCATCTACTTCTAAACGGTATGCTGCTCACATATTTGTCTGAAATTACAAGTAATACATTGTTGTTAGAGCAGACATACACATACATGGGCATAATTGCTAGAGAATGGAATGATGCTGTAGAATTGTAGAATATTTGTAGAATAGTAATATCTGTTTCCCTAAATAATATTTGAATGACATTTACTGAAGACGTGTAATTAACCGATCAACAGATGACGCCATCACCACCACCCTCCATCTGGCCCTCACCCACCTGGACACATATGTTCGAATGCAGTCATAGCACCTGACTGGAAAGCTGAACCTGCTGGGCCTGAACACCTCCCTCTGCAACTGCATCCTGGACTTCCTGCCTGGGAGACCTCAGTCAGTCCGGATTGGGAACAACATCTCCAATGCCACCAGACTGAGCACTGGGGCCCCACAGGGCTGTGTGCTCAGACCATTGCTGTTCACTCTGGTGACTCATGACTGTGTAGCACTGCACAGCTCAAACCACATCATCAAGTTCACCGATGACACCACCGTGGTGGGTCTCATCAGCAAGAATGACAAGTCATCAAGAAAGAGGAGGTTTAGTGGCTAACAGACTGGTGCAGAGCCAACAACTTGTCTCTGAACATGGACAAAGCTAAAGAGATGGTTGTTGACTTCAGAAGAGCACAGAGTGACCACTCTCTGATGAACATCGGTGGCTCCTCAGTGGAGATCGTCAAGAGCACCAAATTTCTTGGTGTTCACCTGGCGGAGAACCTCACCTAGTCGCTCAACACCAGTTCCATAACTAAGAAAGCCCAGCAGCGCCTGTACTTTCTGAGAAGACTGAGGAAAGCACATCTCCCACCCCCCATCCTCATCATGTTCTACAGAGGGATGCTGAGAGCATCCTGTTCAGCTGCATCACTGCCTGGTTTGGGAATTGCACCGTATTGGATCGCAAGACCCTTCAGCGGATAGTGAGGACAGCTGAGAAGATCATCGGGGTCTCTCTTCCCTCCATCATGGACATTTACACCTCACGCTGCATCCGCAAAGCCACCAGCATTGTGGATGACCCCACACACCCCTCTCACACAGGTCTTCACCCTCCTGCTGTCTGGTAAATGGTACCGAAGCATTTCGGACCTTACGACCAGACTGTGCAACAGTTTCTTCCCCCATGTCATCAGACTCCTCAATACTCAGACACTGGACTGAAGGAACACACACACACACACACACACACACACACACACACACACACACACACACACATATACAGACACAACTGAGCATCCTCCATCCTCTTTGCAATTTTTTTTGCAAATGTTTGCACATGTTTATGCTGCTACAATACTTATTATACTGTACATAGGCTGCTACTCTTATGTTTACACTTATGTTTACACTATTTCAGCTACTTGTATTGTACTCTTGCACTCTTTGCACTATTGTCACTAGGTTCACTTTTAAATAGATTTGTGTTCTGTTCGGCGCTGCACTGGGACTTACTATGCCCATTGTCTGAACCAGTAGTCATTGTACTGTCTTATGTCTGAACATATTTGCAGTTGTGCACTTTATGTATAAATTATGTAGTCCCTTGTAGTTCTGTGTTGTTCTGTGTTTGTCTTATGGAGCACCTTGGTCCTGGAGAAATGTTTTGTTTCACTATGCACTTGTTCATGGTTGAAATGACAATAAACTCCACTTGATTTGACTTAAAACTTGGCAGATGAATGAGAGAGAATGATTCACTTCAAACCAACTGACGTTATTACATTCAAAGGGCAATTTAAATGGCCCTTTGAGAACATAATACAATACTTATCAAGTTTACAACAAGACACATGAAGAGCTCTATTTTCATGATCATGGCACAAGTGCAAAACAAGGCATGTGGCTGACACAGTGTATATCTTCGTGACCGGAAGGCACATTGTTACAGAAACAAATGGAGACTTCTTACAAATAGCTCTGCAGCAGTGGCTGAGGAGGCATCAAGAGCATTTGCTTTTTCAACGACCTAAAATGTCAGTATAAGATGTCCAGAAATAACAGTGTATACATTTTAGAATATATATTTCCTGGTCCATATCTGTGTGACTAAGGATGTACAGAGAAAAAGTACAAAGACCTTTAAATCTGTTCAAAAGTTAAACTCCGATCATCATATAAGTGATCCTTTCAAACACTGTTAATATCAATAATATTAATAAACTGTGAAGAGAGTTACCAATATAAACAGTTAGAACTGTTCTGTCTCTTTGGAGAATATGTTATTATATTTCCTGATTTATTACTCACAGAGTTTTCCCATATTTGGTTGAGCAGCCATTACCCCTTGCCTTTGACAGGCTGTTCGGTGTTTCAACAACCACTTTTCCAGCCTCCCACTCATTTCTTTATTTTTACTCTCTGGCTCTATTAAATGTGCTGTCTCACTAACTAACCTGTCCCTTACGGGATGTCCCATCTCCCCTGGGGGCCATCTGACTCATTGGTCACCATGACAATCCAACAGTGTGTGTTATTTGTGTAGTGAAGAGATTACATGTCAGACTAGAAGGCTGCAGGCCATCTGTCAAACTGCATGCTGGCTTTCAACTGAGACCTGTGCCTTAGGCTGCTTTTTTCATCACCTACGACACTATTGTTCTTTATATATACACACACACACATATATATATATATATATATATATATATATATATATATATATATATATATATATATGTGTATATGCACATATGGTTTCACAAATGTAACAAAAATGGTCAAATAGTGTATATTATGATACTGAAAGAGAAACATATACACTCACCGTTCACTTTATTAGGAACACCTGTACATTCATGCAGCTATCTAATCATTCAATCTTGTGGATGTTTTTTGTTTTTCACACCATTCTGTAATGTGTAAACGCTACATGTACTCTATATGTACAACCTGTGTTGTGTGGAAATCTCAGGAGATCAGCAGTTTCTGAAATACTCAAACTGACCCATCTGGTACCAACATTCATGCCACGATCAAAGTCCCAGAGATCACACTTTTTCTATATTCTAATGATTGATGTCAGCATTAATTGAAGCTCTTGACCTGTATCTACATGATTGTTTTTCAATGCACTGCTGCCACATGATGGCTTATTAGTTTAAAAGTTTACATCTCCCTTTCTGAATTTTGTGGAATATCCTCATTACCTAATAACATGAGATATATCTACCACCAACCATCTCTGCATATCCTCTGAACAGCTTTTGAATCTTCCCAGTTGTAGTATTTGCCTATACTCCTGACATGTCTATTCTAATTTATAATGCTTGGCCAACCTTCTTAACATATCTGTTCTAACTCTGCCAGATGTCATATACCATCTTCTTAAAATAACATCTAAGGCAGAGAGGGTTATGACAAAACTTTGACTTCTTTTTGGTTATCCAACCAAGTTTTCTGTTGATTATATATATATATACAGTATATATATATATATATATATATATATATATATATATATATATATATATATATTATATTATAAAAATTTCATTTTTATTGTCCCTTTTCATTCAGAAAACATTTTTTTTTGCTACATGATACATGTGTACCAACATTTCAAAGACTAAGAGCAAATATGATCCTGATTATAACTGGAATCAACGTAAGTATAGAGTATTTTTAGGTGAAAAAATGCAAAAGAATCCCGATTTTAATCAGAACTTTCTTCAGAACTGTACAAAGAACCAGCCAATCAGAGGTGCATCTATGTTGATAGGGGCTGTATAAAGCAATTCACTGAAGGGGAATGGACGTGGGGCACCTAAGTTGCAGACTTGCTACTGATAGCAGCTATTTTATCTAGGTGAAGTTTGACCTTCAAATTAATGAATCTTTGGCTTGTGAGCCAATTGAAACAAGAAGGACTGTGGTCATTGGGCAGTTAAAAAAAAAATGGAGGAGCTCTGCATTGCTGTTTTCTTTCTGTTGCTTGGCACACATCTGAAAAACTAGCTAGTTAGCAAAAGTTACTCCTTCTTGCCAAAAACTCATGCCTGTAATCACCACCCAGGAAAATACTGTAGTGTTGAAGCATACAACTGCTACATGCTACCAAAAAAAGACTGACTGGTTTCCGAGTGAGTGAAACTGAAATAACTTATCTGTATGCAAAATAAAAAAGGAACGTAGGCAATACTTTGCAGTGCTCTTTTATGTTAATTTGTTAATTTGTTTAATGTTTTTTTGTCAGTAATAAAAGTGTAAAGAAGATTGGACCATTTTGGGCAAAGTCTCTACTGATGCTAAGATCTACAAGAAAAATCAGTTAGTCAATTGTGAACATATTTCACTGCGATTGTGACAGTTGTTTAGAGTTTCACTATAGTTTATAGTACAACATATTAAAGGCATGGACTGAACTGCAGGCTGGATAAAATCCAAACATTTATGTAGATTGCAGTTGAATATCAATTCAATCAACATATCAAATATTTATGTATTTACACACACATATTCAGCACATATTTATGTTGTTAGCATAAAGCCATCCTAACAATGTCTGTTACATTGTCTACTAACAAGCACTAGTTTTTGTGGTAAAATTCTCTATGGATTCTATGGTAAAATTCTAGGATTTTCTTATTAGTAGTGTTGGCACCTCTGGCAACTGCACTCTAGGGTTTCACAATGTAATAATAATAATAATAATAATAATAATAATAATAATAATAATACATTTATTTTATATAGTGCCTTTCTGCACACTCNCAATATGGAAGCAGACAAAGAACAAAAGACAATAAACAAGAAATCCATGGCATGAATCAGGTCATACAGTCAGATCACATGTACACTGGAGCATGGCCAACAGCTTTCCATAATGTTCTTAAATAGCACACCATACACAATAATCTGAGGACGAGTTGCAGCCCAGGTGTTGAATGTATCTGTTTAAAGTTTCAGCTTGTACACAGTTACAAATGCAAGCCTTAAACAGACTGTGGGTATACCATATAACTCTGAGATTTCTCAAAGCTATAATCAGGAAGTGTTTCAGTCCGCAGGCTACTTTGTGGTGCTGGTACAAACAACAACTATACTGTCTGAAGTGAAATGTATGTGTTGTGTCTGTTCAGGAAAATTAGAGCTAGTCCTGGAGCATTGCATCAACGGTGCATCTTATTCAAAAGACAAAATATTGAACACATTGAAATATATTATAGTTTGATTTTGAAATATGTGAGACTTTGATGAGCCATATGAAGAAAACATTTTTGTTTTACAGAATACCACATAACAGACAACTTCATCTTATGTACTGTCTGAATGTCATGTCACATGTATAGCCTGTAACACTGAAGTAGAACTTTTAACAGTAGACACTGCCACAAAAAAGTTTTACAGTAATCCAGATGAAGATCTCTAATGAGCAAGCCAGAAGTAAAGAAAAATTCCCTGACATAATGAAGAAACCTGTCCTCTTCTGGGTGACACCAGATAGTGGGATTATATATAATTACCCTGTATAAGTCAAACAGTAATAAGTGTGTTGAAAAGATGTTCTTTATGAGTGTATTGTGAATAAAAGTCCTTGGATGAACACAGGACAGGCTTTATGATTACAGCAGCAGTTCTTAGGTGCAAGTCTACACATGAATTTATGCACTGAAGCAAGGGTGAGTTTTGGGTATAATCTGTTTATGGGAATTGTGATATTAAGGGTATCCATGTTAAACCATCCACAAAAGCAGAACATGAATCACAATCATACCTGAGATTATTTGAGACTTAATCATTATCAAGTTAATATGGAAATACCAACATTTCCATATGAATAATGAACAGTATATGACAATATGGAATGTTTTGACTGATGATCATTTGTGCAAATTCATCTGTTTCAAGCAAACATATAATCATTTTGACCTCCTGTGTTTCCATTTGAATGTTATTGCTACAATATACTGCCATGGCAAACTATGCTAAACTCTTTTGGTTACTTGAAAAATAATAAGATAGCAAATGATGTGAAAGAAGTGTACTTCGCAGAAGTTGTAAATGTGAAGTGGAAGAGTATTGCAATTCCAGATTAGCAGTAAGCTATGATAAGATCGCCAATTATCCAAAATGCATGCTATGATTCTGAGGGAAGTGAAATTTGCCAACTGAACCTCCTGTTGAGAGCACCGCTTCCTGTTTCCACAGCAACCCACAAGCAAATTCACTGTTATGAATGCTGGAAGGTATATTTTTCTGTTTCCTCAATACAGAGAACCTTGTAGAGTCATTGTGCAGATGGAAAAGCATATTTTGACAGCTATAACACTGTCTAGCAGTGGTTTCAAACTGAAGTCCATGGTTATGTATGGTTTAGCGTTTTGCTCTGAAATTGTTGAGTTAGTCCCTGAAAGACTAAAAAAATAGTCATAGAACTGATTCATTGCCTCCCTTTCACACCTCTGCTCTAATAGCTATAGCTATGTCGTACATGATATTTACCATCTGGTCAGCTCATAATTCACACTAATGTCAGTGAAATCCTTGCTTAAACATGTACCACGGAAATGACAGAAGTTTAATATTCTCAGAAAATATTATCAGTCAGATTAACACTTGTTGAAAACTTCAGGTTGAGACTGAATTAAAATGATAGGTTCCTTAAGGGTTCTTCGATAGTTAACAGTTGTTAGCTATTAGGAACCCTCTGTGACACAGAAGTACTATGATTAGGAATTCTACAGCAACCCCAGAGGAACAAACCAAAGAAATCTTATACAGATGTACATGTAAATATTTGTAGATTACATGATTTAGTTCAGGCAGCTGATTGAAATGAAGCTGGAGTGAAGCTCTTTGGTCTTATTTAGAGTTTTCCTACTGCCACCTCACCTTTAAGCAAAATGGCTTGAAAAGTAGCCAGCTACTCTGTTTACTTGAATTGTTTTACAGCTGTATATAATAGATATTCAGGTCCTAAATATTGGTTCATCTATTAACATGTGTCCATCATTGTTCATGTGACAAACTCAACAGATGCTACATTAAATTATGGACAGGGATGCTTTGTTACTAACTGGGGAGCACTATGACTGCTCAGTAAGACGGTTATTTTCTGCTCCATAAACTCTTCAGTGAACTACCGTCCAACACCCAAAGGCCCAGTAGGCCAACACAAAGCAGCAGCTCTGCTTCTTCAAATCCACAGCTGGAGCCTAAACCTTTGTTTATGTACATTCCTACAGAGGAAAAGCTGGGAGAATGCAATTGGGCTCTAATGCCTGAGTAACTGCATTGGGCATCATGGAGTGCTCAGAGAAATGCTATAGAGGGATGTGATGTAGATAGATAGATAGATAGATAGATAGATAGATAGATAGATAGCATTGATGGTTGGCCCTCAGATGTAGCATTCTTAATTGGGGTTGATGAATCACATTGCACAAAAACACTGGAATCTGATTACATTCAAACCATTAAGCCTCATTTAGGATTGGAGACATCTGCTTCTTTTCACCTATCCTAGCCCACCCTATGCTCTGGTCTCAGGCAAATGTGACTCCTGCTTGGTGGTCCTGAGCTGCTGGATGTTTCTTAGACCACGCCCTTTTTTCTTTCAGCTGGCCGTCAGAGAGGAAAGAGAGAGAAAGGAAAAGAGAAAGGGATCTGGGACCTTAGAGCGTGTCCAGTTCTTTTTAAATTTGCAACAGCTGTAATGATGTCAGTACACAGTGAGTAGAATATTCCGGCACTAGTGCAAGGCTTTTGTATAAATGTGTGTACTCAGGTGCGGTGTGTGTGAAGTCAGAAGAGCACAGCAGCCAAGCAGGGGTCCGAGGGGAGCTTTGTCCCAGGGCCAATCCCACTTTGGCACAAGCTTCTTCCCATGAACCCGAGCTCTAGAAACAAAGTGGGGGAATAAATTATCTTTCTATGTTCTCGCCGGGGTTTACTTTTTTTTAAAACTTGTATTAAAAATCTAGTTAGGAAAGGACATTGCGAGGGCATGGAGGCAGTGTCTCTAAGCATAGGACAGATAAGTGCAAGTGCAAGTCTTAAGTGTATATAAAAAGAGGCAAAACACAAACATTGGGAATGGAACCTTTGTGTAGTCCATGTAAATTCTGGATTCTAAGTCTAAGATTTACAAATGAATTTGATTTCATGCATACTGATATTTTCTAGCAATGATAATATGAGTATGAATCAGTTTTGTTCATTCTGGAGTATTTTTAATATTTTAATAATAGAAAACACTGCAAACTGATTCTCTAACAGTATGATTGCTTTGTGAACAAACTGCAAGTACAGTTGTTATAACTGACTGGGCGTGTAAAGAAGTCCAGTGTTTCTTGGCATAAGCTTGTAGGTTTGTCTATCACGTGGAAGCTCAAAGGTTACAGAATGTCAAAGGGAACAAAGACATAAGGAAATTAGGAAATAGAAACAAGAACAATAAACACTGAAATTACAGACATGGTGAGTAAAGCTTAACACGTGCAAATAAATGAGTATTTATGACTTTGTTACTATCATCGACAACTTGAAGGAGAGAAAATCTGGATATAGGTGCAAACAAAGACCAGAAGACATGACCAAGACAGAACCTTCAGAAAAAAATGGAAGTCAAAACGGGGAGTATATTCTCCCTTATATTCTGTATAATGATACTTGAGTTATTGCACAACATTCTTCCATTCATTCATCTTCAGCAACTGCTTTACCCTGGTCAGGGTTGCGGTGCATCTGGAGCCTTTCCCGGGAACACTGGGCGTAAGACAGGAATTCACCCAGGATGGGATGCCAGTCCATTGGAGGACACCACCTACTGGAATGTTTTTGAGAGGTGGGAGGAAACAGAAGAATCCAGAGGAGGCTCACATGGACAGAGGAAAAAGATGTGAATCTCTGTACAGAGAGTACCCCAAGATCAGGTTTGAACTATGTATGTTTGAGATGTGAGGCAGCAATGCTACCCACTACACCACTGTGCAACCCTTATTCCCGAACAAAGAAATATTATTCATTTATTGTTTATTTCTCCAGTTTTTCTACCAGTTTGTTCATTGCTATTTCCAACCCATTAGCTAATTCTTCCCCATCCTGTTGCAGCTTCCAAGTGGGGAAGATAAAAACAAAATTCTGTTATTAATAAAGACACATTAAGCCACCACTATTTTTAAACTGCTTTTTTGGGGGTTTTAGTATTTTATTGCTGTGCATTACAGCATTATAATTGTTTATAGTTCGTTTTGTAAATGTGTACTACCTGCCTGAGAGTCCATATTATTTGTACTTTTATCAAACACAGCTCAGCTGTCACTGAGATGAATGCTGGAAGGTGAGCTCTTAGGAAATCCTGTGAATTTTAACCTCAGTTTGGTTTTGGCAGTTTTATTCAGATTTAACAGTCACTTAATCATATGTGGCTTTCTTGATTTGGTGTATGATACTAGTTGGGGGAACTAAACTAGATATTTTTCTGAGTTTGAATTTTACCTAAGGGTATTTGTTAATTAATGCCATGTGTCCATTACTGAGGTTTATTGGCTAGTATGAATGCCTTGGATGAATACTGCAGGAAGCCTAATTTAGAGAAACACTAAATCAATCCAATCTCCCTAGGTGTAATGAAAATATTTATTCAGTGTTATATGAATCATATGCAATTCTTATAATGTGACCTGTCTGACTCAGCATCTCAATCTTTCTCTCTCTCTCTCCCTCTCTTTCACTATTATTTATTATTTATTATTTTTAAATAAGAAAAACATGGCTTGTGAAAACATGCCTTATTTTTTGTCACACTCTAACAGCATTACAATTCGTAACTGGAAATGAAACATAATATAGGTCTGTTTCATTCTGGATTAAAATACAGCATAAATCCAGGATCTTCTGAGATAAAGAAATAGAATTTTTTTTTTATTCTCTTTACCCCAAACTGGACAAAAAGGAGAGTTTTCAAGAAGTCTGATGTACTGCTATATACTTGTGTACCTACTATAATGTGTAATAGCTTACCCACTCAGACCAGACTACAATATGCAATTTTAATGTGATCCTGACTACTCTAAGAGCATAACCATGACATCATCCTCTTGAATACTAGCAGCCCATAGTTCTTAGGAAAAGTTCTTTTGTCCCATCACTTCCATTTAGACTACTCAGCAGTTACTACTGATGTTTATTTAATACCCAAACCCTTTTAAACTGTCAGACATTCGCCCTTGATAACCCAGCAATGAAGGGCTCCCGAGAGAGACATAAAAAAAGTTCAGCCTGTTTGTATGCACTCACACTGCCCATCCTGCAATGTACTCATGGAGGGTGTTTTCCTCAATAGGATGCCAAGCTGACAGTAGTAGATCCAGTAGCAGATACCCTCTGACCTGGGCAAGGATTAGATTCAGGCCTGAAGAGAGACAGCCAACATTCTGGTGAGAATCAACCATCAGCATGCAGATCTTGCCTTTCCATCCACACCCATCTGACGAGAACTCACTGCTCAAGTAGAACAAAGCAGCTGTTCCCATTCAGGAGCCAGGGGTTTGGCCAGAGAGCACAGCTTATGCCAGTCTCACACAGAGGGTGGAGAAACGCCAGCGCCTGATCCGGGAAAATGGCCTTCAAAGCAGATCTCCTGATGCCTGGCATTGATCCAGTGCGGCAAAGGCAACATTATGCAGATTATCTCCCTTCCAGGCCAGCTACAAAGGAACGACTGTTGTAACAGGCGGAGAGAGAGAGAGAACCCATTAAAATGACAAGTGCACAACCTTTTTTTTCTGAAGCTCTTGCTTTGATGGAAATAAAAATAAGGAAAATGAAGTGCAGGAGGACTGAAGCGCCTGTCTGTGAATCTCATGAAAATGTATGTGGTAAGGTACATTAGCATAGTGTATCAAATCAAAGCTGAGAAATACATGCTCTTAGGCAAAAAAATGGAGCTTTCAGTAAGCCAAGGGCAATTCATTTCTCCAGAGTGATCCCCTGACCTTGCTTTAGTTCTGATCTAATTCTGATATTTGGCAAAACAGTTTGTTCAACACTTGATTAATGCACTAAATATTCATCATTAAGCTGGCTGGGTCCTGAAAGCAATGAAAATAGCTCAAACAGGCAGTGGCCTGTAAACTCTATTTTCTTTGGACAGGCTGTCATAACATTGTCGAGAGTAAACTTTTCTCCTTCTAACTGAAGAGTGACTTTCTATGAAGCACCAAAAGAATGCCCCTAATGCAATCTGAGATAGATATTTCACAACAAATGTCCTATGAATTCTTAAAAACAAAAAGATGATAGATCAGACAGAATTGTTAAACAGAATTCCAGGTAGAGTTTTAAAGGAGCATTTTAACAAATGTAATGTTATCTTAACTTGTAGGAATCGAAAATCCCCAATGGCAGAGGCTCTTGTGGCCTGTGCCATTGTAGGAATTTTGGTGGATCTTGGAGGATTGAGCCACTGTAAATAAATGCTAAAAAAGGACTGGCCAAACCCATAAAAAAGGATGTGGAATGCTGTGCTGACAAGTGGAGCTGCAATCATAGAATATACTTACATATATCTATCTATCTATCTATCTATCTATCTATCTATCTATATATATATATATATATATATATATATATATATATATATAAACACTGCATTCCTCTGGCTGGTGTGTAACATCCCTCAGACAGAAGTGCAGAAGTGTGTGTGTGTGTGTGTGTGTGTGTGTGTGTGTGTGTGTGTGAGAGAGAGAGACAGTGGCTCTTTGCTGTAGCCCAGCCTGTAGGGTCCAACCGGCTCCCTCCACCCAGAGACACCACTACAGGCTTTCTCCTCAGCCTCTCAATCTTACACAACCACTAACTGTGTATTAAACAGGCCAAATGACCAGAATATAAAATACTCAGCCAGCCCAGGCTTGTCTTAAAAAACTTTTATCCCTCTGTAGGACCTTGAGTCCTCTGAAGAGGAATGCATGGGTTTTAGGCCATTTTGCTTGGACAAATTGTGCAATTTTATTTGTTTCAAAATGCCTGTTCTTGCTGTTGCTGTAGTTTCCTAGCTTGTTAAATTATGTGGCAATGCAAAGCCTTGAGCAGAATGGTCTCTTCTTGGATTGTTCTATCTAACTCTCAATTCAACCTGACTTTTTCTTTTGTAATCCAGTCTGCCTCTGAATTGCAAACACATACCCATGCCAAAGAACATTCCTCCCTGTCACTAATTATATAAAAAAAGTTGGTCTTTCAGGGGGAGATACTGGATTCAATATCATCAGTATCCAAAGCAAACAGAGCCTGTGCTGACAGTGAGATATGGTGTAGCATACCCAACATGCCAAGCTTGGCCTAAGGAACATCTGTAAATAAGACTACTATTCTCATTGCCATTGTAATCTCACATCTCAGGGTTGTTAGAGATATGAGACAGAGGGGACTGAAGAGCAACTTTAAATATGATGATTTAAGCTACAATATTTTAAACAACAGAGAAATATATGACAGATTACAAAATAGGGATAAGATAAGACACATGTGGATATTATTCTCTTGAACTGAACAGAAAGTACAGTGGGTAGCACTGCCACCTCAGAACTCCAGGGTCCCTGGTTCAGTTCTGAATTCAGATTACTGTCTGTGTGAGGTTTTGTATGTTTGCCCTTAGGGGAGAGTGTGTGTGTGTGTGTATGGTGCCCTGCAATCAACTGGCATCCAATTCAGGGTGTATTCCCACTTTGTGCCCATTGTTTCCTGGATAGGTTCTAGATCCACCATGACCATGGCCAGCAGTTAATGAAGAGACTGTGATGATAATGAAGTGTGACCTACTTCACCATTACTTTTGGCATCTCAAAATGTTAAAGTTATTAATGTTAATTATTATTAATTATTAATGTAACAAGTTTTTTTTTTTTTTTTGTGCAGGATGTCCCCCATTCCCATTTTGTCACTGCCAACAGAGATAAGTCCTAAAAGATTAGGGAAGCTCTGTGTAGTTTGCTATGTCAGCTAGCTAATATGAAGAATAGTGCAGAGTTAGCAAGAATATTTTTTCAGCTGTGGAGGATTTTTCTCTGCCATCTTCATCCACACCTGTCAAATTTTATAAGGACAATAACCTAGATGATGAGATGTCACGCGATATTGCTGTACAAGTTTGATCTGAGATCAGTCATCAGCTCAGAGGCATCTGATGCATCTGAGTGGTAAATAAAATGATATCACTTACTCTTAGTGATGGAGAAGCCCCAAGGGTGTATAAAGATGGAATTACGGTCGGTAATGTAGCAAGATATTTCGGCATTTAATGGCTCCGAATTCATAAAACACTGCTCGAAAAAGTGCCTGTCACATAATCACTAACTTGCACAAATTCCACCCTCTTAGAAATGAATAAACTCCAATCATTTGTGCTCCGCCAAGTGATCACTGGAAAAGCAAATAGTGTGCAGAAAGATGCCAAGCAAGCAAAAGCCTGTTGTAAAGCACAGTAAGTAGTGCCAGTGTTCAGCAGACAGACTTTCTGCCATTGAGGTTCTCATATACTTTAACCTGGAGGTGGAAAGAAATGGGAGCAACACCTGTCACAGATATGTCAAATCTTCATTTCTTACTTCATGACGATTGATGATCCTCATTTGTAACCTCTCCTGTAAGTGGATAAGGTGGCAACTACTAATGGAAAGAAAACAGGGCATTTCATCCATTAATTTCTAGTAAGCACTTTAATAAGCAACCACAGGTTCATGGTGGGTCCAGAGTCTATCCCTGGATGCAAGGCAGGAATACACCCTGAATGGCATGCCAGTTCACCTAGTTTAACATAGCTACTGGCATGTTTATGGGAGGTGGGAGGAAACTGGAGAATCTATTGGAAAGTGTCATTGGAAGTTTCCTTGTTAACAGAATTTGATATCTGTAAATATTATGTTTGTTTCAGAGTTGACATAAAACAGACAGATAATAGATATACTCCACAGCACACAGAGTCTGGGATAGGTCATGCCAAATATCGACTAACGCACATTACAGCAAAGGAGAGTAATAAAGAGTTGGTAGAATCACAAAAACATCCAATTGTAAATGTCTTAATGACATGGTAATGTATTTCAGAAAAAACACAGAAAAGATGTAATGAAATATAATAAGTGCTATAGAAAAAAAAGCATATTAATAAAAACATTTTGCAAAGGCTGCAACAAAACACTCAAAAAGAACCCCAGTGTGTTAGCAATGAATTTATAGATCCAAGAGAGCAGTCTTACGGGACACAGGGTGGAGAAGCAGGCTGGGTTAGTGGCAGACTGTTTAGGTAGGGGAATATTTAAATAGCAAGACAGTGAAGTCTACGACAAACCATTGCATAATGCCACCCAAAGGAGAGTATTAAAAATCATGCCAATAATTACACTATTGAAAGGGTATTAGACACAGAGATGGAGAGTGGCAGCATTGCTTCTCTTTGCTAGTTGACTTTCAGGTCTTTAGAGAGTCTCTGTGGTTGATATCAGCCTGTCCACACTCAACTATTGTATACCTACTATAATATGTAATGGCTATTTTTTGCCAAAGTGTTGTGTTTTATAATTGTCTACACTTTCTATATCCCAATGTGATTTCTGAAATGGTGCTGCCAGAGAAAAGTATTTGTAAAATAAAGATAGATTTATGGAAGATAAGGAGATTAGAAAGATGAAGACAAACTGCACTCTAATGTGAAGCAAAGGCCCTTTATTTATAGAGGCGCTCATGCTATTATGGTTAAGATTATTTTCTTGTGACAGTACAACAGTGTACACACACACACACACACACACACACACACACACACACACACACACAACACCATGTTTGAGCATGTTCCTCTATCTAGATCTCATGCATGCAAAGATTTTTGGGCCCTTTTGTTCAGGCTTGTATCACTTCGTTTCCAGAGAACTGCCTCCAGCATTACATCACACACTCCAACAAAAGGCCTGATGGTGTGGGTTGGGTCAGGTAGCGTGCTGAGAGGATGGAGGTGTGAGATTGTGTCTGACCTTAGGGTTCAAGTAGAAAGGTCAGACAAAGGCTGTCTGGAATAAATGACATAAGGATGGGAGGGAGAATGGATGGAAGGAAGGGCAATATGAGAACTAATTACATGTTATACTCAAATACAGATTCTGCAGATATAACTGTGGGATTATATGTTTTCTTTTCACATGACTCAAGCTTATCCTCTGAGTTTTACAGACGCCCACAAGTATGACCATTTACAGGCAAATATTTCAGGACTAAACAGTAAGATGTACAGCTAATCTGACAGACTACATAACTTGAGTTAAATGATTAACACATGGCTGAACCACAGGAATTTAATGTTCACAGGATCAGTGTCAGCCAAAAGGCCCAAGGACAAACATAAAAAAACAGCAGACAATAACTCAATTTAATAGAAGTCATGTTATTGGGATTTACTCCCAGTCACAGCCTACACTCTACACAGTTAAGGCCATGTAGACTCATTAAAGTATCCCCACATTACAAACTATATGAAATGTATCAAATTAAATATTATATACAGATACATAAAGTAATACATACTGTATATTCCAACAAAAGCAACAAACATTACATTTTGTAAATTTATTATGAGATGGATGAGTTGTGTACTGTTTTCTTAAAGTTTTATAAAGTAATGGTCATGGCTATGCAACATTTGTTAAGCATTCATATTATTTGGCATTAGAGTTTTTGTGATTTTGCCTTTATATACCAACACAATGGATTTGCATTTTGTAACAAGACATTTATTTAGCATTTTAAAAAATAAAAAAATAGTGGCAGGTAATATAAGCTAGAACAGGAAATAAATTGTTTCTTGGATGTTGCATTATATCAGTTGTAATTTTAAATTGATAAAAATATGATATTTCATTCTTCAATAAAGTAAAATTGTTATAATTGGAAAACTGCTTTTGTATAAGAAGAATAAAACACTTCAGGACATGCTGTTATGAGAAAATAGTCATCTTTGGGGCGGTAACAGTAACTCTGCTTTGCGTTGGGCTGCATCACACCACCCTGTATTTTCCTATAACAGCATGCCTTGTTGTTTTGATTCTTAGATGATGTATAGTATACTGCTATTGTTTACTATAGTATTACTACTGTGTAATACTAAAATAAATTTTCTAATACTAAAGTTAGGACTAAAAACTTTTATTTCATATGACAGCCAACATGGCTCACCAAGCGTTGAATGGATGGAGTAATTGGCATGTGTGCATGTGTGTTAGTGTGAGTATGTGTTTTTAACATGCATGCCTGCCTCTCTCTCCAACTGGCCTGCTTGAAATTGCTCCTAGTTCCCCATAAATCCTTCTACACCCAAGCTCAGGGCTGCCACGCACCTGGCATGCCACGATCAGCAGCACACGAGCTTTGGCTATCAATGTTACATGGGCACAGTGCCACCACTCAGCCAAGTCATCAATCAAGTTGTAATCCCCTAATGCCTGCAAGGCTAATCAGCCCCCTCCCCCTCCCTACCTCCTGGAGCCATGATCGCACTCCAAGGTAACAGAAGTTTTGTTTTTACCTGTCTGTATAAATCCTGAGTCAGCAGTCTCATTCTGACCCACTTGATAAACGCCTGTGTTGGTTGGGAAACTGAAAGATAGCACCAGCACAATGGGGGCTGAGTGTGACCTGGGCTCTTTCAGGTCTCTTGGCTCGTAAAACCCACAGCAGCTTGCTTTAACAGCCCAAAATTTAAGGACAAGCAGAGCCTCAATCATAGTTGGGACTAACTTTTCAGATTTTTTTTTACCCTACTAGATGTGTCTATGGTTCAAGTATACAATATATTAGTAAACCATTTATTGCTTGACTGTGTTGTTTGATCACAAAAAATAATAAGGATTTATTTTATATGGGAGAAGCTATATGTATGGTGTAATATGATGTCTTGTAACTGCCACTCTACTCTATGCTATCACATACTGTATGACTGTTATTCAAGAAGCTGGCTGTCAGGCTGGAACTTTCCACTGCACTATGAAAATCCTTTAAGAGGAATCTGAAAGCCTGTCTGCCAGTGTAGTATATCATGTGGATATTAGCCATGCATTTCCATACATTCATTATTGTGTGGAATATAGAGTCAATAAATCGTGGTATATCGCATGAAGGAAAATATCTGGAGAGTGAGACAGTAATACAGTTCCCTTTATGATATGTTACACACATGGTTCTCAGATCAAAATGTTCAACATTTTAAAACATTTAAACACCTTATTGTTTATTATTTTTTGCAACCTGACAAACACTTTTGAGCTTTTAAATTGCATAAAAAGTGGCAGAAATCAAAAACAGATTTATAGGTTGAGGTTGTTGCTGAGGAACTGTAAGAGCAAAAAAATCACAGACCATGCTGACAGTGCTGATACCTCTGGGTTTAATTTCCCCCTCTGTTTTCTAGGGTTATCGAAGAAATAGTGGTATGGTCCATTAATAAAAGGCCCTACCCACAGAGCTAAATCTGAATATATATACCAGTTGGGTGTCATCAGGTTACACATGCCTCGCAGAATCTGCAAAATGTTAATAATAAAAAAAAAATAAGAGGAATCATAAAAATTGCTGTTTGTTTTTTAGTACTGCCCTGAATAAGCTATTTCACATACCAGATATTTATACATATTTCACAAGACAAAATTATAACTGAACTTATACAAATTAACCAGTTCAAACGTTTATGTATGCTTGATTCTTAATACTGTGAGCTGTTACCTGGATGATCAGTGACTGTTTTTATGTATTGTGATAGTTGTGCATAAGGCCCTTGTTGTCCTGAGCCCACTGCCCACTCTTCTTCAGAAAAATCCTCCAGGCCCTGCATATTATTTGGTTTTCTAGCATTTTGTGCATATTTGACCCCTTTCCAACACTGGCTATATGATGTTGGCGTCCATCTTTTCAGAATGAGGACAATTGAGGGCCTCGTACACAATTATTACAAAAGGTGAAAACATTCACTGATGCTTAATACGATACACGATACATTAAGAGCCAGGGAGATGTAAACTTTTGAACAGGATGATCAGTGTTAATTATACAGCACCACAATGGATTTGAAATTTGAAAAACAATCAAGATGAGATTGAAGTGTAGACTTTCAGCTTTAGTTTAAGAGGTTCCACTAAAATATGACATTTACCATTTAGGAATTACAGCCATTTTCAGCAAAGTACCTCCATTTTCAGGGGCTCAAAGGTATTTGGACAAAGNAAAACTCAAATTCTGAGTTTCCTCCCTGGAGATGCTTTGCCAGGCCTTCACTGCAGCCATCTTCAGTTGCTGCTTGTATGTGGGTCTTTCTGCCTTCATTCTTGCAGGTTAATCTTGGTTTCATCAGTCCAAAAAACATGTTTTATTTAGATGTTTTCTGGCAAAGTCTAATCTGGCTTTCCTGTTCTTGAATGTTGCCAGTAGTTTGCACCTTGTTGTATATATGTATGTATTTACATTCAAGAAGGCATCTCTTGATTGTAGATTTTGACAATGATACGCCTACCTTCTCCAGAGTATTCTTGACTTCTGTTGATATTGTGAAGGNTATAGATTTATGTTGTTTTTTCAGCCTAATGATGGCCTCCTTCACTTGCATTGAGATCTCCTTGGACTTCATATTGACAGCTCCAGTCGAACAGCTGCCAAATGCCAACTCAATACCTGATATCAAGTCCAGACCTTTTGTCTGCCTCATTTGTCTTGAAGTATTGAGGGAATGGACCGCACCTGGTCAACTAACTTCTTGTAAGTCAGTTGTCCAAATACCTTTGAACACCTGAAAATGGAAGTACTTTGCTTAAAATGGCTGTAATTCCTAAATGGTAAATGCCATATTGTTGTGGAACCTGCATTGTCCAAATACAGACCTGACTGTATGTGTCTGAATCGTGCAAAACTGTAAAGCTTGTGTGTTGACAGGTGAAAAAGGCATTACCTACACTGCTTGAGGGGTCTCTAGATGACTTGAAAGCTGTAGACTGGGTGATGGTGAAAGACCATAGAAGAAAAGCCTGGCACAGACTGAAGAAAGACCTTGGAGAATCCTTCTGACTATCATGGTCACTAAGAAAGACATCTGGAGCCACTGCTCCCACTGATGGAAAGTAAACTCACCGGATCTCAGAGAAGAGAGATCAGAGAAACAGATCTACCTTAGAAATTCAGTTGCTAATAACCTTGTGATTGGGAGTGTGTGTTTACCAATGCTTACAAATCCAGTTAAAAAAGATGATTAACATATGTGTCAACGGTCAACATGCCCATATGACCACGCATAGGAATGAATCTCCTCAGATTACAAACATGCTGAAAAACAACAATGAGATAATATACATATATAGAGATATAGATCACCCTTATCTTTATCCTTTTCTTGGTGATTATTACTCGCCTTCTTAATTTTTGATTGAATAAAATATTTATTTGAGCACATTTAAGAGTCGTTAGTAATTTCTACATAATTTACAGGTGAATGTCCACCACAAATACAAAATAAATGACCAGTACATGTTAATGTTGTGCTTCTCTTTTTAATTTAGCTTGTGAGGGATGCACTGTTTCCAGCTGCCTCATGCAATAACTTTTATCTTTCTTTTTACCTTCTCTCTTTTCGAGGCATCTTTATACTCACTACTGAAAGAACAATACATCTTTAATAAGTCAAAAAAGAAACACAATATGATAAACAATTTAAACTTTAAGTTGAAACATGTTGAAACTAAACACAACCTAGCTTTTAAAAGCTATAGCTATAAAAGTTACATAATACAGTATACTGCAAAAGCAATTGCATGGAACAGCATTGCTAAACACATAAGCAGTACCAAATTAACAAACAGTTGAGGATGGATCTCTTTAGCCATCTCAACTAAGGCTGTATAGTGAACAACCCTGCTGCACAATTTCCCAACACTATAAATACATGTATGACAGCATAGTCAATAATCAGCCCAACTTAGTTTATACACAATAAGTTCACCATCTCCATTTTGCACAAATGAAGCATCATAGGTTGTAGAGGCAGTGCAACAGCAGGTCACATGATATAAACTGATGGCAACCAAGACCTTTTGTTTATAATGAAATTATTATTACTTAGAATAATTGTGTATACAGCAAGCATGATACTGGTGTCTACAGTTAACTCCTGTAATATACACACTTATCTGTGAATATGGAACTTACAATATATGGCCAAAAGTTTGTGGATACCATCATACTCATATGTGCTTTTAGAACATCACATCCCATTTAGTAACTTCCCTGACTCCTCTGGGTGCTTTATTGTTATAATAACCTCCAATCTTCTACAAAGGCTTTCCACTAGATTTTGGACCATGGTTGAGTGGATTTGCTCATTCAGTTGCAATATCATTAGTGGGGTTGGGCACTAGCCTGGGCCTAGCATGCACTTAGTATTCCAACACATCCTGAAGGTGTTCAGTGGGGTTGATGTCAGGGCTTTCTGCAGGCCACTCAGGGTTCCACACCAACTTTGGCAAATTATGTCTTTATAGACTTTGCTTTGTTTACAGGGGCATTGTTGTGCTAGGACTAGTCTAGGCCCTTTAGTTCCAGTGAATGGTAATTATAATTCTACAGCATACAAAAACAGTCTATTATGTGCTTTCAACTTTGCTGCAGCAGTTTGGGGAAGGCCTACATATGGGCGTGATTGTTCGGTGTCTACAAACTTTTGACCACATAGTGTAGTTGCTAGCTGTAGCCCTTCCTGTATTATAATATAAAAAATAGAACACTGTAAAATAAGCAACAATTTCCAGAAGTAAAAAACATCTGTTTTCATAATATGTTTGTGCCAAAACATTGGTCTGATATGTATTTCTTTGCTGGGTGGAGCTGGTGTCAATTCTTGATTACTTTCAGAATTCAAAGTGACATCTTGAATTCTGTGAACAAATTCCTCTGTTCTGAGGAATATGCGCATAAAGTGCAATGTGCTTGTTTTTGCTTCGTGGTTTGCATGAGACACAACCATAGTCATTTTACTATTCATTACTGAAAAGAAACATGTTGAAATGTAAAAGTTTAAATACAGTCATGGGGAAAAGAAAGCACACCCTTCTTCAGTTCTATGTTCAGTGCAATGCCTGAAGAAACAATTGTGTGGTCCTCACCAAGTTTAAAAAAACAAAACAAATAACCACAGGTGACAACAAAAAAACAGATCCAATTTTAATATGTAGTCATGTTTTCCCAAAAAGTAAACCAACATTCAGAAACCAGGCGGGAAGAAATAAGTATACCCTTCCTACTTCCACATAATTAAGAGAGTAATTAGTAGGCAGGTGTTATTTAAAAAATGTACAAGATTTGTTAATGATCAAGACAGGCGACTACCTCTATAAAAGCAGAACCTTTGGCAGTTTGGTGCCAAAGAAGGCAATTTAGTGTGATCATGCCAAGATGAAAGAACATCAGATATGACCTTGGAGAAGCAATTGTTGCTGCTCATCAATCTGGAAAGGGGTATAAGGCCATCTCCAAACAATTTGAAATTACACATTCTACAGTGAGAAGGATTGTTTACAAATGGAGAACCTTAAAGTCAGTTGCCAGTTTTCCCAGGAGTGGGCATCCCAGAAAATTCAGTCCAAGGTCAGACTACATCATGTGTAGTCTGCTACATCATCTGACCTACAGGCTTCTGTAAACACATTAAATGCTTATGAGATGCTCATGAGAGCATTAAATGAAATGCTCATGGGAGTACAATAAAAAAAAAGACTGAACAAGTATGGCTTTCTTGGAAGAGTGGCTAAGAAAATGCTAACAATGAACTCCACTTTATACCAGAATATTCTTGAGACAAATATGAGGCCATCCATTCAGCAGCTTAAGGTACAAGACCCAACCTAGTTAATTAAAACTTGTAATGATACTAGCAAGCTAATTTAGCTACTTATATACCATTCTTGCTTAACAGGAAATCGTATTAGTAGACTCTGGTAACCAGGCATATGGAAGTATTTAGTCAACGTATTTTACTGGTAGTCTTTTGAGTCAATTGTTTTACATGTTAATGTTCTGTTATTTCTGTCATCAATATTAGGTCCTTAATCCAATGCAGGATTTTTCTTGTTTAACTGTCTAATTGTGTTGGGGATATATTACAATACATGTTATTTTCATATTCATATTTTTGTGAATATTTACAGAAAGAAAATGATTTTCTTATTACCTTTTTAACAAATTGATATTGTTTCACAAAAGTTTAACTTGTCTTC
Organism: Pangasius macronema; assembly: GCA_037577455.1. Lineage (NCBI taxonomy): Eukaryota > Metazoa > Chordata > Actinopteri > Siluriformes > Pangasiidae > Pangasius > Pangasius macronema. Next base: position 20,550,837 of record CM074949.1, read on the forward strand.
TTTCTCTATACAAACATTATTCTAAAAATTGTCATATGACTATTGTTGTGTAAAGAAATTCTTCTTTTTCTAAGTTTTAAATAAAGCAATAAAATAACTTTTCTACTAAAAGCATTTTTAGCAAAAAAGCCCTTTTTTAATAGTCCATTTTGCTCAAAGCGTTACATTGCTTAAATATTTGATTACAGTAGGCCTTTTGAGTTTGCACAATATAATTAGAACAAGAGGAAGAAGCCTTTATTTGTCACATATACAGAGCATAGTGAAATTATTTTCTTCACATATCCCAGCTTGTTAGGAAGTTGATGTCAGAGCAAAGACTCAGTCATGATACAGCAGAGGGGGTTAAGGGCCACAGTTGCCTATTTAAATTCAACAACTGAACAAGCAGTTTAAAGTTTACTCAATTTTATTCACTTATGTTCAGTATATTTCTTAGCTATGCCAATGAGTTAGTTTTGAATTAGTTTTGGTTTAAAAAGATATTATTAGTTGGACCAATTTTACTTTTTTTTTTAGTCAACACAACAGTGCAGCTTGTTTAGCCAAGTAAGATTTAGTATTGACTAAATCTTACTTGGCTAAACTAGCTGCACTGTTGTGTCAGTAAAAAGTTCACTTGTCTTAAGCCGTAATTGTCACTAAATGAACAGTTTTGACCCCTAGCGTTTGTCAAATTACTCTCTATGTTGTTGACTTTGACTAGCCCTGAATTACCTTGCTCACCTGTACCTCATTGTCTCCCTGTCATGTGAATAATTAGCTTGTTACCGTCAGTGTATTTAAACCCTGTCTCATGTCCCTGTCTGTGCTAAGTCTTTGTATTCTGTTATGTTGCAAATTCTGTGCCTTTTCTTGCTTTTTTTGGATTACCTGGTCTCCTCAGTTCTGTCACCGGGTTGGATGGCTGTCCTCTTGGTCCAGGCACTGTGACCTCCACTAATTCACCGATATTCCTTAAAATGGAGAATCACCAGGAGGAAATATCCCTGCACCTTATTGATTCCCCTGACTTTCCTGTGGTCCTGGGGTTCCCTTGGCTTCTTCTTCTTTTTCTTCTTTTGGCTTACCACTTCAGGGGTCTCCACAGCGAATCATCCCTCTCCACCTATCCCTATCTTTTGCATCCTCAACACTTGCACCCACTAGCTTCATATCCTCATTTATTACCTCCATA
>CM074949.1:20569049-20590506 GCA_037577455.1 Pangasius macronema
TTTCTGTAAAGCTGCTTTGCGACAATGTCCATTGTTAAAAGCGCTATACAAATAAAACTGAACTGAACTGAACTGAGAGTGATGATTCGCTGTGGCGACCCCTGAAGGGAAAAGCCGAAAGAAGAAGAAGAAGGCTTTTGATATTAACACCCCTCCCCCAAACTTTGAACATCACACTCAGCACCACTAAATCTATTATTTTTAAAAATGATAAGAATCTGGCAGAACTACAAGAAGTAGGTCACCCAGCAAAGGTCAGTGACCAGGTAAGGAGGGCATTAACCAAAGGCCAAGGGTAACTCTGAAGGAGTAGGAGAGTCCTCAGATCAGAGTAGCGGTTCACAAGAAAACCATGAAAAACCAAAAGTCATGTTGGAGAATCAGCGAACATTTGAAAAGAAGTTCTCTGGCCTGATGAGACCAAAGTGTAACTTTTTGGCCATGGCATAAAAACAAGTGTACTGATTGGTGAAAACTCAACACTGCTCATTACCCTGAGAATGCCATCCCTACAGTGAAGCACGGTGATGGTGGATTCATGTTAAGCAGTAACCTTGGCCTGTTGGAGGCAAAGTGCTGACACATTTCCACAGTCAAACATCAACAGTTAATTACACTGGGACATACCATATATGAGTTGTGGTTGCACAATATATGCCTATGTTTATATATTTACTCTATTGATGATATGTTCATTATTACTCCTTTCATTACTATTAAACTATGGGATTGCCCTATACTTTAGTAAAAAATAGTGGAAAATGTCTGGAAAAAAACTGCATGCAGAACACACACTTGCAAAGAAAAATCAGCATGTGAAATTGGTAGTATTTAATTGAAGTGGTTGGCTAAAGGTTTTTGTGTAGAAGATACCTTAAACTGTCTCCTCTCTATACTATTAGTAGAGTTCAAGATAATCCAAATTTTGTGCATATCCTCAGTGTTATCCTCTCTCTAACCTACAAGCCAATCTTATTGTGTTGACAACCAGTATTGGCAACAAGTGCATTTACAGTCTTCTTCTCAGTATGTCTCACTCTTTTTTCCATATACCCATCACTTTGGTTTTAGTGTTGGTCTTAGGTCGTTGTTCTTCTAGTTGTAAATCAAAATTTGACTGAGCCTCTGACAGGGGAACCACTCCTCGAACAATGGAGGCTTTACGGCTCATTGAGGCCCTGTTAGTCCTACGTAATTAAGGGAAGATACTTGTGTTCCCTCCAAAAGCATAAACAGAGACCAAATTCAGCTTTCAACAGCATGCCAAAGAATTGCTTGAACATGATGGGGCCTAGCCAGACATCTACAGTTAACACTCACACAATGCCTGCCCTATGAGACTGACAGTTACTGAAATGAAGGCACACATAATAGGTTAAATACCACAATGATCAGTATTATGACATGCCCACGTCATTAGTCTTGCATCAGAGGTACACAGAACTCTCTCCATTCTTCACTCTTTGTCAATATATCAAGCCTGTTAGGCACTTTTAAACATTATGTCAAGATTGATGACAAATTGCAAGTCTTGATGGAAGAATCCATGCAATTTTCTTTGGCTGTTGGGTAAGGAGATGCCACAGCATGTTTCTGTTGGACAGCCCAGGAAAGGAGGTACTTTCAACAATAATTATCCAGTCAGATAGAAGCCTGTTTGCTTTTCCCTGCATAAAGTAGAGGAGATGCTATCTGATTAATTATGTGGTGGTTTGACATAGACCAGAAAATGACATGAGTGGCTTGCTGTATCTAATGAAGAATTGAAACTAGCTTGTGAAAATATTTATCTATACTAATCCTAACTATGCAGACTGTAGTAGTTGGGTTTGTCACATACTAAACTCACCTTTCATCAGGAGTTTATATTGCCTATAGAAGCACATAGACCAATCTATGCCACAAACATTTCTCTTTGGTACAAAGCTTGAAACCAGACAAATACCCAAAAGCCACACTGTAATCCCAATCATATCAGCAAATTCTAAGTTCCTGAACATTTCTATTCATATATATTTATTTTCTGTCTTAAAAGTCACTAGAATCCTTTTGAAAATGGTCTGTAAAGGTTAAATGGATTTGGAGCTAGAGTCTTATCTTTTAAGACAGGGTATTAATCTGTCACAGGCTCTGAAGTTTTGACAGATGTGTGTTTTGTGTGGCTGATCTCCTTTCCATTTGTGTTTTCCACATTCATTGGCGATGGAGGGTTTTTCATAAAACAAAATTAGAGAATTAAGCAGTATTAAACACAAGGTTTTGTGGATAAATAGACAGATCTGCAGCTGGGGAGAGCATGCAAGGTGAATAAGTGTAAACATGGGTCTGAGCTAATTTCAGATAATTATCTGGAGATTTTTTTAAACTTCACTGAGACACTGAGAGGAAAATTTGAGGCTGTCATGCAGAGAAAAATACACATCAGGAATATGAGTAATCCTGCTCCGCTGATGGATCAGATTGGCTTGGAGTGGAACGCAGAGTTTGATTTATGAGCCTCACAGCATCTAGAATTAAAATTTCTATTACACAAAAAAGCAGCCTTCTCACACAGGACTGCTTTAAAAGACAGGGTCAGGATCCTGAGAGCAAAACAGCTTATGATTGCCGTTTCTGGCTGAGCTCCTCTGGGTTAAGGGACTAAGACAGACAGGATGACAGCTTGATTGACTGGACTGTGGCTCTTTGTAATACACAGGGAAAATGGTATGCATAGCTCTCCATCATCTCACATATGATGTCATCCAGTGAGGTGGCAAACTCTCCTAGATTCCTGCATGTTAATGTGCCTCAGGGGATACTGTATGCTTGTTTACTTCCCTTGTAAAAAAAAATAAATAAAAACATAATAATAATAATAAAAGGGAAAAAAAGAAGGAAATAAAAAATAATAATAGTAATAGTAATGATGAAAAAACAGTAGTAATAGAAACAGGTTATACATTGAGGTAATGCATATGGATGGCCTGAATGGGTGCCAGAGCTTTTTAGTATGCAGGGCTATTACGTCATTGCATGTTGCTACTTTTTTATGGAAACATAAGCACAGAGAACATGCTTTGCTGTCCAAAAAGTGCACATGCACACACATATTTGTGATTCAACTAAAAGATGAGCTCATGCACACTGGTTCATTTTTATGTATTCATTCAAAGTATAAATTTATTTCAATCCACATCTTTTGTTTTCTCTATTTCTTTTTTCTCCATCTTTCTCTGCTCAACATTTGTGCTTTCTTTTTGACATACTAGAGGCAGTTTGTGTGCCTGTGCTGAAGTGCCATGCTGGGCCATTGTAACTGTGCAGGCATCATGAAGACCAGTGCTGCACCTGCTTCCAAACTCCTGCTGTGTTCCCTGCCCGCAGAGCCATTGTGCCATTCCAGGGCACCACACAATGCCAACTCTTCAGGCGCGGTCACAACACTGGGTTTTTTGATATCACCCTAGGCACACTGATCCAAAAGAAAAGAGCTTGCCAGGACAGGCTGGTCAAGACACGCGAATGCTTACAGACCCCCTTCCCCCACCTCACAGTCAGGGAAGTGTGTAATCAGATCACAGCTCAACCTGGCAGGGTCAAGGAGCATTCGATGGGCAAATCAAGCATGCCCCTTTGGCACTGGCTAAATCAACAGTTTTAACAGGTGGTGCTGGTTATAGTAATGCTAATACCCTGCTGGGTTTTGTCTCCTTTTAACCAGGCGCATACATTTAATTGAAAAGAATGTTGCAGTGCATTTTGAATTTAAACTATTTTGGCATCTCCATCTATTACACTCACTTTTTGCTCATCACCTCCTTAATTTCCTGTATAAATGTCCCTCAGTTTGTAACTCGCATTGCTATACAGTATTATATAATAGAATGTTAGAACAAGATCTGCTCCAGGCTCAACCATAGTAATTGCATAACTACTTAAAACTTTTTAGAGGATGCTAATATAATGGACTGGATGTGAAGCACCTAAAAAGCATAAGAAAAAGAATGAACTCACACTGCTAAGTCGCATTTGCTTTCGAACCTTCATCACTAAGACTATTTTGTCTGTAGCAATCTTCCAGCTGTATTTTACAAGACCATTCACCTAAAAACATGACAGTGACAGTGTAACAATGAACAGCTGTTATATTTGTGTTCTCCCATGTTGGTATAATTTGAGTATCAGAGCATTCAAGCACTTTGCTGTGCAACTACAGGTTTCACAGTCATGACATCTTTGTAGATTGTGATTGTAAATAAAGTGCATGGAGTATAAAAAAAAAGTGTGGTTTTGGGAATTCTATGGCTGTAATTAGACGCTTCTTTACAGCACCTGTGACATGGCAGGTGTGGATTGAAATGCTTTTTAAAATGGACTTAAATGAGGTCTTGATGCGGTACATTACACAACACTACACGTAACACTTGACGTTCCGCCCCTGGTGTGAATTAGCCTTAAATCTGTAAAGAGGGAAATGTAGAAGGAATTTAATTTCCATTTCCCTGCAGATGATACAAACAAATCTGTTTTAGGGAACTAACATTTACTATTCTTAAAAAAAGTGAATAATTTCTGTGGTGGTACAAAAAAAGCTGACACGTTTTTAACCGTGTGTTACTGATTGTGAATGGTAAATGGTATTTCTGTTTCATATCATGGTATTATTCTATGATGTGCCATTTTACATTAGTTTCTCAAGAACCATGGTGCAACACGTAACAGTATGCAAGACTACATAAAGTGAAAACACACAATAGTGTGAGATGAGTGCAGGACAAAAAAAAATACGCAGAAGAGAACAATAAATACACAGGGCAATAAATGCACAGGACAATAAATAAACATGACAATAAATACACAGAGGACAGACTACAACATGGGCTGTGAACTGTAAACTATTGGTAGGGTAGCAGCAATACGTTTAGTGTTCAAGTGGTATTTATTCATACTGGGTTAGGTATTCGACTAACCCAGGTGAGCATTGGGAGGCAGCAGGGTGTTGAGTAATCTGACTGCCTCAGAGAATAAACTATTACGGAGTCTCCTGGTGGTGGCACCAATCCTCTCTTACCTCCTGCCAGGAGAGTGAGGAGCCCATGGGATGGGTGAGGGGGTCTTCCGCAATACTGGTGGTGAGAAACCCTGATGATCTTTTCAACTGTCCTCACAATCCACTGGAGGGTCTTGCGGTCAGAGACTGCAGTTCCCGTATCACACGGTGAGACAGCTGGTCAGGAGGCTGTCTGCTGACCCTCTATAGAAGGATGTAAGGATGGGAGGGGGAGTTTGGCACTCTTCAGCCTCTGCAGGAAGTGGAGGTGCTGCTGGGCCTTCTTGGCTAGGCAGGTGGTGTTGAGAGTCCAGGAGAGGTCTACTCAGGTCCTCTTGAAGTGAACAATCATCTCTTTAGTCTTATCAATATTAAGAGATAGATTGTTGTCTCTACACTATTCTGGTTCACCACCTACCTGCATGCTGACTCTTTATTATTGCTGATGAGGGCCATAACTGTAGTGTTATCAGCAAACTAGATGATATGATTTGAACTATACTTTGTAGCAAAGTCATATGTCAGTAGTGTGAACAGCAGTGGACTGAGCATGCAGTCCTGGGGAACACTGGTGTTTAGTGTGGTCGTGCTAGAAGTAGATTTGCCAATCCTGACGAACTGGGGTCTCCCAGTCAAAAAGTCCAGGAACCAGTTGCAGAGGGGGGTGGTCAGAACCAGCAGGCTTAGATTTCCTATTAGTTGTTATGGGATGATTGTGTTGAATGCTGAACTAAAATCTATGAACAGCATCCTTACCTAGTTGTCCTTTTTGTCCAGCTGGGTCAGAGAAAGGTGGATGGTAGCAGATGTGGCGTCCTCTGTTGAGCAGTTTGGATGGTAGGTGTACTGACTTGGTTCCCTGTGGTGGGAAGACTGCTCTTTATGTGTTTCATGACTACCTGCTCACAGCACTTCATGATGACAGGTGTAAGTGTGATGGGCCAGTAGTCATTCAGGCAGGACACAGATGATTTCTTTGGTACAGGGATGATAGTGGTCATCTCGAAGCACACAGGGATGACTGCTTGGATCAGGGAAATGTGGAAGATGTCTGTGAGCACACTTGCAAGCTGATCAGTGCATTTTCTGAGCACCCAGTCAGGTATGTTGTTAGGACCTGCAGTTTTCTGTGTGTTAACTTTGGACAGAGACTTCTTGACAGACAAAGTACTTGGCTGATGGGAGTTGGGGTGGGCTTCCCTTCTGACATGTTGTTCTGTGCCATGCATAGAAATAGTTCATTGTGTCAGGGAGCCTGGTGTCACCATCATACAAGTAAATTCTTGTTTATGCAAATTCTATTTTATGTCACAGACAGTCAAAATAAAAGCATTTCCCTGCATATTGTACTGTGTATGGTTGTGTGTGTGAGCAATAAACTTTGAAATTGAATTTGAATCACAGACATGTTATCATAGACATCACCATCATAGACAATTATCAAGGGAAAGCATGATTAATCCAAAACACCTGACGTGTTTTTGACACCTGGTGTGAGACACCCACATAACAAGACAAGTAATTAAAAAAAGTCAAATAAAATAAAATCCAATAAAATAAAATACAATATGTACAATATAGACATTCACGGCACATGTGAGTGTGTAGATTAATTAAGCTTAAGTGTGTAGATTAATTAAGATTAATTAAGATTTAATTGAAGATCTCACTCCTTGCAAACATGAAAGAGTAATTTGTGTTGTTTAAACAAGCATTAGGAGGCAAAATTTTAGAGAATCAATAATCTGACTTTGAACACTAAAGGAATTTAAGCCAAACAAATAGTTTAATGTTCCATTAAATCTGGCAGTAGGACATCCAGTAATGAAATATTCACAATCAACATCTGACCAAAAACAAAACAAACAATCAAACAAACAAACAAAAAAAACAGTGTTTTTTAATTGCTTTGGTGTATCAAGACTATTGTACTGGAATCTGAATTTTCATGCCCTTATCCTCTCTATCTCTTGCTCTTCTCCAGTTCCTCCCTATAGTATAGTAAGTTGATACTGGTTGAATCTGACAGGAAAGTGCAGAAAGAGCCATTTGTGATGCATATCTCCTGTCTGTAGATATCCATCATTCATGTTGAGATGAGGTCACTGAATAAACAGTTGAAATAAGTCAGATATTCTATCATTTATGTTTGCATATAGAGGCCAATCTGACACATTTGGCATTGAGAAGCATCTGGAGAGCTGCAAACTAACATGTCAGCTATTAAATGGTGCTTAGCCTTTGGGTTTGTTTGCACACATGTCTCGTAGTACAGTTTGCCATCTGACAGTGGACAATGGGCCAGTAGCCCTATCAGATAATGTGACGTTTGGCGTTCAAGATCAGGAAATGTGCTGTGTTTTCTACTAATGGGCCAAATTTAATTATGGATTAGGAAACCTAGTTCTGCACTAGTGCAGTGATCTTAATTCAATTTCAGTGTGATTTTACTGATAACTGACAATAAACAGTGCGTTAGAAAGACAAAAAAAAAAACATATGAATATCAAAACTGACATACATCCATAGGGCCCCAGAATGTGCAGATCCTCTGCAAGTAAGTGTGTGAGAACATGAGAAATTTGAATGAAGAAGAATGCAGAAGGAAAGAAAATATATCTGCTGCTGCCAAACAGTAGTTTGTATTATATAGAATTGGTAAAATAATTGTTATTATATTAAGCAAAGTTGGCTTTTGATGAGTTGGAAAAAATAATTAAACTTAATTTATCTAGATAACTAGCATTATCTAGTTGCTAGTAGATAATGTTAGTTATCTGGATGGGGTAAGCTAACCCCAAAAAGTTAGCTTATCAACCCTTGGTGAGGTAGCAGTACAGCAATGTCAGGCAAGATTGTTAACGGAAGTACATTGTAGGGTTTACTGTGATTACATACTTATGTTTTTATTTTTTTTTTTAAAGTTGGCCAACTCAATCAATGCATGTTAGCTATTGGTAGCATAGTGACATGATATCATATCTTAGAGAATTTTTTAGAGAACCCTTTAATTCTGCCAAAGCAGGAATTCCACCCAAAGCTTAATGACTAAAATTGTAATTTGAGAAGTAATTTAAGAGAAGTTGCTTTAAGCATTTAGGGGTTTCTTTCATACTGGCTGGGGTCAGCAGTACTGAATATGATACATCTGGATTCATCACCTGGATATTTAAACTACAGTGCCCCAGTGGTGCTATGTAGATATGTTTTTATAGATAAATATATAGAACACATATCCTGTTGTCACTAGGAAGCAACTGTTAAAATATAGAGGAAAAAAATTAATAAAAAAAAAACTGCCTGATGTGATGCTAGTGCCTGGTCCTGACACTTTTACTGCTGTGACACTTCTCATCCTCTGGAGCTGAATCATCCTGATGCTCTAATTTAAGCATTTGCACAAGGGACTCAATGTCTGCTCTTGTGAATGGACCCACATAGATACCCTAAGGATTTGCACTTCTTAAAGACAGTGAATACCCAAGCCTCACCTTGCTTCATTGGATAATCTCACCTGGATACTGTAGATTTGTACCTAAGAACTGCTGCTGTAATTATACAGACAGCACTGTGCTTATCTAAGGATTCTTACTCACAGTATGCTCAGACGGAACATGCTTTCAACTCACTTAGTAGCTACTGTTTGCCTTTTCTCTTTACAACTGTACACTGTTTAGAATCACATTATCTTGTCTGTGACCAAGAAGAGCATTAGTTCTCTTTTAAGTGTGGTTCCTTTCAAGGTTTCTTCCTTTTTTCATTTTAGGGAGTTTTTCCTTGCCACTGTTGCCTCTGACTTGCTCATTAGGAAACTAAGTCAACTGGATTTCTGTAAGGCTGCTCTGTGACAATATCTTTTGTTAAAAAGAACTACACAAATACCATTTAATTGAAAAAAGAATGGCAGCATAGATGCCAAGGTATTTTAATAACCAGATGATTGAACAGAGAATATATTCATGCTTGCATATGATTATTATTTCTGTTCCTTGTACTACCTGCAATAAAAATATATTATGATTCTGCTGGAAGATTTTAGACCACTTCGGAAAGTCATTTATTGCCAATTACATAGAGAAAGTGGCTGCATGAACCAGTGTTTATGTCAGAAATATTTCTGTGGGTGCTATTTGAATTATAATCTCCTCTGTTAACACAGAGGTGGAGGTTAGGTAAACTGCATCTAGGAGTGGTTCGGTTTAACTAATTGGAATGAATTCCACTGGCATAATGAATTACAGTTAATAGCAATCATCCTACATCTAGATAATTACCTAAAATGGTTAGATGTGCAATTTCAGACTTATGAATGAGGTCACTTTTTGAATAATGTGGAATCCATGTATGACTCACATTGTTTAATAGCTATTGTTGGCACTTGCTGTTCAAGTGTTGGTGGGTGGTTATCTCACGCCCATTGGATAAAAAAGCTCAATTTTCACCTCAGCTGAAATGTCAAACCCCAGAAAACAAAAATGACAGCCTGCAATTTATCATCTTGAGTGTTTCTCCTAAAAAAAAAAAGCCATATTTACGTCATGCTCATCAGTGAAAGAAAATGAGCCTTTGTTCTGAAGCAAGAGGAAACCTCCAGAAAGAGAGGCATGCAGATAGGTACCCACATCCAACCTGATATGTGGAGTATTTCAAAGCCCATGGAAATGTCAAACACTGTAAAACAATATTTAAAAGAATGATAGGGGTGGAGGGGCAGATGTAAAATGTCACTTTGTGTTTAGGGGAAATTAACCTGGGATCTAGTGATCAGTGCAGCCCAGGCCTACTGATAAAATCCCTATGGAGCTGGCTTTTACTATGTTTCTGTTCCACTCTGTAACTGAAGAAACTCTGGGAGGAAACAGTCAGAGATGAGGATTCTGATTTCTAAATTCTGGGCTTTTATAGTTTCACCCGAGGCATCAGCGGTGGAACTATAGAGTTCAAAATGTGTGGCAAACTGTTATTTCATCACCTTAGAGGCATTTAAATGACCTTTTACATAACAGAACGCTGGTATCAGTTCATGAATCTCCAAGGTACACCCGAGGAGCTAGTAGGAGAAAAGTCAAGAAACCCAGAGAGAGAAAAAGAGTGAGAGAGGTAGAATGAAAGAATAAGTGAGAGTGTGTGTTCTGGCTCATAGCCAGTTACTTAGCCTGTGGCATCAATACATGAGCCAGTACACCAGCAGACACACCCTTTTTTTGATGAATCACAATGTGGGCGATGTATACATAGACACACGCACACTTAAACACAAACACACATGCATGCATGCACACCAGTATAAAAGCAGCAAAATAAAACCTATGAGTGATCTATCAAATAAAAATAGGTGCACATGCCCATTAGATGAATAGGAGACCTTCAGAAAGATTTTTTCTTCACTGGATGCAAGGATAAACATAGCACAGAGTAAATCATATCAGTTGTGGGGCGCACAGTAGGTCTTCTCATAGGCTTATGCCTTAATCCTGCATGAGTGTGAGGTGATATTAAAAAGCTGAATCACTTTTTGCTGTTCTTTCTCTCTTTCTGACAGACAGAGAGAGAGAGAGAGAAAGAGCGAGTATCCATTTAAGACTGAACTAATGCCCCAGGTCACGCTTCAGTGAAGGCAGCCCTCCTGAACCGAAGGTGCATGTTCAAAAGCTTCCTGTCAGTCCACATCTCTTCAAACACATAAGCAGGAGTGCCTTGGCCCAAATGGAATAAAAGCCTCTCAGGTTTCATCACCTGCATGGGTCTGGTTAGAACCCGTGCTTGGGGCCTCTGGCAAGTGGCCGGCACAGTGACTGGGGGAAACATTACCTACTTGCTTAACTCTCTCCTGCCTGTATTTGCCTGACACACAGGAGAGAGGAAATCAAAACAATGCAAAATGAGAATGAAGAAATATGTTTGGGCAGGGTATATGAGTGGGTGTGTTTGATGCTCATCCAGGTCATTAAGTAAAAACATGTCCTATCATAAATAAAACCGAAACTAAATGGTAATCAGGGAGGGAAAAATGGTTGTTTTATTAATTTTGAAAATATGACTTCATCCTTTCTGTCATCGCAAAAATGAATATATACTTAATCTTTGGGGATTCTGCAAGACCTTCAGCTCCACCTGTCAAAATATCGCCTGTAGTGAATACTCTGAAAAATAACAGTGTAATGCAGTGATCAATCACCTTATGAGCTGAGACTTCTGTATTTGGGTTTTGTCTGAGGTTCCACATTAAGAAAAGCCTCCACCCAAAGGCAGAGTCTAATTCAGGGATTATCAAGGTCATTAGAGTGCTGAGCCTGGAGGGGTTACTGGAAATAAAATAATAAAAAAAAAATTCTATGGTCTGCATAACCCTGAGGCTCAAGCAAACAGCTTTCCATTTGATTCCCTCTATAGTGTCATGATGAAAAAGAAACTTAATTATATATGAAGCAAAGCCTATTTTCCCTTGCTCTCTTTTTCTTTTAAAGGAGACATTTATAATTTCCAGGGATAGTAAGTTTTATTTTCTGCATACTAAATAAAGAAGTGAAAATGAGATTTGAAATGAGAGGAAACCTCAATCATTATGGGTAAACTGTTGTAAGTAGCTGTTCTAATCTTGAAAGTTCATTTTTCTTGTGACTAACTACACTTCCATTAATATTTACAAAGCATCTGCATTTTTACCTATTGGGAAGTGCATTTTTTTATGTGTTTTATAAAAAAAAAAAAAAAAAAAAAAAAAAAAAACCTTAGAATTGCATGCTCCTCAACTGCTGCTGGTGGTTCACTTGCTTTAAAAACTATTATGAAACACCAATAGCATATTTTGAGACATGGTGTTAGTGAATAATTCAACTACAGGGTGGTAAAAGTAACTCCACTTCACACTGGGAGTGATCACACCACCCTGTTGTTGATGTTTTTTCCTATAAGAACATACCCGGAATGTTTGATTCCTTACATAACAGCTGAAAGAATGGGAATAATGGGATCTCATAAGAGAGATCTCAATGCTTAATTAATATGCTGTTAGTGAATAGCCTGCAAGATGAGGATTAAAATAATTACAGTAACAGTTTTGAACAGGGTTAACAGCGCTTCTTTAACATAAAGACAAAGTCAGATTAGATAAAACCTCTAATGTCACCTAGGAGGTTTTTATATAAGCCTGACATAAATAATTCAACCTTGCTTTGTGAAACTTTTATGCAAAGCTTATGAATGTCATGTAGACCCAATATGAGTACTCTACATTCATGTTTTTGATGATGATAAAATTATTACATTTTATAGACAATTACATATACTGTAAGTTGCTGTCATGACAAAGTGGCATTCTTTATGTGTCATTTAAGTATAATAGAATAGAATAGAATAGAAGTATAATAGTTGCCATAAGAGTTATTATTCAATCTAGCTCTTGATTTTAAAGCAGCACTGAGTCACTCAACGGAACTCACATGGACCACCTACAGTCAGGCCTGTTGTCACTTTCAGGCATGCTTGATTGAAATGAAGGTAATTTTGCCTCAACTTGCACTTTGTTGATTTGAACACACTTCCAGACCTTCATACAGGCCGCATAGAGTTGCTGTCTCTTCTGAGTCTATTTGCTATACATGTGGTTCTCTTTTCGGGTCATCAAAAAGACAACGTTTCAGGAGAGGAAAAAAGTCTCAAGATATTTCTAACCAGAACTCCCAAATCCTTAAAGGACTGACTGTAAATTGTTGTAAAGACTGTAAAGACTTTTAACCTCCTCTTTAAGTAAAACAAAATCCATGATAATTCAACTTAAGTCATAATTAAACAGAGGCTTTTTAGCAGCTGTCACTGCAAAAGAGTGGAGTAGTAAAACTGATTATCCATGCTGCCCATGACTCACACACCCAGAAGTGATTCTCTTTCTTTATAGCCAGACTTATTTTGTTGAATAATGTAAATAATGGCTTCCTTTTCCAGTAAACATGACAAGAACGAGGAGTTTCTCTATAAAAAGCTTAGAGCCACTCTCACTAAAGACCTGCAGTTCAGGTGAACACAACAAAGGCTTGAGATGGCTGACATAATGACAGGTTTGCCTTTCTGCCCTGTGTGCTTTGTCAGAGTCCAGAGCATCAATGTCACTTGCAAAAGACTCAGCACATCAATTTTGTGAACAAATTGGTGGCAAGAGACACAAAAGTCACACCAAATCTGTAAGCTCCAGTTACTGGCAAGCATGCTGGTCATGTGGAACATCCTGTCATTGCTCTCCTCTGGCCAAGCTGGGAGTGTGTGCATGCATGTGTGTGTGTGTGTGTGTGTGTGTGTGTGTGTGTGTGTGTGTGTGTGTGTGTGTGTGTGTGTGTGTGTGTGTTTTCAGCCTCCACATTGCCTTGATTAGAGGCTCAGTATGAGACAATGGTCTTTGTCAGTGGGAGTGATCTGGCTGCGCTCACCCAGAGTTGGACAGCACAACCAAATGGTCTAGCTGCCAAGCTTTTGGGCTCACCCCTGACCCAATAAGCTTTCAGAAAAGTTGCATAACCTTTGTATTTTTTAGACACTTCTTGTGTTATGTTTTATATATATATTTTGCACATGTAGTGGACTTTTCACTTGTGATTTTCTTTTTTTTATCCATTTATTGTCATTGTGTTTCTTTTTAAAGAAGTGATTTTCTAACATTTTTCAACATGTTGTTGACATGTTTTCACATGATTGGCATGTGCAGTTTCAGTACAACATGTTAAAATGCACCTTAACATATTTTTCATGTGATTGCATATTACTCACATAATTATATGTGAAAAACTTTTTTCTTTTTTTTTGTAAGGGGACTCCTATGTCTTTATCATATTATCATTTACTGTGACCTTCAATTGTATAGATAGATAGATAGATAGATAGATAGATAGATAGATAGACAGACACATTTTGTTAGTGGGTCATTGATTTCTGTTAACTCTGCAGCCCACAGCTGGATGAGGTTTAGCTTAGACTGACACAGTGAAATGTAATCACTGTTCATGGTTGAAGACCACTTAATGCAATTCACATGTTAAAATTACAGGCTTTTCTAAATGGGGGTTGTCTAGAACACCACCTGCCTGACAATGTCTTGTCTCCACAGAAGAGCCAATGATAATTAATGGATTTACTTCATGCTCATAAACATTCCTTTAGGCAAAATTGAAATTAAATGTTTGATTCCTTGTTAATTGCTTCTTATGCCATAGTGCTGTTGAAGTCTCAAATCGAATTGTTCAGAAGGTTTTGAATAATTTTCTGAAGCTCTGACAGTAGCTCCAACTGTCACAGGTTTATAGTCATGTGCTATAACCTAAGTGATAACAGGAACTACCTTGTTTAACAGACATTCCACAACATTAAATGTAGTTACATTTTAGGACATGTAGGACATGTTATTGATTAATAAAGTAAAAGTTGTAATTGCTGGTAAATTATTGTGATATAAGAGGAATAAAACACTTTGGGAGGTGCTGTTATAGGAAAATAACCAAAGTAATAACTTCAGCATTGCCCTCCTGATTTATTCATTTCTTATGGTCCCATCTCTATTTGTCATATTGTAATGTCTCAACTTCTGGCTTTATCTTTGTCTTTTATTAAGCTATTTGTCACAGTGGCATTTATGAAAGTACTCTAGAAGATAAATTGCTTTTGGACAGCAAAACATATTTTTGGTAGACTCACAGTAAGCCTTGGGTGGAAAACAGAAAAAAGAAAATAAGAAAAGAAAAACTTTCTGACATGACTTGAGTTTATATTTGTAGAACTCATCTCATTTTCAGGTTTTACTTGTCTGTCTGTAGGGATCACAGAGTCATGTTACAGTCAGAAATAATTAGAGTACATAATTATACAGTAGTTCGTGACAGCATTGTGTTTAGGGGTATAATGACACAGTAAACACTTAGTCGAATATCTTTGTTGTTTGACTATTGGCCATATCTCTGCTCCCCTGTTGCCTAAAGTGCTCCTCAGGACTGGGTAATGTGTCACAACGTGCACTCCTGGCTCCCTAACAGCTCCTTAATTGCAGTTATTTTCCCAGCGCCGGCTCAGTAGAGGTGTGAGAGATGCTGCATGTTGGGACTGCAGGGCACGGCAGGGTCAGCCACAAAGCACCATCACCCACTTTTCATCCATCAGAGAGATCTCTGTCTCGCTCTTTCACACACACACATGCACTAAACTCAATTCTCACACAGATCTGCACGCACTTGGGGAATGCTTGGGTTTCTTTTGGCAAGCGCATGAATCTAGAGTTCGAAATGCGATCACGATTGAGGATGTGCCTGCAGATTAGTACTCTCTGACACTCTTCAGCATGAACTCAACTTGACGCCACGAAGCAGGATTCCTGAAAAGTCCACAAGATTGCTCGCATAACCACATTTAACGGCTGACAACATTTTAGCATCCCATTATGGTTATCTGCCTGACTTTTAGCAGCTTTTTTTTTTTATAAATTACCAGTAACTGTGTGCATCATCTTGTCTAAATATAGAGTGACATGAGCAAGTTAAATGAAAAAAAGCACCATACTCCTTTCTGTTTCAATTTGCTGAGCTAAACATGCACCAGAGGTTACAGTGGGAGAAACAAAAGCTTGTCAATGTCTTGCAATCATGCAATGAAATGAAATGAACCATGTAATAGGAGGAGATTTTCCTTGCATTGACCGCTATGTCTTGTTGACAGGATCACTTTAGAATAAGCGTGAAAGAGTGTGACCTGGCTCTTTATCATGGGCCAAGCAAAAAAATAAATAAAAATACACACTTACATTAAAAGATGCAGAAACACTTTTAAGGCAAAGGTTTTTTTTTTTCTTTTTTCTCAGAACCTTATGTTGCTCCAAACCAAACCATGTGTTTAACATCAGAACATATTTATTTTAATTATTTTTTTTCTTATTTCTGATTTATGTGGTAAGTTTCTACCAACAGAAAGAAAAGGTGTCAGTATGAGGTATGGATAACACTTAATAATGTCACACTGTTACACAATTTCTATTACCCCTCAGGAAAAATAGTGGAAAAAAGAGAAAGACTAGGAATGAGTGAACTAGCAAGTGAATGCAACCTAGCTGTTATGTGTGCTGCTACCCTACTCAAATGTTTTTCTCTCCTTATTTTATTTATTTATTTATTTTTTTGTTTCTTTCCACTCTTCATCCCACCTCTCATGCAATGAAGTGTGTAAATCTGTGCAAGATTTAAGTGGATCCTGGACCACGTTCCCAGTTGTTCTCTTTCCTAACTGTGCTGCTGCTCCACAGGATTTATGAATGCCTGTGCGATCATTCATCAGAGGAACAAACTCACTGTGAGAACTTTCTGTACTTATTTATGAAATTTCCTAAAGAAACATGATGAAGCATGTTGATTAGAATTTATAAACACTTCTCTCCACACTTCACAACTTGAAAATTTATGCCTAAATATGTGTCAGTTGGCCACACATTTGAACAATTTTGGGCCTTGATTTAAGGTTTGTGTATAAAAACACATGAAAACATGCTGACAACTTCAAAAAGCCGATTGACCAAGAGCATCTACAAAAGATTGCATCTTCCATATGAGCAAATTTTTTTCATTCTAATGAATATGAAATTAGATGAATATTAAAAAAAAGTGTTCAGTTACAGGATGCAAATTCATTTAGCTTTGGCATTGTTATTTACTAAGACTGAAAATCAATTTGGAAGCAGTGATTGCATGCACAAACTAATATGATTGAAGGGCAGATGTTCATTTTGTGGATAAGCAATTTTCCACCATTTGAAGCAAAACTATACACTTTTTAATTAAAGTTTTTCAAAATTATGTTTCAGTATCTCAAAACATTGAGAAAGAGACACATTTAGCCTTAATATCAAAGGTGAAGTTGGCTTCATATTAGGTATTTGATGCACATGAGGATTTAGTAGTATTCAAAGATAGCCTGAGCAATACATGTGTATACATTTTAGAAGTTTTTAGAATTATACATGTGTAATTTCAGTTTACTCTTCTGGGAAAATCTGAACATGCAAATTGAGATTTTTCTTTGGGATCTTAGTAAATCAGGGCCTTGTAGATCCATATACTAATTATATACTAAGTAGTAAAAGTTAAACCATTTGCCATTAGAATACAAAGGGAAATTAAGTGTCTTTTCTTTATCTTGCATTTTCTTGCATATAGACCTGTCTGAAAAAGTTGCTGGCAAAATACTATTATCATAACATATCATTTAGGGCACCTTCTCAGTATTTGATATTTAATAGGGCCTTGTTAACAGGCTGAAGTTTACAAATATGGATTTCAGTAGTGAACCATCTCCCAAACCTCCTGTTTTAACAGTTATGTCTTTTCCAGTACCTTTTACATGTTTATATATGCCACATCTAATCTGGTTCTTTCCTGAGTTAAGCTGAAACAAGGCCAGTGTCCAATGAAGTATAGCATTTGTACAAAAGATACAGAAATTTTTGACATCTGGATTCTCTGAAATGTTTATACACTTCCAGACAGTGGTGTCAAATCCCTGTAGATAAAGTGAGAGATATGTGTATATGTGTGTGCACAGATTGTGCTTTGTCAGACAGTGATTAATGACTACACTCTACCTGCAATTCCAGCACTGGGGATTAGGCTTTATTTGTTTAGATTAGACATTTTCATAATATTTGAACTTGGCTGTGTACCCAGTGGCATAATATGTATTCATCGTCAATGTATGTGTGATCACTTTCACAGACTTCATCATCCAATAGTTTACTCATGCTGTCATTTGTATGCTTATAGCTTTCAAGCTGAGAAATGGATTTTAATGGTGGTGAGCAGATATTATTAGCTGACCTCTGTTTAAAGTTCAGCTATGAAAGCAACTAATGTAGTTTAATGGAAAGCTGGACAAACCTTGCCCTCCTGAGGAAATCTTTGAAGCATGCATGCATTGCTGGAAGTCCACTTGCACCTCAATGATGAGATCTGTTGTTATTTGCATTCTTCTAGCTGCGTGTCCAAGAACTTTCACACATGCTCACATTGCAGAATGTAGTTTTACAGTTTGCAAGTCAAGAAGAGTCCCTTCTTTCCTATTATTAGAGCTCAACTCTCAAGTGAATGCACACTGGTGGTTGTGCTCTGGCTTTAACCAAGCATGGGAAAGTTTGCTGCGACAGTAGTTTCTAATGTTTGCCACTCTCTCTCTTTCTATCTCTCTGTCTCTCTGTCTCTCTCTCTCTCTCTCTCTCTCTCTCTCTCTCTCTCTCATATTTACTACACTGCTTAGAATTGATTTTTTTTTGTCTTTTGCTACATGCTTTGCTTATCTTTTTCAGTTTTTAAAACTAAAAAAAAAAACTTTACCACAAATGTAAGGCATTGTTTTCCCGTCACAAACTCAACTTGACTCAAAAAAAAAAGAAAAAAAAAAAGAAAAAAATAAAGAAAGTCAAAATGTATGTTTTGGGGACATAACATATTTCTCTATCTGTGACAATACTCTATGGAGCTCATGACACATTTCCCTTGTCCTCATTTTCTTTAGCCTGTGTCCCAAATTACATACAGTTGTACTAAATAGCATGTATAGTATGCCACATATGGTGGAACAATATCAGTGCCTATGTTGATGCACTATGCAATCTTAGTCGGCAATGTAAGGCCAAAAACAAGACAATATACACAACTACCATATACTGTATGTATTCACCACATGTAAATTGTAACAATAACTCCTATTCTATTTACAAACCCAAATGTCAAGTTATGTCAAATGGGGTTTTATTGTCATTCCTCTGTATAGCTTGTATACGAACGAATTGAAACGAAATGTTATTTCTCCAGGACAATGGTGCAACATATAACAGTATGCAAGACTACATAAAGTGCAATACACAACAGCATGAAACGAGTGCAGGACAAAAAAACTATGCAGAACGATATGCGTAGAACAATAAATACACAGAACAGTAAATACACAGGACATGGCCTGTAAACTGTAAACTATTTAGTAATGTAGCAGGAATATTTTATATTCCATAAATATAAAGGGTCTGATGCAGCTTTATAAAGTGCAGTGTGCAGTGGTATTGAGTCACACTGTGTTAGGTATTTGATTGGCAAAGGTGAGCATTGGAAGGCAGCAGAGTGTTGAGTAATCTGACTGCCTCAGGGAAGAAACTGTTGCGGAGTCTGCTGTTGGTGGCACAGATGCTCCTGAACCTCCTGTTAGATGGCAGAAGGGTGAAGATGTTTAGGACTACTTCACTTTTAACTAGCATTTTTATGCCAGTTTTTACAAGTTAGAAATAATTCAGTTAATTGCTAAAAAATCTTATCACTGATGATTACTGACAAACAGATGAGGAAAGTAACAAACTACATGCACTCTTGTTACAATACTTTGTACAGTACATGGATTACTGTAGTGGTACTTACAATAAAATCATAGTCATTTTATTTTACTTGAGTTTAAAAACATTAAAATTCACAACATTAATTATTTGTCACATTTGAAGTGACCTAGACTAGCTAACCAGATTTTTTTTTTTTTTTAATGTTTTACAGTATTAAACTTAAGATGTCACTTCAATATTCAGTAGTGATTACAGCCTATCAGTAATACTCAGGGTAATGTGTAAGAGGCATCCTTGTTAGTGATAGCTACTATGTAGTTGGAAACATGTATACATTAACATGAACTAGCTAGTGCACCAAAAAAAAAAAAAAAACCTAGCAAGCTCCTGAAAGCCCAATTTAGCTAGTGAGTTTTTTAAATATATTGTTGATAAAGGTGTGGTTACTTCAGCATAGATCAGTTGGTTAGTTAAAATAAAAGAGAATAGAAAACAAACTGTACAATAACTATTCATTAAATTAATTCAGTATTAATTCAGTAAATTATTCTTTTTAGAAACACAAAGCTGCATATTAACACAGCTTGCTTTGAGTGAGAAATAATATAAAATGACATCACCAGCAACAATGGCCACTTTCAAATATTAAGATGTACATACACAGTTTTGTTTAATCTAAAATATAGAATTGTGTGTTAATCATTTGTAACTTGGATGATTTAAAGCAGCTAAAAAATGCTTACAAAAAGGAAGCTTGGTAAATATTTACAAGACTGCAGTGCCTCAGACCCAAAACTGCTTGACCTGGCCATTTTGTTTGCAGTTTGTTTATGTGGGCTGAGGTTCACTTCAGGCTTTGTTTACATCCTAAGGTGAGGTCAGTCACATTGTAAATGTGATTTTGGAGACCAGCAGTGATTGACATAAAAGATTGTTACCAGGTGACTGGATGAATGTGGAATGGAGCAGCTCATTGCGTGCTTCCTCTGCACGGGTTTGCTAAATGCATTAGGTCTGTTAAGGTTTGCCTGCTTTGTGATTGACACACACAAACATGCTTCTTTTCTACCTCAGGCGCTTGTGCTGTTATGACTGGTTGGATCTCGAATGCGGCTTGACATGCTCAGCTACACAAGACATAAGACTAGTCTCATGACTAAAAAGTTACATGAATTTGTGCCAACCAACTTGTAGGAAGAGGTTACATCAGGAAGCGGGGTTAGCACACATCTTATCTTATGACATCTTTTACATGAAATCCAGCAGAATTGCTCTACCTTATTAGGATTCCTATGAACTTTGTTTGTAACTGGGTTGAGCAAACATGAGACAGCATGGGACTGCTGTGGACTGTAGAAGACATGCTGTTAACTCTC
The DNA here is from genome assembly GCA_037577455.1 of Pangasius macronema. Taxonomy (NCBI): domain Eukaryota; kingdom Metazoa; phylum Chordata; class Actinopteri; order Siluriformes; family Pangasiidae; genus Pangasius; species Pangasius macronema. Next base: position 20,589,799 of record CM074949.1, read on the forward strand.
TCTTGCTCTCTGCCTCTATAATTACAATTATGCCTGGTGCCAGCAGGAGTCATAGTGTCCGTCTGTGACCTCTGCTTCGGGTAGGAGGGGGCTCCAAGTCTCTTCTGAGCACAGCATGACAAGAGGAGATACAGCTTTTACTGACTTTACAATTACATGTACAATACAATGAAACCCATTTCCTCGCTATGGTAGCTTTAGCTTAGTGTTACAACTCTGTTCATTTTTAAAAACAAGTTAACATTTTCGTTGATTGTTGTGCCAGTGGGAAATGAGAGCTGTAACATAAATTATGACAAGATACTAGATTTGTTGTTTAATAGATTTGATGTAAACAATACATCGCTGAGATTTTTTAAGTGTACATTTAAAAAAAAAAAAAAAAAAAAAAAAAAAAAGGAGAAACGGCATGACTCCCAAAAGAAAAGTGCAACTTTGCTGTCTGATAAAAATATGGACAAAGAAACTGATCAAATGTTTACATACGTGTAGGCAAGTGTAGCACCTATATGCACAGTTCACAAAGATAGCATAAAGCTGGAGTATACAAAGTTCAAGATCTGGCATATAGCTGAAAATTGAGTACAAAAGCTAGTATCATGCTGTATTATACAACCCCTGGCAAAAATTATGGAATCACCACACTTAGAGGATGCTCATCCAGCTTTTTTACTTTAAAGCAAAAAACACAAATCACAGATATGACAC
>CM074949.1:20592501-20608823 GCA_037577455.1 Pangasius macronema
TACGATCCAGCAGTGCGAAGTGTGAATACTTGTAATATTTTCCCTGGTCTTAAGATTTTGATCAGGAGTGTATATATCTTTTAAATTATTTATCCCGTTTTGTTTACAAAATTACTTTTAGTTTAACAATATTCCTAAAATGTTTATTTCAATTATTTTTTTAGTCTGCCAATCTCTTTTTTTTCTGAAACAACTGTAATGTTATACTCCATATGATGAAGCTATTGGACTATATTTTAAGAAATAATCTTTAGCCAAGTTTTGAAAACAAATAATAAGTTAAAGTATCTTGCAAGCCAGACTTTTTTCAGCATTTTTCATTTCATACTTTCACAATTTGACTGACATGGCAGACTACCAACAACAGACATTTTCCCTTAGACCGTCACTAAACCTGCAAGATTAACTCATTTACTCACCAATAACAGCTTCCCAAAATAAATAAACTCTTTAAAATGGTATTATATATATATTTTTTTCAGCACAATGACTACAGCTTGCTCCAACAATCTCAAAGTCACTGTGTTCAAAGCTTATTTTCCAGCTGGAAACAAACCAACAGAAAAGTATGAACAGCCAACCTGAAACTTATGGCCAGAAAAGTGCACAAAAGGTCCTGGGGGAGCACTGAGGCTGGGACTAATTGTATGCTGACTATTATCAACTATTAGCAACTATTATCACTGAAGCCAATTATCTAATCATTCTCCTAAAACTAGCCATGACATGTGGTGTTTGAAACTGCACATCTTCAGTGCTTATATAAAACCTATGTTTGAACCATTGCTTTATCTTGTGGCTCATCAAGACTTCAACAAATCATGCGTCTAGTGCTAGCTACAGCTGGAGTGATGCAGTGGAGTGATTGAAGTGTACTAAGGCTATAGAACAGTTTAGGCTCTAGGCTCTAGGATCATGTGAGATTCATATAATATAGGTCCTTTACAGAAGAAAAAGATGGAATTTTTTTTCATCCATTCTTAAATGACTATAATAGGATCCAATCCTAGCATCCAAATAAAGTCCATGAAAACAGAACCATGAAAATGCTCAGGAGTTTAGAATGGCTGTCTGTCCAGACAGTGAAGAATTCTCAAAATCACTTTTTGGTTTAACACGTATAAAGAAAAGCAGTAGCTTTGTTACTATAACAACATATTATTGAGCCACAAAAATAAGGTAGAATAACTTTTTTTCTATAATACATGCATTGTCGGTTATTTAACTTTTCCCAGTAACATTTACTTTTAATAAGGTAAGACTGTTGGGAATTTGTTTGAAAGTCTTTCAGTCTCTGTAGTCTCTCTCTCTCTCTCTCTCTCTCTCTCTCTCTCTCTCTCTCTCTTTCTCGCTCTCTCTCTCTCTCTCTCTCTCACTCTGTCTTTATGAACACGCACACTTTCACACACATGCACACACACACACACACGTACACATGCACTTTCACACACATACACACACACACACACACACACACACGTACACACACACATTTCCCCCAAGGCAATGCTTCATTATGGTTCCACTGATACCAGCTGTCATGTTTAAACCCTCCATGCACGCTATTGCATTATTAGAATTACAGGGAGGTTCTCAGTAGTGAAATAAGAGATTGTTTTTTTTTCCTTTTATTATTATTGTGCTGTCAGAACTTTTGGTTGCACTGGATAAACGATGACCCCTCCAGTAAGGTCAGAGATATATCACTCTGGCTAGGGAGCCATTAGTGTCATACACTGCAGAGTCAATTGGTTTCATTCACATATACAAGGCACCCAAATCAAAAGTTATTTGTTTGAAATAATTAAATCAACACTGGTGTGTTTAGAGACATTTTTAAATTCTGAAGACTCAAAGTGTTTGATAACTACATGAGATGTTTCATTGTACTCATATTCCTGTTCCTTCTCTTTGAAACATTGGCAAGATCCCACACTTATTTTCTCACTTTTACAGAATAGTTCAGAATCTTTTTTTTTATTATTATTATTATTATTTTTATTGTTGTCTTCATTCAAACCCCCAATCCTGGAGGTGCAAGGCAACAGTGCTAACCACTAAGTCACCGTGCCCCCCATTGTTGTCGTTGTCATTCTTCTTCTTCTTCTTCTTCTTATTATTATTATTATTATTATTATTATTATTATTTCTTGTAGTAGTAGTAGTAGTAGTAGTAGTAGAACAATTAATTGCTGATCCTGGAAAACCTATACTGAGACATTATAAACCCAATATGGCTTCACTGAAGAGGCTTCACATGTATCTGTGGGCAGACAAGTGAGCTCAGAATTCCCTCTTGGAGACTTTAAACTGTGTAAAATGAGTAATAGAGAGATTGCAAACCACAGAAAGTACATGTGGCATGTGACCATTTCACTCAAATTTGTGGGTTGCATATAGCATCACTCCCACAGTGATGGATTCATTTTGACCTTTCCACTCACCCCACATCCCCCTTTAGTCATAATTGAGGACTTCACATTTCATAGTATTGTTATTGTTGAATCCTGCACTGTATACTGTATAATACACTGTATAATGAGTAATGACAAGATCTTGTCCTAACAATCGTGTTTGCATGCTTGTGTCTGTGACCTTAAATTAAAATGACTAAATAAAAATGTTACCCCAAACCATTTGAGACAGCAAAAGATTTTTTTCCCCTTTTGTGGTGCACAAAGAGGTTCCCAGATGTGAATATTATAGCATTTGAATCCAGTCCTGTTTGCTTTGGTGTCATTGTAGGCTAACATGAAAAAGAAAGTGCTTGACAGATTTTCATGTCAAGCATCATTCAGCTATCATCTTACTAGATAATAAAGGAGACTCTTTTTCAAGGACTATGACTTATAGTGTAACCATCAGGGGTGGACGAATCATAATTTAATTAGCACCAGGGAAGTAAAAGCTCCAGTGTGATGTCCAGTCCCATGGTTTGGTTGCACAGAACCTAGGCTAAAAGGTTTTAGCTAATGTAATATAATAAGATATCTTTATAATAGTTTTATGATATCTAATTGTATTTGTACAGTAATAATAAAAGCATCTTATCTAATATCGAGCTACATAGCTAGTTAGTTATGTGCATTAATGGAGACTAAGGGAAACAAACAAGGATAATGTTGATAATGTAGCACATCATGTTTGCCCCAGGAACATAAGGTCATCATGTAGTTGGCAAACTTTTCAGCTCTGAGATGTACATGATGTTCATACATAAAAGATATTCAAGTTTGCTTTTGTCTTTATTTTTGTCTGTATATCTGTAAATGTTCCTGAAACCTGATCATTTGCAATCCACGCACAATAATGAATGCACTTAGTAGAAGCCGTTCTACCATCATCCAGATCATGTCTCAGCTGATGTGTGTAGTGCAGCAGGCGGTGGAATTTAGAAAGAGTAGTATGCACTACAGTTGCAGCATCATGTTGCATCATACCACAATGAAGTGTATTAAATGTAAACATAGCTACACACCAAACAAAAACTTGTTTTGCAAAATATCATTCTTTTTTACTGTTTCTGGTTGAACCTACTTCTGCTAGCCTAGTCTGGGACAAAAAGAACCCTAATTGCATGGATATAAAATCTACTAGCTGGATATTGTCCACTCTTGAACCATGTAATGAGGACAATGAGGCATAGTGCAACCTAAACTAATCTGAAAAGAATACACACACACACACACACACATACTGCATTTGTTAAACTTTGCAAACTGGCTTATGCATATTAATGACAACTTTATCCTTTTTCCACCTACTCAAAATGCATGCATATAAGAGAGAGAAACTTGCTGCCAAAGACCTTCTCCTTGCTGTAAGATTAGTGTGCTGGAAACACCACAGAAGAGAAGAAAAAAAACATGTATCACCATTCTTCCTTCACTGTCTCCAGTTGCCAACATACACACAGAGTTAACTGAACCAGCTGTTTTCCACAACTGCTGATATGTGCTCTGATGGAGCTGAAGGGAACCATAGCGCTTTTTCGATGAACATTTTGAAGATGCTATAAAAGATTATGACTAGATGAGGTAGTTACACAAATAATGATACCAGCAGATGGGTCCTTATCCTGCACAACATGCAGGTTCTACTTTTAACTCTCACAATGACTAAGCATGCAGATATCCAAGGCTCTCTGAAGCTGCTTCAATAGATGCAAGATAGTGAGAGATATTGTATAGTGTGTGCTTTGTGAAAGGAGCAGACAGCAAGAAAGGGGGAGATAGTGATAGTGATAGTGATAGTGAGAGAGAAACAAGATATTTCATTCTTTTGCCAAAGCAGATGTTTAGCAGACTATTAGCAGCTCTGAATGTGCGGGTATGCTCCAAAGGAGGAAAGCATTACAGTATGGTGGCATGGAGAGAAGAAATAACCCAAATTCCACAGGCATTTCTATTAATATCATCCAGTGAGATGGCAAATGTATGGAAACACAAATGCACTGTCCAACCTGAGATTGCCTCTGCTCTGGGAATGCACTGTTATGCTTTCTTTGCTGTCAGATTTTGTTTTTTAAGATCCATCAGAAATACATCACATGCTGTCTTGCTGCGATAAGAAAACCAATACCAGGTGAAATCTGATTAGATTGTCATATTGAGCAATAGTCAAACTTTTTACCCTCATCTCATACAGTTAAGACATAAACAAACCCAAGGTATAGCAATACCAAGGCCTGATGTCTTAGACAGCCATGTCTGTCTAACTGGAATAATAATTTGGTTTGATAAATGAATTAATTAATAATTGGATTGTAATAGTTGCTTCAAATAATAAAGTGCATATCTGAGAATTGTGTGCACAGTGCACAGTGTCAAAGTGCACAGTCACCTTACAGCACACTGATCTAGGTTTCTTTTTTCGTTAGCAAATCAAGTGACGTAAATGCCCCAGTTCTTGTAGTCTTGGACTCACTTGAGTGTTTAATGAACCTCACAGAGCCATTAGTCATGCTGCAAATGTATCCTACTTTCTACAGTTCTATCTTTAGTACAGTGCCTATTTTTAACCGTCTGGGGGATTTTAGGATTTGACGCACTTTTGGTGCTCAGGTTTCTAGGGATGGCATCTCAAAAGATTGCTTATATTGTATATGTTTATCTGGTCATCAGACTGTGAAATAGATTGCCTTAAATAAAGGACAGCGTGCACCAGGTGCGGCTAGAATAACATTAGATCCCTGTGCAGGATTAGGGAGTTTTCACGGCTAGGATTGACCACCCACACTCTGCACATTTTTCTTTGAATATCTCATCTCCATCTCATTTTCGTCCCTAAAAAAATGAGTAGTCGAATCATGAGGTGTGAAAGAGAACAAAGTAAGATCTTGGCTATGTGTCTCCTCTATGCTCTGGCACACTTTTGGAGGTGTTAATGGTCTCTCCAGAGGTAGACATGCCACATATGCTCCTAACCAAAGCCACAATCCTGACCACTCCTGCCTCTTTAATTTCCACAAACTTCAATGTGCTTTTCAGGACAAAGACATTTATTTCAAAGAGTAAGACTATATAAATACACATAAGTACATATGGAGTGCCAAATGTTAAAGATTCAATACTCCCACTTTTTCCTGATGTTTCCATTTAACATTTAGCATGTACAGTGCATTTATAGTCGTATACCCATACAAATACTCATACATTTATATTTACATTAAACAACATACTGTAGCTTTAACATTTATCTTTTGTTTTTGATTCTTATACTTGATTTGACATGCTGTGCATACTGTGCTTTTCTGCTCTCACTACAGTTGTATTGTAGTTACTGTAACCTTCCTGTCAGCTTGTCCATTCTCTTCATACCTCTCTCTCTCTCTTTATGTCTGTCTGTCTTTCTCTCTCACACACACACACACACTATCAGTCTGTTTCCATTTCTGTCATCTGCCACAGTGAAAGCAAAACAAAAGTATGTGGCTGGTCATATGTTAAGTCTAAGCATAGCATTTATCCAACCACAAGGAACCTGAGACACAGTGAAAGCATGTATTAAAAGTCAATAGACGGTGCATTAAATTGTACATGGAATGCAGGCGTTTGTGTTTTATATACATAGGTTGTAGTCGGACACTAAAAGCATGTGTATCTAATTTACTGGTATTAACTCCACATTGGCCTCTAAAAAAGTATTTAAGCTTAAAAAAGTGGCTCAATCCATGTTGGTAATCAGATCCAAATGGCTGTCAGAATGTACATTTTCCCTCCAGAGGGCAAGGATGATGAAACTCTGAAACAGCCAAGATTGGCATCTGGTGCTCTTGGTTATGCATTTGAAACTTGGATTCATGACTGGGTTAACCATGCACCAGAGAGAGAGCTAGGTGTGTGTGTGTGTGTGTGTGTGTGTGTGTGTGTGTGTGTGTGTGTGTGTGTGTGTGTGTGTGTGTGTATCTTGATGTAGAGATTGAGAAAGTATGTATGGGTTCAAGGAAAAAGGAGAAAGAGGGTCTGGGTGTATTTCAAGTGATAGTGTGTGCACGTCTCTTTAAGAGACAGCAAGAGAGTGTAAATATTATTCCTTGTGCCTCGAGGTGCTGCTGTGTGTGTATTGTTACACATGTCAGTCATGCAGTTCAACACGTTCTCTGCCCAATGGGGGCTCACATGGAAAGCCAGAATCTGTTTGGCTTCCTGCCCGCCTGCTCTCGTCAGCACTGCATGGGACTGAATGCTGCCCTACCTGTAGGAGCTATGTGCCCACAAAAACAATGCTGTCTTGCATGCCAGAAACCAAAAACCACAGCTGACACGCAAGCTAGCTCAATTTATGGAAAGCTATAAGCCTAGGTGCTTTCTCCCTCAAACAGATTTATTTCTTGATTTTTTCTCTATGATGCTGTGAAAGGGTCACATTACTCTCCAAGGCAATACATTAATGCAATTATCTCTCAAAATGGGGTCCACCAACCCCCATGGAAACAGGAAGCGTAGCCAGTGGTCCACCATTTGTAAAAACGTATTAATTGGTGGAAATCATCACCCACAGTTATCATACTTATTATATTTATTTTGAGTTATTAGAATTGGTAATGGTTACCTGGTCATTGAATTGAATAGGTTTAAATTAATTTCAATAACTCAAGAACAAGTATGCCTATAAATAATCTACTTTATTCTACTGACAAATTTTATAAAATGTGGAAAGTTCAAGAAGAAAAAATATTTATGTATTCTTAAAGATTTAAATAAAACTTTAATGGATTATGTTTATAAAATAATTCTGGTTGCAAAAAAAAACATTGACTTAGATACAGGTCTTGTTCTGTAGGTCATATGCTAAACTTTTATGCAATAAAACAACCAAAAGAGTGCTTGGATAGTATTCAATATGGTGGCAATTACATTTTGAGCTAATTGGGTAGGCCATTTTTTCCCTGACTGGTGACATTTGTTATAGGATTTAATATGCTGAGACACTGAGATGTTATTTTAAACATAGTCATGGTTCATTCTGAATGTGCACTTTAATACATTTTCACCCAATATCTGACTAATCTATCACTCTCTGTATTACTATTTTAAGTTTAAGTGGGTGATTCTACTATTGCAGTGGCATTTAGCATTGGTAACCTAATTTTTAATTTTTATTTTTTTAATATATATTTTTTTACATTTAATCTAAGAAAACCCTTCTCAGGCAATAATATACTGATTTTATAAGGATTATCTTTCTTTGCTGACAATGGCAGAATTTTGCTCTTAAATTAGTAACAAGATTAAAAGTAACAGAGTTTAGCAAATACACAAAATGTGTTTAACTGGCATCCATGCTTAAGGTGTAAGGACATTAAGGACATTGTTGGATGTTGAAAGTATACTTGTCAGTCAGTATAACAATATTTGAATTTAATTTTCTTCTTCTCATTAAGGAATTTCGAAAGATGCAACTTCACTTTGAAAAATGTAAAATGTGGAACATGTGGAATATTCTAAATATTTCATAGTGTTCAGGTAACAGTGCTAAGTGGATGTTTTGTGACAGCTAAAATGTACATTTTTCAATAGTCTATAATTTCAGTAATCTTCTGAACTCTCTCATTAGTGTCTGTTAAACTGTCAAATTTTGGACTGAAACTGTTGTTGAAATGCAGCTCTGGCATTTGCTTCTTTTTGTGTTACTTTTTGTGTTTGTGTTATTGCAAACAAATCTGTCCTTAGAGTTTTTTTCTTTTTCTTCTTTTTCACAGCTTCTCATGGTGCCTGCAGACATTTCAGTTACAGCTCTGCCTATGTTTATTTAGTCCTCAAGAACATGAATCAGTAAATTTGCTGGATTGAAAAACATCCTCAATAGGTCGATGACTGAAAGCAGTGTCATGGAAATTTTGTTATGATTAATCTCTCCTGAGGTTCAGCAGCTACATTGAAAACACAAAATCCTCTGTCCTGAAGACTTTCTCATGGTGGAAAACTTACTGACTTTCCATAAATGTTAAATATACATCTCCTTAAGGAAAACTTCACTATATCAAAGAGCTTATGTATATATTTCTATATTAAACAAGAAAATGTTTTTTAAATCTGTTTTATATTAATTAGATTATTGTGGAGCGTCCACCACAGTTCGATGATGTAAATCTGCACCTCTAATGCTAGTGCTAGTTTCCAAAGAGTACTACTCCCTCTGTTGACAAAGCTCAAATCACACCATGGTCATGTGAAGATTGTCCCATGTGCAGAACAAGTAAGTAATCATACTCTAAATGACCTCGCTCCTGTCCGTGTTTTTTCAGCTGGACAGCTGTATTGTAACTTAAACCCAATGCACCTGTGGAGAGGAATAAGTACCAGAACACAACCATATTGTCTAAAAGTAATAGTAAATCCAATGGTTACATATCTTCCAGTGGAAGTCCTCCTGAAAGGGATATGTATAGCAGTTTGCTCCACTGAGGCTAATTTTACTTTATTTATAGAGGAAAAATCAGTATGGACATAAAACAGTAAGTCAGTAAGTCCTAAGGGTTAATGGACTGCTCTCTACATGTGAAAAGAAACCTCCTTGGGCAAAGTGTATGTGGGAGGGAGGGAGCAAGAGGGAGAAAAAGAAAGAGATGGTATCAAGAATGAATTATGATATTAAGCAGCAGTGAAAGCTGCCTGTTCAGGTGTGCAGTGCCTCCCACGTTGCTCCCATTTATCTTTAGCTGATGCAAGCATTCTGTCACACACTCTTGGTCGTGCTCTTTTTGTTAAAGTCATACCAAATGGAAGAACAGTTCATTGTTTATATGAGGTAAAAAAAAATATATGCCACTGCCATGAATTCATTATTATTATTATTATTATTATTATTATTAATAATAATAATAATAATAATAATAATAATAGTAATAATAATAATGTTGTTAATAATATTGTTAATAATAATAATAATAATAATAATAAAGCTTTCTTTGTTTTCTTTGACCTGGCTAGTCAAGGCTCAAAATAGGCACAGAAAGGTTAGACTGGAAATAAGCTCTCTGATAGTGGCTACCTAAAGTATTGCTTGACACAAAATAGAATAAATCTACATTAAAAAGGAAACAATTTTCCATGTCTCTTCTCCAAAACCTGCACTCTTCTTTTCAGCAGACAGATTTTATTTTATTTTTTCTTTTGACAGAATATAATGAATAATGTAGACTTCTAGAGGGAAAAACAGAGAGTTGTTTTTTTTCTTTAGTTTATTTTGTAATTACATTTTATTAAACCCTGTAAAAAAACAGGAAATAGATTAACGTGACATTTACAAGCTCTGAAAGTTGGGACATCGAGTGGGACGCATTTAAGGCAGTCCCTCCAGTGAACTAGCATTTAGTGTAGGCATTCTGGATTAGATTTAAAGCTACAATCTCCTTAGTTTAAAGAGGAATGATTACTCACAAAAATGTGTTTATTTTCATGGCAAAGTGAGGGGGGCAAGGGGTGGGGTGGTGGTTGGGTGAGAGAGAGAGAGAGAGAGAGAGAGAGAGAGAGGGAGAGAAAGACAGACAGACAGAGATAACAAACCATTGACAATTTTAAGGGTCTAGTTAAAATACATTTCAAGTTGAAAAGCTAAACACATTTTCAAGTCTACGTCCTGATAGAAAATCAGGCTTTCCTGAGTCCCTCCACAATTTAGGCTTTTGGTTTTTCAAGATGATATTACCATCACCTTTGTGTCAAAGGCCAGGTCAGAGTTCAGACCCAGACCATAACAGGTGCAGAGTTGATGGCTTAACTGTAATGAAACTGGGCAACTTGCAGTTTTATGTGGGATTAGATTACGCCAACTGTGGTATTGATGGGAAAGGAGCATCGGTTTACATACAGTTCCCTCAGAAACTACTGGAATGGCAAGGTCAATTCTTTTGTTTTTGCTATGCACTGAAGACATTTGAGTTTGAGATCAAAAGATGAATATGAGACAATTGATCAGAGATTCAGCTTTAATTTCCTGATATTTACATCTAGATGTGTTAACATAGGACATGGCACCTTTGGAGGCAGACCACCCTTTTTTGGTGAACAAAATTATAGGAATATATAGTCGTAAAGTAAATTCAAATAAATAACACTTAATATTCGGTTGCATAGCCCTTGCTTGAAATAACTTCATCAAGCTGCCAACCCACTGACATCACCAAACTGTTGCATTCTTCTTTTGCGATGCTTTTCCAGGCTTGTACATAGCTTTGTTCAGTTGTTTGTTTTGGGTGGTTTCTCCCTTCAGTCTCCTCTTCAGGAGGTGAAATGCATGCTCAATTGGGTTAAAGTTGGGAGACTGACTTGGCGAGTCTAAAACCTTCCACTTTTTCCCCCTGATGAAGTCCATTGTTATGTTGGCAGGGGGTTTTGGGTCATTGTCTTGCTGCATGATGAAGTCCCTCCCAATCACTTTTTTGCATTTCTCTGTAAATTTGTAGACAAAGTTTTTGTAGGCTTCTCAATTCATTCTGCTGCCATCAAGAGTTTCATCATCAATAAAGATTAGTGAGCCTATTCCAGAAGCAGCCATGTAAGCCCAAACTATGACATTACCTCCACCGTGCTTGACTGATGAGCTTGAATGTTTTCAATAATGAGCAGTTAATTTCTTTCTCCACAGTTTGGACTTTTCATTATTTTGGTAGAGGTTAATATTGGTTCCAGAACTTTTGTGGTTCATCTATGTATTTCTTTGTGAATTCCTGGCCTTCCATTTGGCCATCCAGATCAATTCAGTTTCATTTGTATAGCACTTTTAACTGTGGCCATTGTCACAAAGCACAAAGTGTTACAGAAATATATAAATTTGTACTGCTGATGAATGGTTTGCATCTTGTGGTATGGGCTCTATGATAAGTCTTCTTCGTATGGTGGATGGTGATAGCTTCACCCCTGCCCTGTGGAGGTTGTTGATGTCACTGACATGTTTTGGGTTTTTCTTCACAGGTCTCACAATGTTTCTGTCATCAACTGCTGTTGTTTTCCTTGGCCAACCTGTTTGAGGTCTTGTTGTTAGTACACCAGTGGTTTCATTCCAAATTGTTGTATTGACTATGCCCAATGCTTGTGCAATGGCTCTGATAGATTTTCCCTCTTTTCTCAACTTCAGAATGGTTTGTTTTTCTCCCATAGAAAGATGTCTGGTCTTCATGTTGGTTTATTCTTTTTAACAACACATGCAGTCTTCACAGGGAAAAACCCAGGCTCAAAAAAAGGAGTAAGACACCCAGGCCTCAAACCAAGAGCAGATATTCAAAGCTAACAATTGATCTAACAGGGCACACCTGGGCAACAATTAACACCTGTCAGTAACAACACAATATCTTTGAAAAGTGGGTGGGTTCAAACAAAATGTGCCATGTTTTAAGTTGTTTAACAGATCTAGATGTAAATATCTGGAAATGAAAGCTGAAATACTGATCGATCATCTCATGTTCATCTTTTGATCTCAAAACCAAATGTCTTCAGTGCAAAGAAAAAACAAAAGAATTGGCCTTGTCATTCCAGTACGTTCAGAGGGGACTGTATGTAAACTGATGCTCCTTTTTCCATCAATACCACAGTCTTTAGTGTATAGGAAAAGAACTGGTCTAACCATTCCAATATTTTTGAAGGGGACTATTTACAGCAGTAAACAGCACATTACAAGCAGTATTAAAAGCAGTCTTTAAAAATGCATTCAGTGATTGAGAAGCATGGGTTTGTCTGTCTCTCTTTATACATACAGAGTGATTAGAGTATCATATGTACTTAACTGTGCAGTCAGGGCTGGATATAATAAGGCTAGATCCTGGGGAAAAAAAGCTTGCTATGTACAAAACTAGCACACAAGCCTAAACATGCAGTATAAGCACCATACATACACACACACACACACACACACACACACACACACACACACACACACATGACAAGAACCCCTCATAGAGTCAGGATCACACAAAACTTGGGAAGTGTGAAGACTCCTTGGCTTGGTTTGTGTATGCCCTTTTCATTATAGGAAATTAGAGGAGGCACCACATTATTATCCATCTGCAGAGTTTGACATCTTTTAAAAAACAAAAGAACAGTGCATCTATCTCTTTGTTTGAGTCAGGAATATAACAGCATATCAGTGGGAAAAGGGTAGTGAAATGGGAAGTGTGAGTGATAACATATTTCATTTGATGTATTTTGGGCAACTAGCAGAGGCCAGTTTTGTGCGTTAGAGAACAACAAGTCAAAATATCGTCATTGGCTAAATGTGTCACATATCAAAAGCATATGTTAGCATTTTATCCCTCCTGCCCAAGCTTGGTGGCTATTGCGAAAATGGGACTGGGAATTATCAAGGCTACATTTGGGATAAAATTGGCTTAGGGGAAATAAAAAGTACTCTCAAAAAAGATTATCCAAACTGACTTTATATGCTATGGATGTAAGACAAATTGATAATAAATGTCTAAACAAACAGTGAGTACATCTAGGAGAAAGAACAGCACATTCCCATGTGTCCTGGGGTGTAATTGTGGGATTCAGTTTCAAGCCTTTTTGGCTCTGGCCAGCTAACATGCATAGCAAATCTATGTGTGTGTGTCCAAATGACACGTTCTAGTGCTCATTTGCTTCAGTGTCTGTTTTTCAAATTGTGGGACCTTTGGGGTCTTTTTCTAGGGAAGCATGAACTCAAGATCTGGTCCAGAAATGGGAAATGTATGTGGTTCAGTTCCACTTTTAGAACTTGGAGCTTTATAACAAGAAGTCAATCAATGTCAGTAGGCTATATACATGGACTTTCCCCAAAGCTTCAGAAGGTCTCTGCACAAGACCAGAAGAGACAAAGCTCTTTTCAGATCTGTTTAATTTAAAATGCACTCTGTTTCCACATTATTCATGGACACAAAGTTCAAGGATTAAAACTTTTATTTCCTTTATTTTTTTTAACCAATTCTCTCAGATTTTGTCTTAGATGATATATTGTGGCAAAAGAGACATTGACATTTTGGGAAATATAAGCAACTAAATTCTTTAAAAAATATAGCAGCAAATCAATAATTGTGCAGGCAGGGAAAAAAAATCCTGTCTGTAGTTGAAACCAATGTAACTTGAAATCTTTATACACTACCATAATGGATTTGAAATAAAACAATCAAGATGTGATCGAATTGTAGACTTTCAACTTTTTTTAAGACGTTAAACAATAATATGGCATTTACCATTTAGGAATTACAGCCATTTTCAACAAAGTACCTCCATTTTCAGGGGCTCAAAGGTACTATCTATAAACACCAGTAAGCCCGTTCCATTGGTAGCCATACATGTCCATGCCAAAACACTGCTTCCACCATGTTTGACACATGTTTGATGTGGTATACTTTGAATCATGAGCTGTTCCTTTCTTTTAACATACTCTTCTCTTCCCATCATTCTGGTACAAGTTAATATTGGTTTCATCAGTCCAAAGAATCTTATTCCAGAACATGGAAGATTTTTTTAGATGTTTTCTGGCAAAGTCTAATCTGGTTTTCCTGTTCTTGAGTGTTCCAAAGTTCAAAAGTTCAAAGTTCAAAGTGGAGTTTATTGTCATTTCAGCCATATACAAGTACATAGTGAAACGAAACAACGTTTCTCCAGGACCAAGGTGCTACATAAGACGATACAGAACAGCACAGAACTACAGGGACTACATAATTTATACATAAAGCGCACAAGTGCAAACATGCAGACAGCAGAAGACAGAACAAGACAGTACAATGACTACAGTGCCGACCAGTACAACGTTCTGTTTAGAAGTGACCTAGTGATAATAGTGCAACACAAGAGTTGCAACACAAGAGTACGATATAAGTAGCTGAAATAGTGTAAACAGTGTAAACATAAGAGTAGCAGCCTATGTACAGTAATAAGTATTGTTGCATAAACATGTGCAAAAACTTGTGCTTTCCTCAGCATAAACATATGCAAAAAAACTTGCAGAGAGGATGGAGGATGCTCAGTTGTGTATGTGTACATATGTATGTGTGTGTGTGTATGTGTGTGTGTGTTCCTTCAGTCCAGTTTTTAAGTATTGAGGAGTCTGATGGCATGAGGGAAGAATCTATTGCACAGTCAGGTCATGAGGGCCCAAATGCTTCAATACCTTTTACCAGACGGCAGGAGGGTAAAGAGTGTGTGAGAGGGCTGTGTGGGGTCATCCACAATGCTGGTGGCTTCGCGGATGCAGCGTGAGGTGTAGATGTCCGTGATGGAGGGAAGAGAAACCCCGATGATCTTCTCAGCTGTCCTCACTATCCACTGCAGGGTCTTGCGATCTGAGATGGTGCAATTCCCAATCCATGCAGTGATACAGCTGCACAGGATGCTCTCAATAGTCCATCTGTAGAACAAGATGAGGATGGGGGGTGGGAGATGTGCTTTCCTCAGTCTTCTCAGAAAGTACAGGCGCTGCTGGGCTTTCTTCATTATAGACCTGGTGTTGAGCGACCAGGTGAAGTTCTCCGTCAGGAGAACACCAAGAAACTTGGTGCCCTTGACAATCTCCATGGAGGAGCCGCCGATGTTCAGCGGAGAGTGGTAATTCTGTGCTCTTCTGAAGTCAACAACCATCTCTTTAGTTTTGGCTCTTTAGGTTGTTAGCTCTACACCAGTCCGTTAGCCGCTGCACCTCCTCTCTGTATGCTGACACGTCGTTCTTGCTGAGGAAACCCACCACGGTCGTGTCTTCAGCGAACTTGATGATATGGTTTGAGCTGTGCATTGCAACACAGTCATGAGTGAACAGCAGTGAACTGAGCACACAGCCCTGTGGGGCCCCAGTGTTCAGTGTGGTGGAGTTGGAGATGCTGCTCACAATCTGGACTGACTGAGGTCTCCCAGTCAGGAAGCCCAGGATCCAGTTGCAGAGGGAGGTATCCAGGCCCAGCAGGTTCAGCTTTCCAATCAGGTGCTGATGAATGATTGTGTTGAATGCTGAACTGAAGTCTATGAACAGCATTCTAACATATGTGTCATTATTGTCCAGGTGGGTGAGGGCCCGATGGAGGGCAGTGGTGATGGCCTCATCTGTTGAGCGGTCGGGGTGGTAAGCGAATTGCAGGGGTTCCAGTGAGGGGGGGGGGGGGCAGGGTCTTGATGTGCCTCATGACGAGCCTCTCGAAGCACTTCATGATGATGGGTGTAAGTGCAATGAGATGGTAGTCATTGAGGCAGGACACTGAAGACTTCTTTGGCACAGGGACGATGGTGGTGGCCTTGAAGCACGTCGGAACAACTGTGCTGCTCAGGGAGGTGTTGAAGATATCCGTGAAAACATCTGCCAACTGGTTTGCACATCCCCTGAGCACCCTGCCAGGAATGTTGTCTGGTCCAGCAGCCTTCCATGGGTTGACTCTGTGTAGAGTCTNTAGAGTCTTCCTCACATCGGCCATGGTTAGACACAGCACCTGGTCATTGGGAGGAGGGGTGGTCTTCCTCGCCGTCATGCCGTTATGTGCCTCGAACCAAGCATAGAAGTTGTTCAGCACATCCTGGAGGGAGGGATCACTGTCACAGGCAGGTGGTGATGTCCTGTAGTTGGAAATGGTCTGGATGCCCTGACACATACTCTGCGTGTCTCTGCTGGCCATACCAGTGGTTTGCACCTTGTGGTAAACCCCCTGTATTTACATCCATGAAGGCATCTCTTGATTGTAGACTTTGAAAATGATACGCCTACCTTCTCCAGAGAATTCTTGACTCCTGTTGATGTTGTGAATGGGTTTTTCTTCACCAAGGAAAGGATTTTGCAATCATCCAGTTTAGTTGTCTTCTGTGGTCTTCCAGGCCTTTCGATGTTGTTGAGCTCACCAGTGCTTTCTTTCTTTTTAAGAATGT
>CM074949.1:20608923-20620519 GCA_037577455.1 Pangasius macronema
GATGCTTTGTCAGGCTTCACTGCAGCCACCTTCAGCTGCTGCTTGTTTGTGGGTCTTTCTGCCTTCAGTCTTGTCTTTCAGGCCTTTCGATGTTGTTGAGCTCACCAGTGCATTCTTTCTTTTTAAGAATGTACCCAACTGTTGATTTGGCCACACCTAAGGTATTTGCTATCTCTCCTATAGATTTATGTTGTTTTTTCAGCCTAATGATGGCCTCCTTCACTTGCATTGAGATCTCCTTGGACTTCATATTNTGCTTCATTTGTCTTGAAGTAACGAGGGAATGGACTGCACCTGGTCAATTAACTTCTTGTCAGTCAATTGTCCAAATACATTTGAGCCCGGGAAAATGGAAGTACTTTGCTTAAAATGGCTGTAATTCAATCGATGTAGCTAACCTATAACTAAGAAACTACCTCTATTGCTGACTGGTTAGCTATCAGGCTAGCTACTGAGAATAAAACATTAAAAATGTCTACCTATGATAGACCAGTACACACAGTTTTGCCTGTTCCTTTATATGGCATAATTAAATTTGTACATTACTTAAATATATCTAAAAAAAAAAAACATATAGCCAAATTTCTCCTATCTTTGGTAAAGTTTTGGTTTCTGTGGCAGAACATGCATGTGAGTCAGAGAGTACATGTCTGCAGCCAGATCCCTCTCGTGTCTCTTGTGTCCAACACAAAAGCTATGCATTGAAGCATAATGAAAATTAGTGGTTTCATTCATGCAGGGGAACAGCTAGGAGTCTAACTAAGAGCCTATTTGCAGACTAAAGGGGTTAGTGGAAAGAACTATTCTATTCATTCATATTCCTTCAGTAAGTGGATATAAACAAAGTATATATAAAGTAAATATTAACTGAATAGAAAAAAAACGTAAAATATAGTCGCAGTTGACAATCAAAGGGCCCCGAGCACTGATCTGCAAATAGACCCCAATTTGCACTTAGTGTCTGTTTGGCTGATCAGTTTTTTTTAACACTTTTTTCTCCAGGGTCACAGGTTTTTTCATGATTTTCAGTTACTGTCGGTGCAGAGTTTTCCAGGTTCTCCCCATTTCCTTTTAGGTTTCTTCCAGGTTTTTCCAGCTGTGAATGAATGTGTATGTGCATGGTGCCCTATGAAGGACTGTCATCCCATTCAGGGTGTATTCCCACCTGAACTAGCATTCCTGTGATAGGCTCCAGATCCAACGCAAGCCTGACCAGCATAAAGAATGGATGAATTAAGTTTCTGAAGTTTTTTCATCAGCATCTGAAGATAATGAATGACCAAATCCTTTCCGCCTTAGTGACTCACCTCCTGCTGCTGGATACCCTAGAGACTTGCATTTCCCAGAAACGTTTTTTAACTTTCTTGCTTCAGTAGATCATTTCACCTGGATTGTTTATCTTAAGAACTTTTGCTATGATCATAGATAAAGGTTCTCAACCTTGGGGTCTAGTTCTATTTCAATATTCATTCTATATTTTGTAGTGTATGCCCATAATCTAAACAGCACATGGACAATATTTCAGGCTGTATCCTCCCGCAGCACTGCACACTTTTTAATTTAGCAGTTCAAATCCAGAACTTTGTCAAAGGTGTAATTGTTGCAGATCATAGAGGATTAACAAACTCTGACCATTTACAGCAGTAATGCATTTTTACAGTACTCTAATAGGCAATGCAGATGTTTGCATATTGTGTTAATAAAGTGCCAGAAAACATAGAAATCAAATCAAAGTACTGGCAGTACAAAGTAAAGGCTGGATGTGACAGTTGAGATGAAATTTGTACTTTCAGACTACACCACCTTTCTCCTCGATAAACTGCATTGTGACATACAAGCCTTGTGCAGGAAATTTGGGCCCTTAAAGTAGGGTCACTGTCCAAATAAGGTTGAGAACCCCTTCATTAAGGATTAGTATAAAAGGTCACATTTTAAACTGCTTAAACATTTATGTTTCCTGTATTAAATCTTTCTTGTATTTTTGAGGACCATTCTTAGAAGAATACACAGTGGGAGGGCTTGAGAGGGATGCTAGGTGATTTACTCTTTCGAGCAGATGGCCGCAGAGGGAGAAGAGTAAGAATGGACTACATTGATTCTAAAATGCTGAATAAGAAGTATCGTGTTTATGTTCACTTGAAGGAAATCCCGCCTGGTGAATGCCTCCATTGTTCAGGGGCTTTATGACACCAGCCATTTAATTTCACCCCGAGCTGAGTCCCAGGAGCCACGTGGGTGTGATGTGGGACGTGATTGGAAACAATCACTTCTGTGGCGAACTCTGCACACTTGTTGGCATTCAGTTTCCTCCTTCCCCAGTCTCTGCCTACATAGACATACCACCAGAGGTGCAACCTGCTTGTGCAACCTGAACAGTCATCTTTAATCTCAGTCCTAAGAAAGAAAATGCCGGGGACCTGTATGCATGGTATAATCAGCATGTTTGGCAGCAGTGGGAAGCGTAACTCTATACTTGATTATGTAATGCTTATGGATCGCCAATGGTCTGTGCCCATCTGTAGAAGTAAGAGAACAAGAGAGTTTGTCCAGCTGTCTGTGATAAGAGGAACCATTCAGTCTGTCTCTGTGTCTGTTTCTCTCTTTCTCCTCTTTCTTTTTTTCTTTCTCAGAGCATGATATGAGCCCTAACAATGTTTTGTGCACACCCATGACCTCAAATTGAACTCGTGCACCAGTATGGCGCTGTGGCTTTGCTGTTGGAAACACCCTTCTGATACTTCCATTAGAAAGGCTTGTTCTCTGTTTTGAAATATGGTTCCAAAAGCAGGTCACGATTCTCTTGTATTGTGATGGGGTTGTAATAAGAAGATTGGGTTGCAGGAGGTTAGTATTCAAGACTGAAGCCTTCATGGAACCCCTGGAATGGATTGGAGATTGAACTAACATTGCAAATAAAATTGTTCTAAAGACCACCTAGAACTTGTGCTATGAGACATTAAAGTCTTTGATCATCCTCCGCAGGCTGCCACATGCTGCCTATTTGATCTGCAAGCCACGGAGTGGGAGGAGAACTATGTTATTCCCCTCCTCTTACTGTAACAGGCCCTTACAGGTGGGGTTCCCGCTCTACTACAATCAAAAGTGAGTAATGATCTGAAATGAAAAAGAAAATCTGTGAATGATTGCTGTTTAAACAATTACATACCAGCACCAGTATGGAGGGGCATGACATCATTGTCACTAATCAAGTATACGACATCTTAAATGCATTTATTCCATTCTTGATTTATACAACTTATTATGATTATATGACTTTAAGCCTTTAGCAGTTCTGCACAGAAAATGTATTTATAAATTAAGTTTCACTTTGTACCATAGCTAGCAAAATTACAGCTGTATTTACATTTCATTACAATTTTTGGTTATTACACTTAATTAAGAAACAGTAGTAGTGAGAGATGTAATAAGAGACAGGGAGCAAGGGAGATTAAATTTTATGGTAGATTTGTACCTTCAAAGAACTGTTGCTGCAATCATAAAGTCTGTCTTGTGCTCATACCAGAACTCTTATTTATCATATGCTCATACTCATATATAGTACTATTTGTTTTTACTCTTCTACAACTGTACCCTGTAATGATTTATAATCCCACTATCAGGTGTTGGTTCTGGTTCCTCTCAAGGTTATTTCCCTCCTCTCGCCTTGCTCATTAGGGATCCAAATCTACATCCAAATTTAAGTAGCTCCTATGTGACAATGTCTATTGTTAAAAGTGCTATAAAAATAAAACTGAATTGAACTTAATTTCAGTTACGGGATTTCTAACTCAATCACTGTAATTAGATAAGTGACAAGAGCAAATGAGAGCATTAGTTATCATGTTGATTGACCTTCTCTTTCTTTCTTTGAGGGGATGCAGTAATATTTTCAAACTAGACAGGCAAATGGTAGATGTTGATTCATAGAGTGTGCGAACCAAGTCATCGCTTCCTTCCTGCTATTTGCTCCCACTCTTTCTTCCTTTTCTCTGTAGGATGTTTGCAAGTGTGAGGTATTGTTATTAAGTCATTATGAAGATTCTGGGACTTTTTCTTCTCCCTTTTCATACATAATCCTAGCCTTGTTTTGACAGGACATATGAATCAGACAGACACGAGACATTACAATAATTTATTTTTTTTTCTCTGCCTGAGCCAAAAGGCATTAGATATCATCTTTGGAACAAACATTTGAATTTATTTGGATCATATGAATGATTTGTGCTTGGCTTTTCATCTCCCCTTTAATAAGAAACACATTAACAATTTTGAGAAATTATATACCTAGTGCACTTTTCCTTTCCCAGTAGGAAACTGGGTATTCTAACAGATACTTTAGAATCTTGTCTGCATCAAGAACCCGAGAACACTCACTGTTCGCCAACCCCTTGCTGTTGCTTCCTGATGTAAACTACCAGGCAGAGATCATGTCATAAGATCTTAGCAGTGAAGTCTTTACAGACATTTTGGTTATATATCATGGCCAGAGTAAACAATGTCTGCACAACCAACTATAATTACATTGTCAGTGTGATTATTATTTGTATGATGGCAATTTAAAGGGCTGACATTTAACATTTGTTAATGACATGATGCCATAGTGGAAATTGTATTATTAGACAGAAAAACAAGGGAACCTCAATACAATAGGCAGAGCAAGGGTGCATGTAGTATACATTTTTATCTTATCCTTTTCATTCATTCATTCATTCATTCATTCATTCATTCATTTTCAGTAAGTGCTTTATCCTAGTCAGGGTTGTGGAGGATCTGAAGCCTAATCTGGGAACTGCGACTTGGATGGGATGTCACTCCATCACATGGCACCATGCACACACCTATTCCCACACTCATTCACACCAAGGGGCAATTTTCAGTCACCTGTTCACCTATGTATAATTTTGGAAGGTGGGAAGAAACCAGAGAACGCAGAGGAAACCTATACAGACAAGAACGTGCGAAACTCAGCCAGCAACTCAAGCTTAGGATCAAACCAGGGATCCTTTAGCTATAAGGGAGCAAAATTACAGTACACCATGCCACCTTTTTACTTTTTCCATCTAATTCAAATTTCTGTGTCAACATTTAGCAAACACAGACATATCATGGTTAATTTGCATCTGTAGTGAGAAGTTTCAATCCGAGGTGGAAGTGGCAGGACACTGAAACACAAACCACTGACAGCTGTGAGAGGAGCTGCAAAATCTTGGCATTTGATGGCAGCGGAATCCTGGTTATTAGGCATTGAGGGCATGCAGAGCTTTAATGCCAATTGCATGCTATCAGTTGGTACATTTGGCACCAAACACTCACATGCACTTACAGAACCACACTGAAGACATCTCTGGCAATGAGGAAATGTAATACAACTTTCCCAATATCTGACATATTTACCGACTGAGGCCCATAGCTTTATTAGGGTTATAAACCACAATGAAAGTCTTTTATGGAACTATAAAGGAAAAAATATACATAATTATAAATATATATAAAATATATAAACTTCATATGGTCTAATACGTGACCAAGAATCACTTTACTTATACTAAATTTGCATACTGCCTGAGGTGAGAAACATTAATGTTCTCACAGAACACCAATTTAGAATTTTAACCTGTTTGAACTTATCATGCCTTAGAAACCAAAGACAAGCTGGAATCAAATTCAGTACTTTGTTAGCTCATGGCCAATGTCAGATTGTGCAGGATTAATCTATACTAATAACTCAAAAGACACACTTCTTCTTTGTCTGTAATCTTCCACTAAAATACGATGAAGTTTTTCAACTCTAAACAGCCTTTCTGACAACATCACTATGAAAGTCATGGATGGGATACAAATACTAATAACCAATAAGCAAAGATAATTCCAGATGTTCGCAGGGTGAGCACACATTTTGGCCTCACATTCAAGTCACTGCCTCCATTTCTGGCCTCAGATTTTGTCCATCTCTTCTAAAGAGCATGCCAGTTGCAGGAGGTGAGCAGGCAGTCTTCCACCATTTACTTCAGGCTAGCATCAAGCTCTGACTCCATGTTTGTTTTGGAATGCCCACTTTTCATAAGCCAAGCCATTTTCCTTTCAAATGTCACATTGTGGATGAGCAATGCATTTAAATTTCTGCTTTGTGTTGTCTTTAATGTAGCAAATTCAAATAAATTAGCTAGAGCATGTTTATAGGGAGGTTGGCACAGTGGGTAGCAATGCTACCTTATAGCTCCAGCATCCTCAGTTCAATTCTGAGCTCAGTTTACTGTCTTTGTGGAGTTTCTGTGCATGTTCTCAATGTGTCCATGTGGGTTTCCTCCCATCACCCAAAAAATGTCCTGGTAGGTGGATTAGCAATGTGAAATTTCCCCTAGATGTGAGTGAATGTGTGTGTGTACATGGTATCCTGTGAGGGGCTGCTGTCCCATTCCAGGTGTATTCCCTGCCATGCACTCCTTCCCAGGCTCTAGATCCACAAGAACTGTATAAAGCAATTATTAATAATGAATGTATGAATGTCAACAGGGCTGCAAACCTTCAAGTTTGCTAATAAAGATAACTGATGACTTAGATTAGGTTGCTCTATGTATAATGTATATATGTAGGCAATAATACACCAGGAAAACAACATTAAAGTATGGGAGAATTCAGTTTTTGATAAATTATTGATAAATTGTTAAATAGTATTAAATGTACCAGCTTTTCTTTTTTCACACAGAAACCAAGCGGATGCAAACATTTGCACTGTATTTAATACTCAATGTACACATGTATACATATGCCCTGAATAGGAATGATTAAACAGTGGATCTCTTTCAGCTGTCATGAAATTACTTGGCAACAATAGCAGTGATAACAAAACTGGAATGCCAGGCACTGCATAGCTGACTCCTTGAACTATGCTCCATCATTCACCCCCTGTGTAAGTTATACAAGAGCAGATAACTATGTGTGTGGAAATACAACGTTACACCCTCAAGCTTGAGGCTTGAGGCCACTTACAGCATCTTTTCCCCAAGGTCTGCCCATTGAGTACCAAACCATGTACCTGAAGCATGCCAGTGCTGCTCAACATGCAGGTGCAATAACCTGAATGTGGAGCTATTCCTGCAGGCTCTCAGGGCATGGAGTCAAGTATGCCACTAAATATCCAAGCACATGTCATCACAGAGAACAGTGAACAATGCGAGTGTTTTAGGATGCTCTCCAGAACATTCCACATACACAATTTGTCTTTGTACAGAGATCTGGCAAAGACTCCTGGTAAATGACATGAGAGACAAAACACCACCCAGTATGGGTGTCTGTTACATGTTCATAGCCATTCCTCACATGTCTGGGACATATTTAAGAACCTTTGGAATCTTCTAGACTTTTTTATTCTGATTGTGCTCATTCAGTAAATAAGACTTAACATGTGCTGCATTTTCTAAGAACTTCTACATTACACAAAGAGCACTATTTAAACAGGAATACAGCCCTTGATAAACATAGCAAAAAAAAGAAAAAAAATGAACAAAACATTCAAAACATCACCAGCGGGTTTACTTGAGCCTCAGCCAGAGAGAGCTTGGATAAAGGATGTGTGGAATGGAGCAGTCTGCAGACTGGATAGGATATACAAAGGGTTGTGACAGGAAGACATGGCCTTTCAAAGCGTCTCGCCTGTGCTCCGCATCAGCAAGATAAAGGGAGCAAAATCCAATTATTTCCTCCCTGGATAACTGTCTTCCACAAACTGAGCACGGATGCCTGGGAACGATTTGGTGATCCATTATCCTCATACATTCAAGATTCTGATTGCAGCCTACGCTTCAATCCTTGCTTCATCACTGTGAGGGAAAAAAAACACTCATATGCATGTCTCCTTTTCATAGCCTCTACTGCCCTTCTTCCTCCCGCTGTCTGTCTACTCTGGCTCTTTCTTTCCCACTCTACTGCTTGGATTCTTGCCTGTCCTGTTTGCTGTAACAATCAGGCCATACTCTCTTCACTGAATACTGTCATTCTCTTTTACTCCAGTAAAGTCAGTTCACCACCAAATTTCAATACCAAAATGTTGTTTATACATTTAAATTAAGTCAAACATCCAGGCATTGTGGCCCAATTAGAAGTAGCAGTGAATGATGGTTTGACTACACTGGTATAGTACAGGTCATATTGTATAGTAGGGGTGTTAAACAATGCCACTGCATGTATCTTTATCTGTTTAGTGCTCCAAATTTCTGTATCTGTATTTGGATTGAAACCTAAAATGGACATGGCCTAAACCAGAAGTGTTTTTTTTTTCTTTTTTAACCCTACCGCTATGGCTTCTGAAACCCTAAAAATAATAATAATAATAATAAAATAAAAACAAAAACAAAGGTAGAATTACCAGCACTGTAGGCATGGTCTGTGAATTCTTACTCTAACATGACTCAAGTATATTAATGGTCTCAACTAGGGATGCAAGGGACTGTTGTAGTCTCAACCAGATGCCCTATAAACCTTTCTGCCAGGTTTCTAAAAATCCCTTAATAGTGCAGCTCCTATTCTTATATTTATTCATATCTGTTTGCGACACATTATCTGCTAATTCCCAAAATGTATTCCTACTTGGTTACAGTCCTATTGTATAGTATATTAGTCTTTCAGAAGATAGATCAGTGTGTGAGCAAATCTTCCCTTTGCTGTCTCCAGATCTGCAGCAGCTGTCTATGGGCTTTCCTGTCTGAGAGCATAGGCAGCCATCCGGACAAGACTGCTTGTTTTTCCACATGTAAGGATTTGGCCAATTACACGCCAAGGACATGACAGGGATACTGAGCTGCTGCAAATTCTCTGGCTGCAGACCTCAGAAATCAATATAATTTCTTCTGGTAACAGGGATGTGGTCGATACTCATTCTGGACCTAGAGTAATGTAATATGTAAATGAAGTTCTGTTACAGGAAAATAATCAATGACAGGGAGGTGTGATAGAGCCTTAAGCAAAGTGGAGTTACCTCTTTGAATTTGAGTATTTTCCAAAAACAGCAAAGTGTTTTATTCCTATTGTGTCACAACAATTTGCCAACAATTACAATTATTTATTTATTAATGGATGACATATTTCCTGTTAATATTTCCTGTTATCATTAACATTTTTCAGAGTACTGACTCTGGAGACTCCTTTGAAAATCAAAGCTTCATCATATGAACAATTATACATTTCAATTTGTTAAATAACAACATATTTTTAATTTGTTTATTATCAGTCTTAGATAATGTTGAACACCTGCCATACAAGTCGTTGTGAATGAGCTGTTACTATACAAATGATAAAATTATTAGACTGAGTGCATTAATATAAACCTGTGATTTGACTTGCAACCAGAACTACTCTCAGAGCTGCTGTTATAGAAAACAAATCAACAAATCTTCTGACCAATCAAGAATTTCAATGGAGCTCTGGCATAAATACACATGACTCAGAAATACAGTATAATGATTAAACTGCAGTAAATGTACAAAGCAAAAAGTAAGTAAAACAATTGTAATTTGTAGTCCAGAGATAAAATGAGAATATCTGCAGTGTATCTCAACTATGTATTTGAGTTCATTTTAAAACAAATGTCTGTTACATTTCCTTTTAGAATGAATTTGTTGTCTCTGCAGTCTGATTTTTAAAGTACAAAGGCATGAAATGATGAAAAAGTTTCTGTACTTGTATTCGCCTTGACCTCTGTTTACGACTTCATAAATTCGTCCCAGCAGGCTAAGGATTGGACTGTCAACACTTAGTGGTGAAAAAGCAAGTGGTGAAAAGGCAGTGATGTACTTCATATTCCAATAAAACTACAGACGTCTAAGGCATGTGTGGCTGGTTATACTCAAGACTGCTGTCTCCACAAGCTCAATAAGTATGTAAAGCCAAGTTTACTCATGTCCATGAAAGTCTGTTCATCAATTTGTAAGTGACAAATTCATAAAACAGACTATGATCTGTAGGTCCAGAATGACACAATTAACTTTAATATGACCTAAGGTGTATTTAATGAATATTTTTTTTTACTATTTTTAGCTGTACTTGAGTGCTGGAAAGATTAGGGCTGCCTGGTGCTCTGCACAGTGAGATACAAAAGCACTGACCAACCTTCCATTTCATTCAATGACATCATCATTAGTGTGATCTGTGGTCCTGGAAAGATGCTATCAGGAGTGTAGTCATGAGATTTAATGGCACTTCAGCAGGAGTCCCTCAAAAAGGCTGCTGAGAAAATGCATAACAAAATTTTCCTTTTAACATTAGCAATGGTGCTTTAATTATCCTCAAAAACAACCAAAGCCAAGTCAAAAATGCAGCATGGTCATCAGCTTAACATTTTGGATTTCTATTTCTAACATGCTCCATGGTTTTTACTTTGTTCTAAGGAAGAGAATAGTCTGCTGGCAGAGTAGTGTTTTGTGTTATGTGCTTGTTTGTGGCAAAATGAGGATTTGTAATACAAGTGGCTGGCTTCAGTGCCATTTTACTGCCTTTAGTTTATTGCTTACAGGCTGTATAATGAATTGAAGCTCAGTGATGTCATAGCTCCTGAAATAGTTTATGAGCTACAAAAGGCTGAAGTTGATGATTTATGAGCCTTGCGTACAATTGCTATAATGCACCATGAACCCTCTTTATTAAATGCATTTTAGCATCACTAGAATTGATTTATGTAGTGTTGCAGTCTTGCCATGGTTGCATATTTTACTGGCCATAATTCTGCTAGGCCAGAACTGCTATGAAGCATCTATCACCCCTCATCTGCTTTCCAGGAAAGCTCTCCATCCATCCAAGCTTTGTTCAACCGTTATTCACCTATATATAGTGTATTTATTTACTCAGGTCAAAATTATTTGGAGATAATACAGTAAAAATAGACAATAATACATAAACAGCATTACAAATGGCATATTTGTAACATGAAAACATTTAGTTTTTTTTTTTTTAGACTTTCATCACTATTGGAATAAGTCAGAGTCAGAAAAAAATGGTCATTTAATTTCCTTGTGTACTTTGCCTCTAATTTTGAAATGTCACAAGTAAGATGGAAATATTCTTGTCTTCTGACTAATATGTTCGTTCCACAGAGCTGTCCTCATTCCCCCTCGACTTTAAAATTACAATAAATGCCTTCCTCTTCCACAGAAAGCCTCATGTGTCACCAAATTTGACAAGAAGAACAGCACCACTTGAAATAATTGGCTGAAATAAATCTGGCTATCAATTAATCATTGGTTTTCATGCTTTCATGGCAACATACAAGATGTCATGTTTCTTGGGTGATCTGGAATTTCCATTACTACACTGAAAGGGCCATTTTCAATATGTGTGCTTCCACGAAAGACTCATTGGATACGATTTCAATAAAGAAGTTGTCAGGCAAGATGCATGCATAGGTTTGACACAAATACTTCTTCTTCTTTTTTCGGCTTTTCCCTTCAGGGGTCGCCACAGCGAATCATCACTCTCCACCTATCCCTATCTTCTGCATCCACAACACCCGCACCCACTAGCTTCATATTCTCATTTATCACCTCCATATACCTCCTCTTTGGCCTTCCTCTTCACCTCCTGCCTGGCAGCTCCATGTCCAACATTC
>CM074949.1:20629590-20642216 GCA_037577455.1 Pangasius macronema
ATACAGTTGAATGATTATTGATTAAAATTATTCTAAATGTGACTACAGATAAGTGCTTATGCTGTACCTCCCCTTCTAGTTTTCAAGCTATCCTGCTCTTCTAGTTAGGAGTATAAAAAGTTTGATTGTTGCTTTCAGACTGAGAAAACTGAATGGCATTTATTCTTTAACATGTAAAGTTTGAATAACAGGGAATCACAGGCAATCCACAACAGTACTAGCCAGCAAAGTTTTATCCCCAAAAGAAAATTATATTCTTTCCTTGGGTGTGATTAATTAAGTGTGTTGAAATATTACTCAGGAAATATATTGGTTGGCATACAAAATACAACTGTCTTCTTATATACAGTTTATGGTCTTCACTCCATGATTTTGTTCAACAACAATCATTCTGGGACACTAGGCATCTTTGACTAGCATGTTTATTACCCTGGTAAACATGTATATTTGCTGAAAACTAATGATGCTAATTTGCCACAAGATCTGAATTTAATTACCATTTAATAATTTTAAACATTTTTGGAGATCAGGCTGTACCTTTCCAGCCAATAAATTTATAGAAGCCAATACCTACAGTACAGTAAATGCTTTCACCTGTCCACTTCTGTAGTATGAGATATTCCTGTTCAAATGTTCAGGTTTTTAGGCAGCGTTTCAGTGAATATCTAAACCTAATTCTAAAACTAAATTCATGTAAGTAGACAAGCCAGTTTTATCCAAGTGAGGTGTTATTTCTCTTGCTTTGGAGTGGGTGAAGGACAAGCATTCCAAAGGCTCATTGAGGACGAATGGGTTACCATGGTGACTTCTGCTTCAGGGAGTCTTATTCTCAGACCACCTAACATTAAATACTGTAATTGAAAATGAAATCCATTTAAGCATTTTCTGTAAGATTCACTGCAAGATTTGTCAGAAAAGTAAGTACATACATTCAGAAGTGATAAGGGCATTACATTCAAGGCACCTCTAACGGAGACCACAGATGGCAGCCATTTGTAAGGTCTGAACTGAAGTGATGAAAATAATTTACTTCAAAATTGACTTTTTCTCAAACAACTGAATGAAAAGAATGGCCATGTTCATATCCAAGTAGAAAATATTAAGCAATCTTAAATTATAATTTTAAAAGAGTGTGG
This sequence comes from Pangasius macronema, assembly GCA_037577455.1. NCBI lineage: Eukaryota > Metazoa > Chordata > Actinopteri > Siluriformes > Pangasiidae > Pangasius > Pangasius macronema. The sequence continues at coordinate 20,630,727 of CM074949.1, forward strand.
TAGCAAGTAAGCCCTTGATGTGTGTTTGATGTTATTTCATTACATTGTATAGCTCCTGTATTTATATTTGTTGCACCCACATGGACACAGGGAGAAATTCCATGCATGCTCTCTCTGTGTCCACATGGGTTTCTATCAGCTTCTTTGGTTTCTTCCCACCTCCCATAATTGTGCCAGTAGACAGATCGGTGACTCTAAATTGCCCCTAGGTGTGAATGCCTGTGAGTGTATGTGCTTGTGAGAGTGAGTGATTCAGTGTATAGTGTCCTGTGTTGGACTTGCATCCAATTCATGCTGAGAGTTCCCGGGACCACCAGGACCGTGACTAGGATAAAGTAGTTACTGAACATGACTCAATGTAAATTTTCAAAATCAGAACAGCTACTTCTAAATATAACTGGTGCCAGCATGGGAAAGTTTTTGTTGTTGTTGCTTATTCCATCTTTTCATTATTAAACTGCGATAATTGCTTTTGTTTACAGAAATGTCAGTGATGGTGCCATAACAAACGTCTCCAGGTTACATATGTCACCATGGTTCCCCGAGGGAATGAGACGCTGCGTCGAAACACTATGGGAACGCCTTCAGCGTGACAGCGCTCTGAATCATGTGTGTAATCAGTCCAATGGATGAGCGAGATGTCACAGGCGGGGTGACGTAGCGACCCGGAAGCTTAAAAGCACGAGCGGTGGGCGCCGCGGCAGCTTCTGAGAAATGAAGTAAGCGCTCGCAGGGATGCCGGAAGTATGGCACTGAGACGCAGTGTCTCGTTCCCTCGGGGAACCATGGTTACATACGTAACCTGGAGACATTCCCCTTCAGGAACTTGAGCTGCGTTGAAACGCTATGGGAACGAGTATGCCGATGCCGCCAGACTTACAAATCCCTGCCCAGTGTGGAAGAGCACAGCAAGGGCGAGAGAACAAAAGAACCCGGAGTGGCTCACATGTCGAGGCCATAGAGCCCGATCAAAGTCAGAGGCACGGAACAACCCGCAGCGTTGCAGATGTCCTGCATAAGGACACCTGCCAGAAAAGGCCTTGGAGGCTGCCACACTTCTAGTGGAGTGAGCCTTGACTCCCAAGGGCGAGGGGAGATCAGAGAACTCATAGGCCAGATAGATGGCATCCACGACCCACCGAGCAGCTCTAAGGACATTGCTCACACTGGATACATACAGTTAAGCCTCCGCTGGTCGGGCTCCTGAAACTGAAAGGGAGGAGGACAGAAGGCCTGGAGTACGACAGGCCGTGGTGTAGAGGAGGGAACTTTTGGGAATATACCCTGCTCGAAGGTAGAGAAATGCTTTGGCCAGACCGGGCGCAAAGCCTAAAAAGAGAGGGCCACTGAGAGGGCCTGTATATCCCCAATACTCTCGAGAAGGAGGTTTACAGAAAGCCTCAACACCACAGCCAGGTCCCACGGAGGGACACGAGATCGTACCGGAGGCCTCAGCGCACCGCGGAGGAAACATGTAACTAGGGGGTGTCTGCCCATAAACTGACCACCATGAGGGGCGTGGTAGGCCGCAATGGCCGCCATGTAAACCTTCAGGGTGGAGTGGGTCAACCCTGAGGAGAAATGGGCCTGCAGGAACTCCAGCAATGTACCAACTGGGCAGTTAACTGGGTCAAGCTGGCGGTCTCCACACCAGGAAGTGAAAAGTTTCCAGTGCAATGTCTGCTGCCGCAAACAGATCCATCTGGTGCTCCAGCCTGTAAAGGGGACGTGAATGCAGACCTCCCTGGTGGTTGATATAAGAGACCACTGCTGTGTTGTTGGTGCGCACGTATATGTGGCGATCTCTTAGGTTCAGGAGAAGGTGTTTCAATGCTAGAAACACAGCCAGCATCTCCAGGCAATTGATGTGCCAGGTGAGATGGCAGCCACTCCACAGACCGCGGGCTGAGCAGCCACTCATGACCACTCCCCATCCGGTGAGAGATGCATCCGTCGCTAGCGTTATGCGGCAACAAGGAGCTCCCAGCACCAGGCCCTGGGACAAGAACCAAGGTTCCCTCCACATGTCTAAGGCATGTAGGCACCGCCACATGACCTTGATCATGCAGAGCAGGTTTCCCCTCAGGGAGGACCCCCTGGCCTTGAGCCACCATTGTAGGGGTCTCATGTACAGCAGGCCAAAAGGTATCACATTGGACAGTATCTGGAACTGCTTTACAGTGAGTGATCGTCCTTCTCTCACTCTCGCAACTGCCGTGAGGATTGACTCGATCCAAGCAGGAGACAGACATGCCTGCATCATGGTCGAATCCCACACCACACCCAGATAAGTGATTCTCTGTACTGGAGAAAGCACACTTTTCTCAGCGTTCAGTCTTAACCCCCAGCTCTTTCATGTGGGCGAGAACGACATCTTGATGCCGACCCGCCACCTGCTCCGATCGAGCTAATATCAACCAATCGTCAATATAGTTCAGTATGCGAATGCCCTGGAGTCGCATAGGAGCCAGAGCAGCATCTACATACTTCGTGAAAGTGCGGGGTGAGAGCGCCAGGCCAAATGGAAGAACACGATATTGGTAAGCTTCGCCCTCAAAAGCAAACCTCAGGAACTTCCTGTGTTGGGGCAGGATGGAGATATGGAAATCTTTTAGACTGATCGTGACAAACCAGTCGTCGGAGCTGATCTGAGACATGACCTGTTTGATCGTGAGCATCTTGAACTTCAGTCACATGACTGAGCGGTTCAAATGACGCAGACCCAAAATGAGACGCAGCCCTCCACCTCTTCGGAACACTGAAGTACCGGCTGTAGAACCCGGGCTCTCTATCGTGAAGAAGGACCACCTCAATGGCCTCCTTCCTCAGGAGCGTTTACTTCTTGTTCCATTACCAGAGCCTGCTCAGGCCCACCAAAGTAGGAAGAACCCCACAAAATGAGGCGCTAGAGAACCGAATGGATTCGGTAGCCTCTCTCTACAGTATGCAGGACCCATTGAGACACATTCGGCAGAAGTTCCACTCTGCCAAATAGTCTACTAAGGGAATCGATCCCTCGAGACTGACCTCTGGTGTAATGAGAGCGGCTAGCTTAGTGCCCTGAGCACCATGGGTGGCAGGGTTGGCAGAATGATCTCCTGAGTCTAGAAAGGCCTCCCCCACGACCTCGACACCTCGGTGTGGAGGTTGGGGGAAAAAGGCAGGCTCTGGCGTGGAGGTGGCGGCTCTTCAAAGAGAGCCTTCCAGGAGCGAAGCACATGCAGCGGCAAACGCATGCAATGTGGGCTCCGCTCCTAAACAGATAATGCACAGACTGTGTGTATCCCCACCCGTAATACAGCGCGTGCATGGAGAAACACACCACCTAAAATGCTGCCTGTTTTCGCCTCATGTTTCATCTTTTCGCAAGCTTTAGGCATGCCGCGGCGAAAGCAAAAATGAAACCACATAAAAGGGGGCGATCTCCACGTCACGTGTCCACGAGGAAGACAGGCGGAGCGCCGAGCCCACTCCCCGGGGGGAAGAAACCGCAAAGCGGGCTTCCGATCCCAGAGAGCGGGCAGTGGATCTGGTGGGTGAGGAAGGAGAAAGGGACTCGCCCGTCTCCATTCCCTCCACCAAATCCATCTGCAAACCCCACGAGTGTAACTGCCGCTCTGCCTCAGCAGAAGCGGGGCCAGCACCGCGAGGAACACGAGTGGAGGCTCCCTCCTTGAAGAGAGCCCTCCGGGAGTGAAGCGCATGCAGCGGCAAACGCTCACAATGCGAGCAGCCAGCTCCCTCGAGAGCCGACTCTGTGTGCTCCGCTCCCAAGCAGACAATGCACAACGCTGCCTGCTCTCGCCCTTATGTTTTGTTTTGTCTTTTGCTTTAGGCATCGCTAGACAGACAACACAAAATAGACAGACAATACAAACAGAGCGCTTGCTGAATGACAGAAAGCTGCCGCGGCGCCCACCGCTCATGCTTTTAACCTTCCGGGTCGCTATGTCACCCTGCCTGTGACGTCTCGCCCATCCATTGGACTGATTACACACGTGATTCAGAGCATGGTCACACTGAAGGCGTTCCCATAGCGCTTCGACGCAGCTCGAGTTCCTGAAGGGGAGCCACCAGTTTCAGCTTTATAAAATCATTCAAGTGTGTTCCAAATGGCTTGACCCCTACAAAGGGGGACCCTTCTGAGTTCTCACTGTGAAGAGTGCATCCTTCAGAGGCAATAGGGCATCGTCATGATCCCTTCAGAAAAAAACCACAGCCATAGTTTAATAGAAACCATTTTATTGACCACTATGTCTGAGTTGTTCAGTCACATTTTATAATCTTGTTGTTTGTTTCTTTTTTGTGGATGTGAAATAGTTCCTGCTTGTGTTCTCATGAACTACAGCTGAACCACATCATCAATCCTCCAAAACACTTAGAGGATTTGAAAGAGTGGAGTGCACACATGGTTATAATGACAATTTAACTGTTCAGTGGCATTCACCATGAATTAGTACACCACTAATTTGCAATTCTAACCAGATGAAACCATTAGAAGTGTTGTAAAAAGTGAAAGTTTTGAGCTGACACATCGGATATTTTGCTACTCAGCATTTTTCCCATTTGATTCATTGCAGTATGTTAGACATTCTCCTTTTAATGTTTGTTTTTCTTATTTCCTATGTGAAACCCAATCATTCTATCTTTTTTACACTCTCTCAGGAACTCCTTCAATATAGTTTGTTACTCCTGAACACTTGTCAATATCATCTTCTCATCTATGTCAGGAAAATAGTCAGACATTTCTGTAGTTTGTTGTTCTGTACAGAGCAAGAAGATTGATGACACATCATTTCCCTTTTACTTTTGTCATTTATCATCCTTAGAAGTACAGCTTTGTTTGAGTGACAGTACACCAATATTGAGTCGCAGTCCATAATCCATGAGCTCCATGAAGTGTTCCAGTCCCAAATGATGAGCTTAGGGGGAAATATGATGCCTGCACATATGTCCATGTCATTGTCTGAACCCTTTAGTTATTGCAAGTAGAAAGAATTTGGCTATGAACCAAGATGCTTAGTATGATTATAGCTGGTAACATTCTGTTGCTTTCAGTGTGCCCTTAAGAAACATGTCTGACCATGTGTGGGGTTAGTCCTGGGGTATGTGCATGCAAATGATGTCTGTAAGTCACATCGGTAGTGGCAGATGTGGTTCAGTGGTTCAGTTCTAGGCTCCTGAACTCAGGAGGGAGAGAGTTAAATTCCCAACCCCAGTGTTGATCCCTTGAGAAAAGCTGTTAACCCTCAGCTGCTCCAGGTGTGTTGTACAATGGCTGGCCATCTGATATGACCACAAACTCCTTCCAAGCTATGATATGTGAAGCCAAGAATGCTGTATGTGTGTAACAATATTAAAGGCTGTCTTTCTTCATCAGACAAAACAAAATGACAATAAAAAGCAAGAATCTGGTGGGCATTTATGGGCATTGAAATTGGGTCTAGTGTCTGTTTTTGGATGGATATAATCTGATTCAAGTAGGACAGCTTTGTGATTGACGTGGTTTGGATATGCTTATATGTAACCAATTATTGTTGCAAACAATTTTATCATACAACCCCCTACCAACATTTGCACAACCGATCTTTGAAGTTTTTTTTTTTTTTTTTTTTTTTTTTAATAACCATTCCAAAGACATTTTACCCCATTTCTCCTCAGTTAGTCATTTGCCAAACCCCAACCACTATTTAGCAGGTGCTTCCTCAGGGACACGTGAAGCCAGCCAACTGAATCTTTTCTATGTAACAGGGCAGCTGAACATACTTGGAGAAAAGTGTTAGCTACACTCTTCTGCATACATGCTCAAAGACACCCATGATTGGTTAGTTTTGCTTTGACTGACAGGTGAGACAGTAATGCCATCTCTCCCACCCAGAGAGCACTGTGAGCTCCCAGGCATTGATGGCTGTGGCATCTTTGGTATTCATGAATAATTTTCTGTTGCCCCATTCAGAGACAGTTTTGGACTGATTTATTGCATTATCAGGTAAACAATATTAGCAATACTGTAGTAATAGTAGCATGGTAGTAAAGTAATATGTTTGTGTAATGAGTCTAAAAATAAAGAATCTCAGTTCTAAGAATTTAGCTATTATGTACTTTTCTGCACCACATGCCAAGCTGTCATATGAAATATTTTGCAGTGATTTCTGACTGTCTAGTACATTAAAATAATTGCCTCCACTGTTTTTTAAACTCAAATCAAAAATTAAAGCTTGAAATTAACTGAGATCAGTCTTTGTGCTAATGTTAATGCTCTAGCATTTTGCTAAATGGACCTGACTGATGGTAATGGGTTGAAATAGTCAAGCAATGCCATATACATCAGGCCATTCTTCTGTTTCAGCCCCTCCCAAGAAATCTATTGTAACTTCAAAGAAGTCCTCTAATATTGTTGGTGTGCTGTCATGATACACAGCACACATGGAAGTCATTCAGGCAGTACTAAAATGGGATGGTCTTTTTGGTTCCACATGAAAGCAGATCCTGCTTAAACGTGAGGCAGTGTGTCTTGAAAGAAACTGCAACAATTTGCTAAGACATGGTGACATAAAAGGAATGTCAAATCTACTGATCTTACATGTAAACAGATGTTTAAGTGTGTGAAGACTTATGTTGGTTTCGTATGTGTATGGCATCACAGTGTAGGCTTGATCTGGTATCATATCTCCTTAACTAAATGAATTGCATTTATATGGATTAAAAAAGGAACTTATCATTCTGATGTAGATTCCTTGCTCTAATATTTTATTGGGATGAACACCATTTGGCAAAATTTCACTCATAAGGTAAAGTAGCGTTGATATATATTTTTTTCAAAATCTCAAATCTCATCCACAATGACAAAATTTTGCTTTTAGCATGTGTGCATCACGCAGGTCTCAACTCCACCTTTTTAATAATAATAAGTCTAATTTGAAATGATAAGATGTTTTCAGTGTGTTTTCTACAGAAATGTCATAACAGTCTGACAGCATCATGCCTTCAAAGCATGGAGATAACACTTGGAACATGAATTTAAACCATTAGAACATAAATCCATACACAAATATGTGTTTTCTCACTTTAAATGTAGTTAATGTAATTATTCTTACATTACTGTGGTTGTGAATACAGAGAGCTAAAATCTTGGTGTCATGGCGAGTGTTGCAGGTCTCCCTAAGAGAACCTGGGAACAAAGACCGTCTGTTGTTAGTTTGCTACATAAGACTCGGCCTGAAACGCATAAAGACATCTGCCTGGCAACAGTATTCTTACACAACATGGAAAGGAAGAGAGGTAGAAAGGGAGGAGAGCAGAAAAAAAACAGAATGAAGAAATGTGTGTGTGTGTGTGTGTGTGTGTGTGTGTGTGTGTGTGTGTGTGTGTGTGTTTGCCTGTGTGTGTGTGTGTGAGAGAGAGAGAGAGAGAGAGAGAGAGAGAGAGAGAGAGAGAGAGAGAAGTGGTGGAATTAAAGAGCTACAGCTTTAAAGTGTCAGGACTTGGAAACAGTATGCTTTATTGTAATGCACTTTGTAAAAGAATGTGCTTAGTCTTATGGTCTTCAGTGAATCTAGAGTGTCTCTGTAGATCCACAGATGTTTTCACACAGGAATTAAGCAAACATCTGTGGATATATATCCATCTTGTTATTCCTAACAATTGTACTCTAGACTGTAAATGTCACATATATAGAACATATGCTTGATATTTCTGTTCTATGGCGTCTACTGTGGTATTTGTAAGGCATAACAAGCAATGATTGGCCATCTGGAATCTGGAAAAGAGACATTACAGTTTGTTGTAGAAAGTTGTTTTGCTTCATTTATTAATCCTTTAGTTTAATGTGTAAATATTTTTGTAGACCAAAGATGGTTTACATTAGTACTTAAATTTACATAAACTAAGGAGCTCTCATCTGATGCAACCATTTTTCCAAACTGTCAGGATTTTCTTGAGTACCACATCACTTGTGCAAATGCTCCAGTAAATGATTTATGAATAAATTCATTCACATCCAGCTTGAAACATGAGTCCCAATTGTAACCAAGACCCAATGGATCTGACACTTGAATGCTACTGTTACGGACATTTTTAATGATGCAGGAATGCCTTTCTTTTTCCTTTTCAGTCTCATTCAAAAATAATGCCCAACACCAAACCATGACTTATGAAAGAGAATGTAAGGTGTGAAATATCCCAGGTTCTATTGTTTGAGAGTATGGTTTTGAATGAGTGCAGCAGGAGGTTAAGAAAGCAAGTACTGCCCACACCTCTGTACTCCACCCCCACCCCACCAAAAAAATAAAATAAAATAAAGAAAACTGCCAATGCTTAGTAACTCTTAGAAATGTAACACTATGACATCATGCTTTAGTGTCTGCAGCCAGGAATCCTGGGACTGGGCTGAGTCACTTCCCTTTGCATGAAACTTGCTCTCAGTTTAAAATTGGGTGGACATCAGATCTCCCCTACCACCCAACCCCAATGTGGACCAGCTCATGAACCAACAGAGAGAGAGGGGATTTGGAAGAACACTAAAGCAATGTAGAACACATAAAAAAAGAGATTATTTTTCCAAACATTTGTTTTCAGAGAATATATTTCTCCTTGGGAATCTTTGAAAGTGTGTTCATTTTGGACAGCTGCAGCATATGTCTTTTTGTGGTCAGGGCCATGGACCTAGAGATATTGCTGTGGTTGTGGGATAGAGATGTCACGAAAAAACAAAACATGGGCCTCATTACATTTTGGATATTGCAATTTTAACCTTTGGCCCAGACATGTCTTTTTTAAAGGAAGTTTAATTGTTGAATTATTTAGCTTGTTTTTGCTGCATTTCTTTTCAGTTTTTCGACTGCAAAAACACTTGCCATGTCAGCGATTTGTGAATCTTGTACTAATCCAGCATAAACAAGTTTTGATTTGGAGTGTACATTTCATGTTCTGCATCTATGACCATATTTATCCAGAAATTAGAAACTAGCAATTGAACAGACCACAAAGAAATATGACCACAAAGCAATCACTGGTCATTTTCCTGGGTACATTTCTGGGCTGATATGTAGACAGTGGGGTCCAAAGGTCTGAGGACACTAGTGAAAATGCTTCTATTTTGCATTATTTTCTAATTTAATACAAAATTTTATATTATAGACTATATATTAACATTTATAGCATTATTGACAATAGCCAGAGTGAAAAGTAGAATTTTATTATTAGCAATAACCTGAGTGAAACGTGGAATCTTAGAAACATTACAGTTATTTGGTATGTCCCCATTTTGCTTTAATGTCAGGGGACTGGGGACTGGAGACCCATGATGCTAACATGACCGCTTCATAAAAAACATTTACAGTCTCTGGCCCAGAGAACTTGCCTGAGGCATCCCATCCCAGAAATCCACCCAGTATTTTGGATTGTACCCACCTCACACTCCCTTTTGTCTATGATTATCTTGCAAATACACCATCCTAAAAAGTTCAAATTAAGGTCACTAATCGCATGCTCTTTACATATAGGTGAAGTAATATTCATCACACTTTGCAAAATGAGTAGAAATAAATAAAAGCACTTATTGATTAGAGTGCAATATTACATTGTCGTATATATAAGCAAAAGCCTTCCTTACGTTGTTCCATTGAGTTCTGTAAAAAGTTGAGTGTCTGTGTATTCAGTCTGAGTTTTAGATGCCAGAGCTCTTTTTGTAAGTGAAACCAATGAACGATTGAAGATGATGCAATACACCCATTACCAGCAGTAATCCTTCTGGTGGTACTCCACTCCATTTCCGGTCATTTCTAAGGAAATATTGAAAGGGAAACAAGATGTTTATTTGTGTATCCTTTTATGCATTTTTTTGCGTTTTACAGTAAATTGGATTTCTTTTGGTTTATAGTTACACGTCTCACAAGGTCATGAAGTTTTTCAAAAAGTGTGCGTGTGTAGGTTTGTGAAGGTGCATGACTGTGTGTGGGGCACAATTACAAACCCATTCTCACCTCTCCCTGTAATCTAAACCCAAAGTTAACAAAGGGAAACACAAACCAGGCACAAACAAATGATCCACTCCAGTCAGGCTGTGAACCGCAAACCGTGCCTTCTAAACAATTCTTCTGCCTTGTACCTGACTACACCCCCACTCTTCACCCTGCAAACAAGCCCAGCAGTCACAGGCCTCCATTATTCACAAGCAGAGTAATTTACAGCCAGGCTGAGATAGACATCAAACTCAGAGTCTAATCAGAGACTAGAATCACACAGGCATTCAGGCCCGCATAGCCCCTATTACAGTCAGCTGCTAAAATAAAATAATGTATATAGTGTTTCACCACTGAGTCTATTGTGTGGAGAGATGAGTATCTTTTTGCTTTAGGTAATCTAAGCCTTGAATTAGTGGTCGTCTTTTATTCAAAGTTTACTCATGCAAGGTTCACCTTAGAGGCAAGCCTAAGGACAGATTATTTCACATAAATTTGTTTGTCATGCTTTACACCCCTGAATAAATCTTTTATCAAAGATTTAACAGCATTAAATTGGCATGAGATTTTGTTAGACTTTGTTAGAATCGATAAGTTCAGGTGATTGATTGTCATGTGTGACATCTGTGAAGTTAGTACAAAGTCTACTGAGGCTTTATTGGGGCCCAGTCAGCTTTCCATTTTATCCCAAAGGTGTTCAGTGGGGTTGAGGTCAGGACTCTGTGCTGGCCACTCGAGTTCTTCCACACTAACCTTGGCAAACCATGTCTTCATAGACCTTGCTTTGTGTGGTTTGGGTGAAGGAATGTCATAATGCTACAGCATACAAAGACATCCTATACAATTGTGTGCTTCCAACATTGTGGCAACAGTTTGGAAAAGGCCCAGATATGGATGTGATGGTCATGTGTCCACAAACTTTTGGCCATATAGTGTATGTCTGTAAACATCCATCAGGTTTCAGATTTGGGTACAGTTTCTGTAGATTACTGTAAGTGAAAGCTTGTGAAGGGGTAGGTTTAGTGATGGAGTTTCTTACTGTATTTCCTTATGAGATCAGTGTACAATTTCCTAAAAACATTATGAAATTTTGATCATCTTTGATCATCTTAACTGATAGACAGAGTATTTAATGATTTACTTTAATGATTTACTGATGATGTTTGTGCTGCAATGCTTTTGGGAACTTCAGCCCAGGTGGAGTTTCAAAATAATTATTATTTTTTTGTCTGAGACAGTAAACATCCAGAATCCATTGGTCTCACATGTTCCTCAAGCACCTTCTGATACAATGTAGAATTCATAGTGTGATGGTGAGCTGGCCAGGTCCTGCTGCAGCAAAGCATCCCCAAATCATAATACTTCCACCTCCATGTTTCACAGTTAGCATAAGGTTCTTTTGCTGAAATGCTGTATTTGGTTTATGCCAAACATGCCCTCTGTAATGGTCTAAATAATAAAATTTTAGACTCATCTGTCCAAAGCACATTATTCCAGAAGTCTTGGCCTTTGTCTATGTGTTCTTTGG
>CM074949.1:20642316-20659103 GCA_037577455.1 Pangasius macronema
GTGATACCTCTCACTTCAACAATTAAGAGCAAACCAAACTAAATGTCTGAGGTTTAAATAAGGCAAGCCTCCTTCAATCTGCTCTGTAACAATGTTCTAATAATTTGTACCTGATGTGATACACCTGTAGGTAATTGTATCCATTTTAATACAAATAAATGTGGAGATGTTCTTACTTTTTCCTCACAAGAAATATTATTTTAATTACATTTTACTTTTTCCTCACAAGAAATATTATTTTAATTACATTTTACAGATTGTTTTAAAAATACTTTTCTTTGGTTTTATTTGTTTTATTATATTACTTGAATCTTCCAATTCTTCCATTGTTAAAATTTATTATATTACTTGAATCTTCCAAATCTTCCATTGTTAAAATGAAGATCAAATGTCCATATGTTTAACTATGTTAAAAAAAAAACACAGGCTTTCATGGGGTGTCCTAATTTTTTCGCATGACATATATATACACACACACACACACACACAAGTCTGATCAGAGAGCAACAATGCTTTTCTGTGTTATACTGATGTCAGCTGTACTGCAATAAGTTGCTGCCACAAAATTGAGAACACACTTACTCAGCTCAAAAGCCGCTTTAACTTAACATGACATTTGAACAGGAGCACAGCTGGGCAAGGGGAGTTTGTTTGTATCTGCAGATGCGATATGTAATGTGCCTGACCTTCAAATAACAAGAAACCCAGTCTGGACAAGGGCAGCAGTTGAAAGCACATCTGGCCCACATACTTCTATCCATCTTTCTCTGTCTCTCTTGCTTTCCCTTCTCGAAGCAGCCAAGTGCTGTGCTTGTCTGAGAGGCAATGGAGAGAGAGAGGAATCTTAAGCTGAGCTTGAGCTTGACATTTGGATGGCTTCTCCTGTAGACTCAGTACAAAACGCTGGGTAAGGGTGCAGCACAAGTTCCCAAAACCCAATGGCAGATATCAATGACAGGCCACTCAGCCAGCAATCTCCCACTTAATGCAAGGGCTGGAATGTGTGTCTCAAGTGACACTACTTTAAAAGCCATTTTCCCATTCCTGCATCACTGGAAGAACTCTGCTTTTTTCTGTTTCCTAGTAACCACCATGTGCGTGCGATGGGAACTTTTATGTTTGCTCCAAAGAGGCTAAACATTGTATTTGTATGCTGTCACTAAAGGCTTGTCCGTATGGCTTTCTTTTTTCTTAAATGTTTAATTACTTAAACCGGTTATTCAATGTACTTATTGTTAAAAAATATTGGAAAACTCGCTGGAATTTCTGTGAAAAACAAAAAAATTCCAGTGAGCCACAGTTCTGCAGGAGGAGAATGGCCAGATTGGGTCAAGCTGATGGTAGGTCTACAATAATTCAAATAATCACTGTTTACATCCGTGGTGTACAGATAAGCATGTCAGAATGCACAACATGTGAAACCTTGAGGCAGATGAGCTAACATAGTAGAAGACCACATCAGGTTCCACTCCTGTCAGCCAAGAACAGGAATCTGAGGCTACAGTGGTCACAGGTTCACTGAAACTGGACAAGTGAAGTGGAGTAGAAAAAGACCAGGCGTGGTTTTTAAAATATTCAGCTGAGCCTTTAGAATGGATTTGTTTTCTATCCACAGAGTTTCTGGCTTTGTTTAGATATGCACGATTGTGCTGTATATTCTGCTTGACTGGAAGCCCTGCCCCCGGTCTCTTTGGACATGGACTGCATACTGTTTTCTCTCTTCTAAAACACTTGCCTCCAAAGCGTGAGTGTGGAAAATATGGCAAAGCACCCACACTTTGAATCTAAGTGAAAAAAAGACCTCATAGCATAGGTTCCAGCAAACTATGCAATCTCCAAACTCATCGTCAAATCCTGTGCTCTTAATCTAGGGTTTGTCTCTAAGCATGATCCACATATGTCAATGTGTCATGAGACAATGTCTGACTAATTCCTGAGAGGCCTTTCTTTTCCCTGAAAGCATTGGCTGTTCCTTTCCCTCCTAATGACTCTTTCTCTTCACTTAGCACCATGGTTCAGTTCTGACCCCAGCTGGTTATGTGATCATGTTAACAAATGTGCCATGTTAGAGATTGAGCACATGTGGATGTTTTGACAGCCTCTCACTTAAAAGTGTTGGCAAGGTGTTCATAGCCAGGGTTTTTGTGGACTTTGAAACATATGGAAATCCATTTGTCTCATATCTGACCAGGCAGGCCCCTCAGTGGCAGAAGTCAGTTCAAACAGAAGATGTAAACTAAATATTACTTTTTTTTCTAATTCTTTAACAACATCTGTATGTACACAGAGATTACAATAACACAAAATGAGGCTCAGTAGTGATGCTACATCTTGACCTTTGCTTTACATCTTACCCCTATGCTCTGGTTCTAACCACAAGCGCAGTAGGCAGATCCACACTCATGCTGATAACCTGTTCACTGCTCTATTTGTTGGGTTGATATATGATACCTGGTTATAGGATCAGTTGACCTCTCTATCTGATTTCTGATCATGATCAAACTAGAGCAGTACAGTGCAATGCAATTCAATAGTTGTGTTTCAGTGTTGTAAAGGTAAAAAAGAGTAGGCTCCAGATCCACTACCATCCTGACCAGGATAAAGCCATTACCAAAGATAAAGAAACAACTGTTCATTCCACTATTGGTATGTCCCTTGTTTTCCAAAGGAGTTACTTTATGTTATTAAAAATGTGCCACACTCTAGAATCCCTCAACACATTTAAGTGTTGCTAACTTCTGTTTAAAAAATATACAAGAAAATAGAGAGTGAAAAAGATAGACAGAGTTATCAACATTTTATTTACTTGCTTAAATAAATAATTTATTTTGCGAAATCCCAGAGCACTGAATAAATCTATGATATACAGTCAGGTCCTGAAGTATTTGGACAATGACAGAGTTTTTGTGATTTTTCCCTTTATATACCACCACAATGGATTTGAAATAAAACAATCAGGATGTGATCGAAGTGTAGACTTTCGGTTTTATGTTCCATTATCTGTATATAATCAGAGCATTTTGAAGAATTTTACTTTAACTCTTAATCTTGTTACAGCATGACCTTTTATGTTAAATTAATTTTGACATATTTATTTTTCCACCATGATAGAAATTAATGATGGGCGTGAATGAGTGAAAGATACTCATGGGTAGGCATGTCATTCATGCAAACGCCTATTCAGTATGAAGTTCTTTGGAACATGACAAAGCAACTTTTTCTCTAAAAACTTAGTTGGGAAGCAGGTCCATAACCTAATTTTTTTCCTGTCAGGACTGACTTCTGGAACATTTGTTTCTCCCTACACACTAAACAATTTCCTATCAAATTACTTTTGGGATTTTAGGAACTCTCCACACATATTCACATATCTGTGCCTGACACACAAACACATGCACACACATACACACACTACAACAAGAGTGAATAAAGGCAGCTAATTGAAAATATGCTGTTTGGGGGATAGCAAAGCCAGTTGCTGGATTTATACTTGTTTATCCACTGTAATTTTGAGATCCATTATGTTTCTAGTAGTACGTCTGTTGTGTTCATTGTTTTTGTTATTTCACTCCTTGCCAGTTGTTTTCTTATTTTTTTATTTGGCATCTATGTGATAAAAGTTGTTTTCTTGGCATCTCAGTGTTTGCCTTGGAACAGATGATTAGGGGTTAGGACCTCACTGACAGTCAGTACTTTCACTGGTA
The DNA here is from genome assembly GCA_037577455.1 of Pangasius macronema. NCBI lineage: Eukaryota > Metazoa > Chordata > Actinopteri > Siluriformes > Pangasiidae > Pangasius > Pangasius macronema. Next base: position 20,646,021 of record CM074949.1, read on the forward strand.
GCCCTTTAATATCGACAAGGTGCAGATGCTGGTACTACTGGCAGGAACTGGTAATAAAGTCATTTTGACACCGTAAAAATACCTCCAGCAACCCAAGATATTTTGACAGACGCTATTAAAATAAGATGTGATCTGTGTGGGAGAGTTTCAAGATTAATGGGCCTCATTTATCAATCATTTGCACAAGAAATGTGGTACTCATAATAATCCAATTAGTTCAGAAAAACATTCATATCCTATAAGAGTTAATGAGTTTGTGTATAAGGAGGGTCACTAATATGATCCCGAGTTAAAGGTCTTAAATTGCATAACTGGTCTGAGTTACTATAATTCTATGCATAGATTATGCTGTCAAGCTTAAATTTATTTCAATTACACAAAAATTAAATGAAAATTTTGCGAAACTCAAGAGAAAGCAATCCAAAACAAATCAATAAATTACGACAAATAAGAATAGCCATTAGAATAGGACAAAAGAAATGGTACCTTATAAAAGGAGGAAGAGTGTATGTCGATGGTAGCTGACCTGCTGCATTAGCTGAGCTGCATTACTGGAAAATTTTGTATATGCAATACTTAGAAGGTGATCTTTCACCCTCTAAGTATTTTTAGTAATTTTTTGGCTGTTTTTAACTCTGTGAGCTTTGCCATGAATGTGGTTGATAATTTACAGGTAATTGGCATTTATGAACGTACATACATACAAAGAAAATCAGCATTACTAAAACTTTTGTAAATATGGAAGAAACCTTGAGTTTGGTTTAGAAAACATTTACACAGAAGTTTACTAAATAAATGATAAATGAGGCCCAAAATTAAATATTGAAACAGCTCTCTGGTGGACTGGAATTCACATTAATGAATAGGCCAGATTTGAGTGATCATTGGGAGAAAACTATTTACTAACAAATTAAACAAACTAAAATAAGATGTACCTATATTGATCCCCCCTAAGGGTGAACATGCTCCTGAGCCTCTTCAGCTCAGCATAGACCGGATGAGAAGGATTGTCCATGATAGCTTTCAGCTTCCCTCTCATCCTATTTTCAGTCACTACATCCACACTAACCAGTTCCATCTCCACCACAGAGCTGGCGTTCCTCACCAGCTTGCTCAATTTGTTGGCACTATGAGTCCCAATGCCACCTCCCCAGCACACTACAGCAAAGAAAATAATACTGGCCACCACAGACTGGTAAAACATTCATAGAAGTCTACATAGATTGCTACATTACAAATGCTAATGCTAACAAAACTTGTTTTGAGCAGCTCCACATTCTAAGTACAATGGTACAAGCAATAAAAACACATATCTTACATTGTGGGAGTTGTATATTACAATATTTCTGAATTGGGTATAGATTTGATTTGCTGGTTTGTTAGTAAACTTCCACATCAAACAACAAAGTTTGGGTTTTTAAACCAATGGAAATATAAAGAGTTTGCTGGTTCTCTGAGGTAGGACAGGTTCCAGCAACACTACTGGCACTAGAGGTAAAGAGGTTTGGGATTACCATCTTCAGAACATCCACATTTGGCAACCAGCCTGCGGGTTCCCTGGGCTTCATACTCCTGTGGGACAGCCGCCCACATTCCACTCAGCAGTGGGTGCCGGTCCACCCCGTCCATTAAAGAAGGGCGTTGGTCTTTCTGATAGAAGTCAAGCAGTGTCAAAACACTGCCCTGCCCTGCGTGCTAGTATTTTTTTTAGTGGGAGTGGTGGAATGAGGTAAAGTGTCAGAGAAGTTTAGTGCTCTAACTCTAATCACTCTAACTCTGTCTCCAGGTTTACATGAGGATTATATTAAAAACTTAGATCAAGACATTCTAATCAGGGTCAATAGTTAAACATTAGAAGTCTTGTTTTCAAAAAAAATACACATGCTCATAACTGGTTTGCATTTTATTTTACATTTTTTTGCATTTATTTTTTCAGAGTAGGTGTGTTATTCCAGGTTGTGGCACCCTAAGGCTACATTAATGTGATACATTTCTACCTTAATGTGACACATTAGTCGTGGCCTAATGGTTAGAGAGTCTGACTTGTAACTGGAAGGTGAACCTGAAGGTTGCAGGTTCGAGTCTCAGGCCGGCAGGCATTGTAAGGGGGGGTGAATGACCAGCGCTCTCTTCCGCCCTCGATACCATGACTGAGGTGAGACCCTTGAGCCCCGTACCCCCAACTGCTCCCTGGGCGCCGCAGCATAAAAGGCTGCCCACTGCTCCAGGTGTGTTTTCACTACTGTGTGTGCACTTGGATGGGTTAAATGCAGAGCACAAATTCTGAGTATGGGTCACTGTACTTGGCCACACTTCACATTCACAGATCTGTTTTTTAGGACTGTGTTGACACAGCAATCCAATATTTTCAAATCAGACCTGAGCCACTTTTGTATGTGGTCCTAGGTTGAATACATATTTGATAAGTGGCTATGCAACATAAATTATCATGGTCACCATGTAATTTGTCACATCACTAGCTAAAATTGATTTGGAGAATTGATTCAAACACAACTGGAATCTAAAATAGTGAAACAATTGTACAAGAAATTGTTGTGAACAATGTGTGGCTTTTTGGGGGACAGATGTGTTCTTATTAAAGATAGAGATAGGCTGCTTGAGGTTATGAATATGAACCATCCACAGATCTGATCTGAGCAAAAAATTATTGAAAAAAGCTTGTAAAGTGAATGTAGCCTAAAATTGTCTGTTTTCTCCACAAACCAGCAAAAACTATCCCAGAATCCTCAGCCTAACAGTGCATTACAAACCAGTCAGATGTTCTAGTTATAGTGCTCCAGATTTTAAATCACAATCACATTCCAAATTAGCACACCTCCAATAAATAAACCAGACTTTTATTGTATATCTTTGCAAAATTTCAGTCTTAGCATTCAAGTAGTGGTGTTACTGAGCCTTTTGTTTGTATACACACTTTCCCAGTACTGACCAATTTGTTTATTGAGTTCTACCTAGCCTATTTTTTTCTGCTGATTAACTGATACTTTGCCTGTTTGTCTACTTTGGTTTGACCTGTTGGATTTGTTTGCTTAATTCAATATGGCCTTGCACTTGCATACAGACTGGAGCTCTGAGGTTGCAACACTTCTCGCTGCACCACCATTCAATTCAGTTTTATTTGTATAGCGCTTACCAATGGATATCATCACAAAGCAGAAATAAATATGTTCAAATTAAATTAAATCAAAATAAATTGTAAATGTGTGACTTTATTCCTAATGAGCAAGTCAGAGGCAAAGGTGGCAAGGAAAAACTCAAAGACTCAAAAGCGAACCTATCCTCATCTGTGTGACAATGGATAGTGCAATTATAAATAAATTCCTTCTATAACTGTGCACTACATGGACAAATAGTGCAATTGTGCAACCAGTAAATTCACTGCAGTTTTCACATGAAGTCTGGTTTATTGAACCTATACACTATCCACTGATGGAGACCTGAGTGCAAAACTGCTCGTGGCAACTGCAGCCATCACAGTACAACTCCCCATGAGATCCCCAAGCCATTCTCCACGGCCTCCAAGCGGCACCATCTCCAGCAATCCCAATGATCTTCAGGCCATCCATGATCAGGCAGGAGTAGCATGTAGCATATTAGGAAAGCTTTTGTCCCGCAATGGTTAAGGACAATATACTTTGCATACAGAGTACAAACAGGGACTCCGGCAATACTAGCTGTGACAGCATAACTAAAAGGGAGAGCCAGAAGGTAACACAGACATGAGGGGGCCCTGGGACATAAAGTAGCCAGCCATTCCACCATCAACAAACCCGAGTGAACGCGTGATAGTGGGGGGTCGACAGCATCCAAACATGCCAGTTCACCACAACACTCTATGTCTGTGAACTCTCCAGATCTGCTCTGTTACATAACAAAAAACTATTCACAATAGGCTTGACTAAACAAATATATTTTCAGCTTAGACGTAAACACTGAGACTGTGTCTGAGAACTGAACACTAATTGAAAGGCTGTTCCATAATTGTGGAGCTTTGTAAGCGAAAGCTCTACCCTCTGCTGTAGCATTCATTATTCGAGGTACAAAAAAAAAGCCTGAACCTTTTGATCGAAGTAGGCATGGGGAATCATAAAAGACCAAAAGTTTGCTCAGGTACTAAGGCATGACAGTAGGTCAATAGTAGTATTTTATAATAAATATGAAGTTTGATTTGGAGCAGTGTGGTTAAGATAGGGGTGATGTGGTTCTAGTAAGGACTCTAGCTGTTGCATCCTGGACTAACTAGAGCTTGTTACTTGTTACTAACTAGAGCACCTAGTAGATGACAGCAAGGCATTACAATAATCCAACCTAGAGGTAACAAAAGCATGAACTAATTTTTTCTGCATCATGTAGTGGCATTATATTTCTTATCTTAGCAATTTTTCTGAGATTAAAGAAATCCTAGTAATATTACTTACATGAGCTTCAAATGAAAGACTGCAGTCAATAATCACTCCAAGGTCTTTTACTGCTGCACATGATGAAACAGAAAGGCCATCCAGAGTTATTATGTAATCAGAAAGCTTACTTTTAGCTGCACGTGGTCCTTGTACAAGTACTTCTGTCTTGTCAGAATGAAGTAAAAGAAAGGTAATAAGCATCCAGTGTGTAATGTCCTTTACACCTTCCTCAATGTTATTAAGCTGGTGTCTGTCATCTGGCTTTGCTGAAACACACAAGTGTGTCATCAGCATAACAGTGGAAGCTAATACCTGTTTATGAATAGTTTTGCCCAGAGGTAGCATATATAAAGAAAAGAACAGTGGGCCTAAAACAGAACTTTGCGGAACACCAAACTTTACCTTAGTATGCATAGAGAGGACACCATTTACATCTAAAAACTGATAAAGATAATTCAAATAAGACTTGAGCCAGGAGAGGGCCATTCCCTTAAGGCATACAACATTTAGTCTTTCAAGGACAATAGTATGATCAGTGGTATCAAAATCTGCACTAAGGTCAAGCAACACAAGCAAGGAGACACAACCCTGATCAGAGGCCAGTAGTAGGCCATTTACTACTTTAACCAGCACTGCCTCTGTGATACAATGAGGCCTAAATCCTGACTGATACATTTCATGAATTTTATTCCTATGTAGGTATGAGCATAACTGCTGTGTTACATTTCTACATTTCTAGGATCTTGGAGATAAAGGGGAGATTTGTTATTGGCCAATAATTGGACATTTGACAGGAGTTGAAGTGAGGTTTTTTTAATCAGGAGTTTGATAACTGCTATTTTAAAAGATTTAGGTACATAGCATGTGCAAAGGGAAGAATTGATTGTTTTTAGAAGAGGTTCGATTGCTTCTGGAATTATTTGTTTGAAGAAACATGTAGGTAAGGGATCTAGTATACAAGTTGATAATTTTGATGAGGAAATTAATGAAATTAGTTAGGTCTGTCAAAGGGGTGTAAAACATTCTAATCATTGATCAATATTGTTGTATTATTAGCTACAGGGTAAGTTATAAAACTGTCTGGTTATAAATTAATAGTCTGAATTTTTTGCCTGATATTTTCAATTTTACCATTGCAAAAATTCATGAAGTCATCACTGCTATATAATGAGTGTTTGCATGTTTCTATTGTGGTCTTATTTTTATTAGTTAATTTTGCTACAGTATTAAATAACAATCTAGGATTATTTTTGTTATTTTCAATTAGGGTGGAGAGATACATTGATATAGCAGCACTAAAAGCTTTTCTATAGCTCAAAAGACTATGCTTCCATGCTGCTTGAAATACTACCGGTTTAGTTTGATAGTATTTACTTTCTAATTTTTGAGTGGTATGTATGAAGCTGCATGTGTGATCGTTATACCAGGGTGCTAGCTTTTTCTTTCTAATTATTTTTTTAAGTGGCCATACCTTATCAAACGTGTAGTGGAACGTTGATTCTAAGCTTTCAGTTGCCTGGTCAAACTCTTCAGGATCAGACAGTGGTCCAATCATGGTTGGTAACACTGGGAGATTACTGATAAAACTCTGTGAAGTTGCTGACGTGAATGTTTGACACGGTAGCATGGCAAGGTGCATAATTTATGATTATTATTATGCCCCCATGATTTTAATGTGGAACAGAAATGAGGCTGTGATTGTTCAGCATCGGAACAGAAGCTGGTGTAAATAACTGTCAGTGAGTATCTCTGTCCTCTGAGAGCATGACTGAGATGGACTGAGTAGGTCGGTGTGTAGGAGTTGGACAAAGTCTGTTTCTTTTTCCATTTCTGTCTGTTTCCCGAATCATAGATTTAAAACAGGTGCATTTTCTAACCACTTCTATGACTTTCCAGATGAAATACTTTTAGCCCTTTTATGAAAGGTTTTCCACAGTTTTGTAACAAACTGCTAAGTTATTGGAATGCTTGTTCTTACTTTTAACGGGTGGCTATTTTGCCCACTTTTCTTGGCAGGCTGTTTGACTGTCTGTGGACATTTGAATATCACTTCTCTAGCAATCCCAGCCGCTACACGTTGTGGAAAAAATCCACAACATATAACAATCTGCTGCACCCACATCAAATCTTCATATATCTGGCTCTCTTCGGCTCATTCTTTTCAGTACCTTTCTTCAGTGTTTTGGGTTTCGAAAAGGCCTTCCAAGTAAAACAGAGGTTTGGAGACCAAACAGGAAAGTGCTGGATTGGTACCATGTTCTATGGAAGTTGACTCAGAGAAGAAGAATTTACCTTATGGGCAGCCCTGAAGCCCCCAGATTTCAAGTCAGACGAGGGAAGGGGACTGCACCCATCTAGCAAATTCCCCCATGCTACATTCATTTGCAGGGGATAGCTCATATCTACAAAGCTCATATCTACTAGTTCAAAGCCATAGGGAAGATTTATCATTTATATTTGGAGATAACTCAATGGCTTGGAGAGGACTGAGAGAAGCCAGTGACAGGCAGGCCAGGGTAATACAAGCACAGTTCTTGCTTCAGGCCTTTTTCTTTTTCTTTTTTCTTTATCTGGGTAATGTTTTAGTTAGGTTTAATGTACTTTACCTAATATTTATTCTGCTGTACTTATATATTAACATTTTTTGTGACATGAACTCAAGATATAAGTTTAATGTGGACATGAAATATTGTTTTCTTTGCAGTCGCTTCTATTAAATGTGTAAAGATTGGATGGTTCTTTAAAGAAAGATAAAAGATAGAAAAGAAGATAAAAAAAAGCAGGTAACTGCTTTATCCTGGTCAAAGTTGCACTGAATCTGGAGCCTATCCCACTGGAAATTTTTAGGAACACTGGGTTTGAGGTGGGAATACACACCAGATGAGATGCCAGTCCATCACAATCTACCATGCACACATATTCACACCTAGGGGCAACTTAAGATATTATATTCATACCGTCATGCAGAATCCAGGAAAATGTTACTAATCAAGGGTGGTTACTCTGGATTTCATACAGTTTCTATCCCAGGATAGACTCCTACCCAGATAAAGCAGTTACTGAAGACGAAGGAAAGAATGAATGGATTCCCTGGACTTGTCAACTAGTCTAGACACAAATTCCTTACTCTTGTAACTAGAACTCTCTTATTAGTTTCCCTGTTGTTAATGAATAGTTCTAGAATAATAAACTTTAGAATGGATAACTGAATAATATGCCAGGACATATTATTGTGTAAAATGCTTAGACCACTTAATGATAGCTCTTGCTTAACATTGCATAAATTTTCATGTAAATCTGATATTGTAAATATGTACATATTTTTAAATACTGTACATACCCAGTAAATGAATAGCAAATTGATAATTGGGAGATCAGAAGGTAGTATGATGCATCTCACTTCTTTCATTCACACTAGAGCCTTGATTAGTACTGCCTGACGACACTGTATTGTCCTTCAACAATACTATTTGAAACGGTAACCTAAGGATTATGGTGGCTTTCTTTTTCAGCACAACTTTAGTAATTAAACCATATCTACCCTAAATCAAATCCAACCATATTACCTATTTCAGATAATGAATACTTATACTCACATATACACATTTATGGGCATACATCAACATATTCAACAAAATCTTAATTCAATCCAATTTTATGATGTATAAGGCTTTTGATATTGTCACAGAGCAGCTTTAAAGAAATATAGATGAAGATTTATATCACCAGTGAGCAAGCCAGAGACGAGGAAAAACTTGCTAAGACAACAGGAGGAAGAAACCTTTGAGAAGAACCAGACTCAAAAGGAAATGCATGCTCTTCTGGGTGACACGATAGTGAGATTACAAATGAGCATGAACTGCAAATTTTTAGGATATCCATGAGGGACCATCCACAGCAGCAGAAAGTGAAACAACAGTGCAGGAGCTCCAAGCAGAAACACAGCAACAGATCTGGAATCTAAGAGGAGCCAGAGCAGTAGAATTGTGTCAGGACCTGGCACTGGCATTCTGTACAGTTTGACAGAAAGAGAGAACAGATCTGTATCACTATAGGCAAACCAACAGGAATGAGGAATGCTGAATGTGTGGGCCAAGATCTCTCTATCAGCATGAGTATGGGAGAGAGACAGGAGAGAAGAACAGGTGGCAAACAGATAGATGAAGCCTAGAAGGCAAGCAAAAACTAATAACATCCTTCTGCTCTGAGCTTTACTTCTCACTTTCAACTACTGTAGATGCAAATGCAGGCAACACCAAAAAGGATGGTATATCTACATTTTAGATCAATTTAAATCTAATTAAACAGAACATATTGCAAATAAATCCATAGAAAAATGTCAATAAAATGTATATATATATATATATATATATATATATATATATATATATATATTTAAACAGAAGCTTACAACAGAAGCTTGACATTTCTGAGCCCTTTGTCACTACCATTATATATATACAATTATACAATTAGAAATATATCAAATATACAATTAAATTGCAGTTTATGTACTGTTTAATCAAGGATAATGTCTGAGGCTTGATCTTGAGCTGCTCAAGACGTTACATTTAAAATCGTTCACATATCTGAGCAAAAATCATGAGCTAATATTATTTTTAACAACACTGTTACATAACACATCAGTAATTCTTTCAAAATATATTGCTTTCAGCAATGTACAAAGATATCTATAACCATTTGACAGCATTCCACTGATAGCACAAAGTACTCACATTTCTGCTCAAAGTGGAATCAGACACAACTCGTATTGTGGTGGCTAGTTACGATGGATATGCTGTATGTCTTTCTTTGTACTTGGCCTACATCAACAGTCACAGTGTGTTCGCTCCAAAGCTGGACAGGATGGCAAACATGCCGTTTTATACTTTCCCCTCCCGCACACTTCCTGATATGTGCTAGACCTCACACTTTGCAAATCTATATCTCCCACACATTCCATCAGCCTCCAGCACTCAGTCAACTTCAGAAAATGTTCAGATTATCACTAAATGCTCTTTCAAGTGTTTCACAAACCTTAATTTTACTTAGTACTTCTTTTTCTGTTATTGAAAGGGGGAAGTTAGTTTTTACTTATTGTATCATGAACTTTTTATACTAGCTTCATAAAGATGAAAACTGTGATTAAAAGGCAGTTGCACATTCAAGGAAAAGAAATGGCTTGGGCAGAGCAAATGTTATCCAGCCCATCCTCTGCTGCCAGATCCACACGTCTGACATGCAAATGGAGCTGGCTCAAACAACCTCACGTTCCACTGGGGCCTTTCATCTACACCCCGCAATATATTTTACAATTTCAAATCTAAATATATAAATGAAAGGAGGGTGTGACACGAAAGGAGCACTGCAGAACTGAGCAACCTTACTGTACTCTCAGATGTTAAATAAACACAACTTGTGAACTTTCCAATAGACAGGCTCAAAGGGTTTTGATTTAGCAATCAGAATACTGAAATAACTACACTTATATGAAAACAAAAGTAGCGATCAAAACCAGTTATTTTGTTACAGATTTAGGCTTGGAAATTTACCAATTTCTACAGCAAATCAATAGTGTAGCAGAATCCTAGTGGTTACAGAACTTTGCAACATGAACCAAAAGATCTGTGGGTTAGGTCTCAAGTGGTAACATCCTGGTAAAAACTATTGTGCCCTTGAGCAAGACACTGAAACGAATGTCACTTTGGGAGGATTTTTCTTGCAGTTGCTTTGCTGAAACACATTTAACACATCAGGTTTACTTCAACTATCATAATACTATATATCCATTTCGTTTTCCAATTCCAATTCATGTACTTACCTTTGAAACTGTATAATAGTCAGTGTTAGTCAATTCACATGAAGGTTTACGAATAAGGACAAGGGGTGGGGTAAGCATTTGTAGCCTTTCTTATGACTTCATTCCACAAAATTGCTCATTAAAATTCCTATGAATTTTGTATAAAGTTCAGTTTGTCCATCTAGGCCAACACACCACCCAGATAAGCCTAAAGGGATATTCTGTGACAAGCTGTAACATGCTATGATAATCATCCATCTAGCTTCCAAAATGCCAAAGAACGAGTTGAACATTGGAATCCACTTCCAAATTTTAAAATAATTCTGTGCTGATCCATGTGCTGTAGTGAACCATCACTAAAGACAAAAAGTATAGAATAAACAGTGATTTGTAAAATTGCAAACAAGCAATACAAGTGTACTGAGATTAAGTCAAAGTCAAGAAAATGTCATCAGACAATAAGTGCATAATATAAAGAAATCAATAGAAAGATAAAATGCCATAGTAGCAACAGATCTGCTGAGACTCAGTGAAAGGGTGCTGTAGTGTACAGTGACTTGGATAACTATTCACCCCCTTTGAACTTTTCTACATTTTGTAGTTTTACAATCTGGAATGAAATTGACTTATACAATTATATGACATGAATATAAACAAAATATTCCATAGTATTGAAATGGGGGACAAAAGTAATGTAGTTTCCAAAAAAAACAAAAAAAAAAAAAAAAACTCTGATTGCACTGGTATTCATTCCCATTGCTGTGAAACCTCTAAATTAGTGCTGGTGCAACCAGTTGCAATGAGAAGTCATACAATTAGATGAATGGAATCCACCAATGTGTCAACTGGGATGAAGTTCTGAATGTACCAGTCAGAGTTTGGTTTGTAACTGGGGTAATATATATATATATATATATATATATATATATATATATATATATATATATTGTTAACAACACAGGCTGAGACATTTTTCAGTTGTTTTTGTTTATTGTATATATTTTCTTTTCCTTTCTATAATAAAAAATGTAAAAGATTTTGTTTATTCAATATGTATATCATTGTGTTTCAAATGTTTAGTCATGGAGAGTTAGATGTTATGTCCAATGGGGAGTCCGGGGCGGCATGACGTCGGGAGACGGATGCGGGATAGGTAGAAGATGGAGAGAGGACAGGAAAATTAGCACAATCAGCGTTTTCATACAGATGTGGGATTAAGGCATTGCTTTAGAAATACTCATAAGTTATTTAGGTGAAAAACCTTTATAGACATCGGGTATTGTGCGGGGTAAACTGAACATTACTTTGACTAAGAGTTTACGTTGGTTTAGCCGATGACGCGCACCAGAAGTGGCTAATTGCTGCTGCTAAGGCCTGTACTCTTATGGAGGAAGGAATGTGAAGGCTTGCTGACAAAATGATCTATAGAAACAGTCACTCATCATTTAGAGGCAACAGTGTGAACTGACTGGAATATCCAGATAGCGGTTTGGGTTTCTGGAACACCCAAATTTCCTCTGGCTTCCAATTTCCCCGTGGGATTCATCGCAAGTCTGAGACTTTCATGTGCATGTATGGTGTGAACGGCACCATTTCCAGGAAGACTGTGAGTGAATTTTTATTTTGTCTGCTCTTAGGAGTGAAGCAGCCATCTATTTCCAGGGCTACAACGAACCCTAGCATTGCTACAGGCCTACAGTGTTTAACACGTAGTAGTATTTCTTTGTGTGCTTATATTTGCCAGCTATTTTTCTTTTAATTGAATCCACTCTAGTAAGTGTGAACTGAGGCTAGAAGTACTACTGTGTTTTAATTTTACATATATGATTTACTATTTCTTTGAGTGAATAAGTAAATAGTTAATTTGGGTTTTTATAACTTTTGTGTGTTGGTGTTTTGTTTCTCTTATTAAAGGGGATTTTATTAGTTGTGCTCATGCATGCATATAGACTTCCAGATAACCCCCATAATCTTACAAGTACTGTTGTATATTTCAATAATTATACAGCTAATACAAACTCAGGTTAGCCAACCCACACAAGTGACGTGGTGGGCGCTACAGTTATAAAAAAAATCCCCAAAATACTGTGAATCACCAATACATCCATTGTTAAAAATGGAAAAGACCACAACCATGTCACAACCATGACTCTGCCTAGAGGAGACTGTCCCCCAAAGGTCAGTGACTAGGTAAGGAGGGCATTAGTCAGAGATGCAGGAAGGAGCTGGAGAGAGCCACAGCTCAGGTGGGAGAAACTGCTCACATGACAACCATAACCTGAACACTCCACACCCCAACATTGCTCATCACTGCATCCCCACAGTAAAGCATGGGAGTGGTAGCATCATGTTCTGGGGATGGTTTTCATCAGCAGGGACTGTGAAAATGCTCAGAGTTGAAGGCAGTTCTAGAAAAAAAAACCCTGTTCTGGCTGCAAGAGACAGTGGGGCAGATGTTGACCTTTCAGTAGGACAGTAACCCTAAAACTACACTGGACTAGTTCAACATCCAGAAACTGATTGCGTTACAATGGCCCAGTCAAAGCAGAGCCCCCAATCTCTCTCTCTCTCTCTGTCTCTCTCTCTCTCTCTCTCATATATGCACGTATGTATGTATGTATGTATGTATGTATATATACACTATATTACCAAAAGTTTTGGGACACCCTTCCAAATCATTGAATTCAGGTGTTCCAATCACCTAGGTATGCAGACTGCTTCTACAAACATATGTGAAAGAACGGGTCGCTCTCAGGAGCTCAGTGAATTCAAGCATGGTACCGTGATTTCCTCACTACTAAATATTCCATGGTCAACTGTTAGTGGTATTATAACAAAGTGGAAGCAATTGGGAACAACAGC
>CM074949.1:20689904-20713001 GCA_037577455.1 Pangasius macronema
AGAAGATAGGGATAGGTGGAGAGTGATGATTCACTGTGGAGACCCCTGAAGGGAAAAGCCGAAAGAAGAAGAAGAGTGCGAGAACATCGAGTGCAAGCGCTGAACAGTATTTGTACTGTATACTTAAATTTTGTAGATGGATACAAATAAATATACACATACAAAGAGTATACAAAGAGTTTATAGAGACAAAATGTTGAAAAAAAAACACTCAATGATTAAATGTACATTTAATAGTAAAGAACATTATAACCTTTAACGAATAATAATAAAATTCACAATTATTATTATTTATTATTATAATAGCCTATTTATATAAAAAATTAATTAAAGTTTTTGACATTCTATTTATTTTAATTGTAAATTATCTTCATTTACACCTTTATTCCTTAAATGCTAAGCTTTTTACCCATTTGAAGTCTTTGAATCCCCTTCAGTTCTGAGACCCAAATCGAATGTTGAAAAAAAGGGGAAAATGGAGCTGACTTGTCTTTTGCTGCTTTACCGTTCTGAAGTGCTCTGAGACATCTGTCAAAGTGTGACATGGGACGAATAGAAGGACAACCAAACTGCAGGTATGTTATTGACTGAAACTGTTTCATTTAAGAAAGAGCTACCTCGGGAAGCGTGAAGATCAGGGATGACTGACGGACAGAGAAGGACACTCTTGTAAGATGGTTCTTACCAAAAAATAAATAAATAAATAAAACACTGAACATATCAATTTAAATCTCCCTGATTGAAGCCCAGTCAAAACACTGCATCAATTAGTCATAAAGCTTCACACTGAGCCACCAATAAAACCAAAGAGGTGTTTATTTTTCCATGTGGGTACCTACTGAGGTGATCAATGACCCATACATTACTCATTTATTATTGTGTAACTGTTGCACATTTGTTATTTTGACCTATAACAGTGTCTAGTGTTTGTGGTGCTCTCCCTCGAACTGCAGTTCTCTGTACAAATATCTCACACTTTGATCTAGTCACTTGGTTGCAACTTCCTGTCTCCGTTCCATCACTTGTTGGTTTCTTTAAAAGCTGTATGCCTGGACTGTTTTCTTCTTCACTTGTACGATGCTTTTGATAAAAGCATCTGCAAAAAATGAATACATGTAAATGCTCACTATGTGCACAGCTTATGCTCTCCTTGAAGACTGATTTATTGTACTGTACCCAGAGGCAGACAGGTGCAATTACATTTTTTTTTAAATTACTTTGTCTAAAAATCACTGTCATGAGTCACTGTCAGGGATCAGAAAAGACCTGCAAAGACAGAAATAAGGTCTAAACTCACATGCAAGAGCTACAGCTAGGTGAACTTTCTACATTTGTCCCAAATACCAAGTCTGGGTAGATTCTGGGATCCAAACTGTGGCTTGAGTTTGAGCAATTTTACAATATATTTACTCAAGTGGAGACAGTAGACAGTTTTATCATTATTTAAAATTATAATTATATATAATTATAGGTTAATCATTTTCAATCGAGCACAATGCAAAACCAAGACTCCACTTTTGTCAATTGCATGATAACTAGAAAGCTCATAACCCCAGAGTGTTAAAGTTCTGCTTTTTTAATTAGTTTTCCCCTTTTTTGGCTTGACATTGGTGAAAGGTTCCGGTGGCCCATGCTACTTGCTTAGCTACAAAACACTTCAGTGTTTTTATGAATAGTGATTTGCATTTAAATCGTTTTATGTATGACGTTCTGGGGCAATGTATTGCATGTCGCTATGGATGAATTATGGAATATCCAAAATTGATGAAAAAATGTTTACATGTACACACGCATTTGTGTTGATTGTAGCCTTTTCTCCACCACTGTGCTGCCATTGGTGTTTCTCTGAGTGTGTCCTGGTATTCCAAGTTATATCCTCCTATGTTTGTCTTTTTGTGTTGACTGCATTGTGCGTTTCTGAGCCTTATTATCTGTTTCCTGGTTTTGACTCTGCTCACTTGAGTTTTCATTTCATGTCACAGATTAACCTTGCTAAATTTGCTCTTCTTGTGTTGTGACCCCTGCATTGGACTTGATTTGGATTTCTTGGATATAAACACCATGCTGATTTTACGCTACTTCAACTCACCACGTTACAACGATCATGATCATTAGGGTGCTTATTTGCATATTTCAGCCTTTGTTCAGGACAAATCCTTGGCTAAGGAAACATACACAGCTGCCTAGAGGGGGGCTGAACATGCAGACAGTACCCCGTCATATGTGCCATTGCTACCTGGCCTCCATGTAAGCTTTGGCCTGAAGTGCCCCATTGCCCCCTCATTACATATCCGTTTCATGCCTCTGTGTTTGGTGGAGTGAAGTGGTGGAGCTTGCCTAAGGCTTCAAACCTGCTAGTGCCAGCAAAGCCTACTACAGAACAAAGAGCTAATGATACAATCTTGGATCCATAATTTTAATATTAGAGTGAACGGTTATGGTTAAGATTACTTGCGATCTTACTTGCATGCAAGAATTTAATCCAAACAATTTTTTATGAATTTTTGTTCATGTAATAAGGGTCAACAGTTAGGCTTAAAACATGTTTCAAGTGCTACAAATGGACAAGGTGTGTAGATGAGGATTGAGACAAAAGGGAACACAAAAGAGTCTTATGAAGTCTTAGTGCAGTTTCTTTTTCAAAGACAAAGAAATAATCTAAAATCTTATTTCCAAGCTGTACAGAGTACGACATTATGGTTTATTGCCTAGAGATTCCATTAGTGTGATCTGTTTCTGCTAGACTAAATTTAAAAATCTGCATGCTTCTTCAGGGCACTTGATATATGTTATGCCAGTGTATGACTTTCCCCAAAATGCTATATTACCCTAGATTAAAAAGCCATTACAACCACCTTCAGCCAAACTCTTTATGAACATTTGATGATAGAGTAGCACAAATCATTAATTTCCTGCCTGATTCTTCAGTGCCCAAGCTATCAAAGTTCAGACGAATGATTCTTAGAATATGTCACGGTCATATGTGTATTGAGCGAAGCTGTTCACATGCAGTTATCCACACACACTCAAGTATTATAACTTCTATTAATAATAAAATGTGTCCTTTTTCATCTGTGTCACACTTGCCCTCCATAATTGCTACGTGTATTTTGTTTAAAATGGAGTGTATTCATTTTGGTCATGGGTGCACTGAATTCATATCCAAGGTAAATTTCAAGTGGCAGTCCTGTGGCTGAACAAGGACACAGCGTCATGAATGAAAAGTCTATTCTTCCAAACGAAAAAACCTGCACCACCTAGCAGAGATGGAAAATGACAAAGTATAATAATGTTACTGAAGTAGGATTTATGATGTGTTCAGTACCAGAAGGGTTTTCTTCCTTAACCTGTGCATTTTTTAGAAGAGGTCTTTTACTTTCTATTCAGAACATTTTTCAAAACAGTTTCTTACTCCGTAGTCTATATACAGATTTCTAGAAGTCATAGACTCTTTGAATAAGGATAAACTCTACTCTTGTTGGGATGGTAGCTTTTTAATGTGTATTTTTGGAAATATTGATAGTGTGCATTAGACTGTAATCTTCTTTTAGTGACACTCTATGCACTGGGCAATATGATGACATGGCAATATAGTAATACAATTTATCCATACATCCTTCCGTTTCTCTGAACCGCTTATCCTACACAGGATCATGGGGGAGCCTGGAGCCCATTCCAGTGAACCTGGGGCAAACGGTGGGGGGCACCCTGAAAGGGGTACCAGCCCATTGCAGGGCACAATCACACACACACTTTCACATACTATGGACAATTTGGAAATGCCAGTCAGCCTACAATGCATGTCTTTGCACTAGTGGAGTACCCAGAAGAAACCCTTGAAGACCAGGGAGAACATGCAAGTTTCTCACACACAGGATGGGGGTAGGAGGTAAAGTGAATCGGGATCGGTGCCTTGCTCAAGGGTCTCACCTCAGTCGTGGTATTGAGGGTGGCAGAGAGCGCTGCTCATTCACTCCCCCCACCTACAATCCCTGCCGTACCCGAGACTCGAACCCACGACCTTCAGGTTCACCTTCGGGTTACAAGTCCAACTCTCAGACCGTTAGGCCACGACTGCCCCCAAGGTAGGAATTGAAAGGTAGGAATTGAACCCCCAGTTCTGCTGCATGGTAAACGTGTTAACCACTAAGCCACCGTGCCCCTAATACAATTTATCCCAATACATTTTCTGGCATAAAATGTATATTTAATGTATATAAAATGTATATTTAATATTTTTTAAAATTTTGATTTTTTGTCAGTATTCTTTACTTAAATGGTAAATGGTATTTGACACCATTTTAAGACCCTAGTGAAAGAACTGCCTCCGACTGCCTACGTCTACTTTGTAAATTTTTCAAAATAAACTCACCGTCCACTTTATTAGGGACACCTGCACATTCATGCACTTATCCAGTCAGCCAATCATCTAATCTAATCAATTAATTTTCACATCAAACATCAGAATGGAGAAAAAAAAGTGATCTCAGAGAGAATGAGGCTGGGCAGACAGATAAATATTGAGCTCCCATGAGATTCACTCTGTGTGATAACCTGAGACGACTGCCACTGAAGAAGATATAGTCTGGGCAAGGAGGAAATTAGCCTCAGCCTCTACTTTGTACCATTGTGGGTATTTTTTTGTAGAACCGTTGGTGGTGCTGCTGTGATTGGAGCCACAAGTCACCTTAAGACATTTGTTAACAGTCACTTAAAAGGCATTCTCACAGGTGACGTTTGCTCTCTGAGCACATTTATGTGATCAAGAGAAACATTTACAGACAGTAGATATTTCCTCAACATGAGTCTGGAGACACAGATACAGACAAATCCTGCTCAGTCTTAATGAGCTTCCTGTAGAGCTGAATGTAAATCATTTGGACTTCAGCCAATTTCATGTAATCCATGATTATCCTGAAACCCTCGCTGGAAATGTCTTGAAACACAACATCAAATAAGTACGGATGTGCAATGCTGGTTATTATATAACATAGCTGTAAAGTTGAGTCTGGTACAGAGGCTTTTAAAATAACAAAAGTTGTCAAAGTTTATTTCTGAAACGGTTGCACGCTAAATTTGTAGATGATTAAGTTTGTTTATCTGATATTGACCATTAAAGGGCAAGAATGAACAGTGTGTTAAAGGAGTATATGTTCCTATTTTTTTTTTCTATGCATCATAAGTGCAAAAGTATTGACACCCCAAGACCTCTGACAAGCATGATTGTATGAAAAACAATTCATATCTTTCTTTCTTTCTTTCTTTCTTTCTTTCTTTCTTTCTTTCTTTCTTTCTTTCTTTCTTTTTTTACTTGCACACACTCACACTCATACTTCTGCATTCATTCATACGTAGAGGAAATTAACCTTCTGGCCTTTTTTTGGGAGGTGGGGAGAACCTGGAGGAAACGCACACCAACATGGGGAGAACATGGCTGTGTTATCTAAAAACACACCAGTAAAATGATATTCATATCATATATATATACACACACACACACACACACACACACACACACACACACACACACACGCATATCCAGTTTTACTGAAGAGAAATTTCTTTGCTTTGTGCAGTGGGGTGTTCCAGGCCTAGCATAGCATTAACAGGAGGTGTGTTAGGCAGCGATGTCTTATCTGATGTCTTATCTGTTACATGTGGAAAAAAGTGTCTTAAGGAAGACGGATGGTTCTCAGCAGTGTGTATCTATTGTGTCTGTTGTTCTTTTTCCACTCCTGAATGAGAGTGTGCAGTCAGCACAATGCCTGTCACCTCTGAGCTGAGGAAAGACTTGACTTCTAATGTGACCGTGTGTGTGTGTGTGTGTGTGTGTGTGTGTGTGCTTGTGTTTTATCCATGGGTGCTCTGAGATTGCATGTACAGATTGTTTTCAGTGAAAACAGTAGAATTAACACCTTCTTCAGCAAGACTCATTTGTACTGTGAGGTATCATTGTCCAAATGGGACTTTAATTACTGTTATGTTAACAATTACCCAGATTTATGTTGGTGCAAAATCTACCCCTTCTTGGCTGCTTATTCCTCTATCATACAATTTGCATAATTAAACTCTGAGAGAACTCTTTTTGTTATTAGACTAAACCCTGATAGAACTGTACAAATTCAGGGCCGAGTTTCCCAAAAGCATTGCAGCAGAAAGCTTGTTCAGTGCTATGCTGTGTGAGCGGTGAACTAGCTTCACAGTAATTTTTGGGAAAACTGAGCCCTGATCATCAGAAACAAATATCTATCTGTAAGAAGGGTTGCAATTTGTTTGCTTGCACCTGTACATTCATGCACTTTTCCAATCAGTCAGTAGTGTGGCAGCAACAGCAGCGCAATGCAAAAATCATGCAGATCAAGAGCTTCATTTAAGTGATCTCAGTGACCTTGAACATGGCATGATTGCGGGTGCCAGAATGGCTTGTTTTGGTATTTCAGAAACTGCTGATCTCCTGGGATAGTCACACACAGCAATCTTTACACATAATGGTGCAGTGTTCTGTTGGTGGAAATGCCTTGTTGATGAGAGAGGTCAGAGGAGAATGGCCGCACTTGTTATATCGAACAGGAAGGCTACGGTAACTCAAATAATCACTCTTTACAACCGTGGTGAGCAGAAAAGCATCTCCAAACACACAACACACAAGAACCTTGAGGCAGATGGGCTGCAACAGCAGAAGATCCCACCAGGTTCCACTCCTGTCAGATAATAATAATAATAATAATAATAATAATGAATGTATCTCAACCTGCTTTGATATTAAGATAAATAAATGATGACTTACTCTCTTTAATGTCTCAGCTGCAGAGGACTGTGGTGCAGTCTGGTAATTTGTGCAGGTTAAATTTAGCCCTCCTTGGAAACACTGTTTGTTTTAGGTTTTGCCAAAGACACTTTTCAAGTGCTGTTTTTCTCCCTTATATTTTTTAATTCTCAGCAGGCGGTGTTTGTGCTAATTGCACCTTTCGTTAAAACATGAGCATCACTTAGACTGGATAATGCAGGGTGATCCAAATGTCTCCATACGTGGGGAAAATTAACACTTTTTAGCAAAATGTCTTAGTTAGTATATACTTTAGCTTATATTATATACATACATACATTGTGTGTGTGTGTGTGTATATATATGTATATGTGTGTATATAATATAATTTAATTTTTTCAGATAGCCTTTAAGAATACCTTTGACACTTTTGACAAAAGATAAACGCATTGAACTCATTCTCATGGCTGGATTGGGAAGCGGTCACATGGACTTTAACAGGAAACATGGCAAGCACATCAAACACGGCACTGTTGCCAATCTTAACAAATTTAAAAACACTGGAAGTTTTGCGGAACAACCGAGAAGTGGACGTCCACGAACATCTGCTGATGAAGACACAACTTATGTGGTGGTGGCCTACATAGTCCCTTATATATGGACACTTTTAGGACACCCTGTACAGTAGAATGTGTTATTTTGCTACTAGATCAAATTAGGGTTATGTTAAGTTAATAGCCTCCTCACAGATTTGTTGCAATGAGTAACAAATGATTCAGACATGAGATAAGACATTTAAAGATATAGATTCCTTAAAAAGTAAAAAGAAGAAGAATTTGTAAAAAAAAATCCTGCATATACCAATATATGATAGCCAGGTTATGGGCCTTAGCACTTTGACCAGAGACAGAGCAACAACTATGCTTAGAGAGTAGTGCAAATGGCAGAGCTTTATATATTCAAGGAGGTGAGGAGCATCACGAGGACAATTTTGCCCGTTCCCAGATCATAGAGTTCCACTGGCCGTCTACACATTTGAGCCTGCATTTAATTTCCTATACTGTATATGGATAATCAGTCATTTAGATACATATCAAAGAGTAAAAAAAATAATAATAGACATGTATATTCACTAGTCATCACTGTGGAGATGTCAACTAATTAGGGCACTGGAACAAACAGTATAAAAAAGTGAGGGGAAAAAGGTTAATGTACTTAATCTGAAAATATGTCAGACTAAATGAAGTCAGATCTGTAGTCAAATGCACACTGTATAAGACTACTGGGAAAAGATTTTTTAAAATCTATTTTGCTTTAATGGAATATATCATTTTCATATCACTTTCTTTGAGGTGTAGAGGGCCATTTTTTAGGTCCTACTCCCACCTACTCCCAAAGGAAATCTGACCAATCCTGCCAAGGAAGAAAAGGCATTGAGCTATATGAAGTGAAGTGAAGTGAAGTGACTTTGTGGCCAAGTGTGGTGACCCATACTCGGAATTTGTGCACTGCATTTAACCCATCCAAGTGCACACACACAGTAGTGAACACACACACACACACACGTGAGCACACACCCGGAGCAGTGGGCAGCCATTTTAGCTGTGGCGCCTATATGGCGAGCTCTGTTGATGGACATGAGCTTCCCTGCTGCGCATTCTCTCTTCCAAAATTACTATACAACTATAGTTGGTTGATGCATTCTGACGTTGTTTATCCGTACTGGACTAATTAAAGAGCCTAAAAATAGCAATGTCCTGAGTGATAAAAACAGAAGTAAACCTGATCTAGCAGATGTGAAAATCATGTAGCATGGCAGTCACAGGTTTTAAATGATTGGTACAATTGACCTCACAGTTGGGGGCAATTCAGATACCTCATACAAGGGTGTGCGAGCTCCATTGGCATAATTTGTTCATCTTAAGTGGCCTCGTGCCACCCGCTCTTCGAGGGCATTGCTGTGTGACCGAGCTGAGATTCTACTGATCACATCCATCTGTTATTGAGGCTCAGCAGCTTGGATCACATCAGACTGGAATCATTTCCACTCCTGACCTGACATGAATTCTTAAATAGTCCTTCCAACTTCCACTGTATTAGAGTATATGATAAGTTCATGTACAGTTGCCATGACTACATAAAGTGAAAGAAAGAGAACCTACACATACAGTATATACAGTATATCCATTTATATGTGCATGCTTTGTTGACATGAGAGCCATGAATGAATCCCAAGTTTGCGAATTGTTCCTTCCAGCAGAAATTGCAGCACTTTCCTTATGTAAAGGGTGCAAAAGGTACGATGGCTATTTGTATATCTCCTTAGAATTGGAGACACAATTGCATTACATTATGATCGTGTTCCTTCTAGATGAGAAAAAAAGGCCTGTGTTTACTTTTTTAGAGACCTCACACTAAAAGGTTATCTTTTAATAATTTGCTATTTGTTGGACTACATACTGAGCATATGTGTGTGATGGCTTGGGAAAAGCTTTCACATAGTGAGATTTTGCATATAGTTCTGAAAACTAGACACTTGCATAATTTACCAGAAGTGATTTTAAAAAGCATGGTAAAGATGCCATTCTACATCGTAGCATCGTACATCTTGACTAACGTTATCTAATTACAAACTGAACTGATTAGGCTTGTGTCTGTTTTGCTATAGCGCGTAGCTATCCAACAATTTGATCAAAGCGTGAAATTCACTGTGTGAGGAAATCATACTCAACTAGCTAGACTGACTAGACTGCTTTGACTGTTTGCTAAACCGGCCCAGTATGATCTTTGCAGGAGGATAGACTAGATGAGAGTAAAAAGTAAATAACATAATTTCCACATTAGTTTGGGGAAAATATATTTATGATTTCTTTATGTAGATGTGTCAAAGCATGTTATAAGTACAAAAACCCATTTTTTTAGCCACAATTCAGCCATGGAAACATCCAATTGGTTTTATCAGACTGCCACACATGTACAGTATAATACTCCCTGAATTATTCTCATAGAAATACTGATAAAGGCTCAGTTCTGTTTTCAGTGGAAAAGTGGCATTTGCAGGGGGGGGAAATGACCAAAATGATGTCATTGCAATCAGCCATCCAAGAGAAGTTAACAATTTAAAAATCCAGTTTCTCAGCTCAGAAGAGTTATGAGTTGAGTTTAGAGTTATGAGCGGAACACCAGTCATAGCTTTTATGCCTCAATTTCCTTGTCAAACTTTGGATACGTTTTTGTTTGAAATTGTCTGTAGTCAGAAAGAAGGTCAGTAACTTCAAAATACTAACCAGAATCATTTTTATCTAAATATTGTACATTGAAAATCACAAAAAGCTGCTATTATGTAATTGTATGATGAAACTAAAACTAATGAGATCCCCAATGAAACAGACGCAATGATACCTTTCTATTGCTGTCTTTGTTGTTGTTGTTGTTGTTGTTCTTTCCTCAACAGTGGACTTGTTACTGGGAAAGATTTCAGATCAACTTCTCCATGCTGTAATTCACTGACTATAATTTTTTACTAGAGCCATTAATCTTCTCTAATAATTGGTGTGAGCCCAGTGTGCTGTTAAAACAGTAATATTTATGTGACTTGTATTTCTTTGGCAGTCAATATTTAGCAGCGGGAGAGGTGTTGCATCTGTCCACTTCCTGCACCAGTGAAAAGCAGGCCATTGGGAAGGCAAAAGTCTTGCAGACATGTTATAATTTAGTGGGCTATATTTGTTATTGTAAAAGTCAGACAGTAAACAGGTACAGCAATGGGGTAGCACCAGGACTGAATTTCACACAATAAAAGATTGCCTTCAAGCATAAATTTCTGATATACCTGCATACAAGTTTCTGATTTTTTTAATTTAGTGTTTTTTATGAAGCCATTTAACCATCACATGTTCAGAAAATCAAAGCACTATATTGATTTCCACATTGTTTTGAAGAATGAGTCCCAATAACCACCAGAAAATGTTCCAGTTAACAAGCACACACAAAACATTTCTTATTCGTGTGTTATGTACCAGTGATTTTGTAAAGTAGGGCAATCATCTACAATTATGGCCCATTTCAAGTTTGTGGTATAAATAATTTTGCTTTCTGAGCTTGAAGAAAATTGACTTGGCATGTGACTTTCAAATCCATTGGGAAAATTACTCAATCATTAAGAAACCATTTTATAACCTTTCAAAGGTAGTGCAAAAATAAACCACACACACAGATGGGAAACAAAATGAAATAGTGTTGTTTTTGATTCTCCAAAGCAATCTAATATCTCCTGGAAAATGACTGAATTAGCCAAATTATGTCTGTTTTTATTGAATGAAATGTGGAGGCTTCTTCTCTTTAGCCTCTAAATGAAAGCTTTTATTTCCCATTGAATCATTGGATTATTATTTATAAATAGAAAGCATAAGGAAATTTTATTTTAAGAATATTGTTAAATAGTGAATGAATGGATTTGATTAGTTCCAAAAATGTTTGAGCAAGAATATTATAGTGCAGTCTGGCACAAGAGTCAATGGAGTCATTTTACTCGTGCTTTTTCTAAAAGATGGCTGGCTACCGAAAATTAGTTCTCAGATGTTCTCTTTCTTGATTGAGCTCAGTTATACAATATTACTTGCTCAGAATAATTCAGTAAAATCCATTTTAATAAGCCCTTCAGGCAACAGTGGCACTTCTTTCCCCAACCGTATAACTCACTCTGACTACTGTTCCTACATATACACTGCTATTTCTGCCCAAGAGATTTTTCATGCTGGATCTTAAATATATTAGAATATCAAATCATAAGGCAAATCTTTTAGCTAATGTTCTTCCCTGCTTTCTGAATGACAGTACGTTACAGCTGATGTGTCAAAATGGGCTTCATTTTGGCTGAAAATGTAGGTTATGCATTGTACTCTGACCATGTTCCCAGATTCTCAGGCTTTTAAAAGAACAGAGAAATGCATGGTTTCAAAACACATGGGCTCTAAAGACTGGAGAAAAAGTTCTTCTCTTGGTGATTGGGACAACTTTCTGTCAAAGCCTGAGAACAGAGACTGAAAGTGGGAANATATATATATAATATATTCCCATATATATTAGATCCAACCATACTGATACTCATATCAGGTATTCGTACGATAATGTGCTTATTTATTCATATTCATATACGATGCTCTGACACCAACATACATCACCACATGATACCACATGACATAAACCTAGTATACTTTACTGCACTAATGGATGGTTGACATCAAATGAGAATGATCTGGACAAATTTCACAATTAATGATTGCAATAAAAGCTAAGCAGAAGGCAAACTGCTGTGCTCTGTAATTATCAGTAGTATGTCTTACAACATTATCTACAATACAAATATAGGAAGATAAAACATCTCGAAAAATAAACCTCACCTTGATGAGTAGTTCATTGCTATCAGCACACAGCAGCAACGATGCTGTACCAAACACTACATGGCGTATATATTCATACAGATATATCAGAAGAACCAAGGCAATTTTTTAAATTAATAGCCTAATAACAGTAGATCCTGTTTTAAGCGACAATGAGGACTAGTGAATACTAGCATATGCTGGCAGGACAATTATGTGATTTATTATTAATATATCACTGATAATTAGAGGAAAAAATAGACATTATTCCATCTGCCCCATCTTTTCCAACAGCTGCCCAAAACTCTGTAAGCCAAGCAGCTTAGACCACATGCAGGAAAACTGGCTGACAATCTGACTTCATTTGTACTGCTCAGAGACAAAGTAAGCAGGGATCCTAAACTCAGTAGCCATGTAGGTCAAGATTTATTACCTGTGCTAGCCAAGGTGTTAAATCATGGCACAATCGAATAGTTTAATCACATACTGTACTAACAGCTCAATAATAGATTTGTCTCAAGTGGTTCAGTTAAACACAATAAAATACCATAAAGAACCTATATATTCAGAGTAATCAAACTGTCCCTCTAATGTCCAGATATTAGAGGTCCAAGGTAGTGCTGCTTTAGAGGGTTAATCAAAAGAACCCATAACCTCTATTTTTACATCTTTTCCCTTTCGCACCAGGTGGCTTGGTGGACTGATTTTTTTTTTTTAGGATGTCTTATCAGACCTGTCCACCCATTTACAAGCTGGACTGCATCTTACAAGAGGTTGCATACACATAGTTATTGTAGACAGTAATAACATATATTACTCCATGGACACAAAGTGCCTTGATCACAAGTGTAGGTTCTTCTTCCAATCCAGATGGAAGACAGGACAATTTTTTATAGCTTGGTTAGCAATAGAGGTTGAATCATATCCTACTCACCCCTAAAGCATTTGGCCATACTTCTGTCATTAATGTATTGAATGTAATCACTGTTCAGTTTGGCTTCAGCTCCTGTAATCCCATTTGGCTTGTAAATTAGCAGTAATCAATAACGCCAACTCTCCCTTGATATAGCCTCAATTGGACTTGGTTTTAAATTTAGCCTTGAATGAGTCACAGCTAAAAGTTTCCATGCTGTGGAAATACTGCAGGAATACTGTGGGAATATTGTGGCAACAGCAATGCAAACAGCAGAATCCCAAATGGAAATGTGATTTATCTATCTCACAATGTTTTCTTTGTCTTCATGCTTGAGGTCTCTTTGCTTCATCCACGAGTATGAATTTCCATTTAGACTACCCCATATGAAACATGCAGCATTTCAGTGTTCACTGTTGAGACTGTAGCTCTACTGTTTTGGCCTCCCATCATCCAGTTGATCATTCCATGTGGAGCTAGAAGAAAGGATCCTGACCCTGGCTCGGTTGGACATCTATAGATCTTTTCACATAGTATTCTCATTCTCTGATGGTTTTCTTGCACTGTACTCTGACAATTGTGTTTCCAGTTTCCCATGCTTCTAACAGAACCACTTGCAGGCATACGTATGGTTGTGCCATGATATAACTCTGATTAATAGAGGTTATGAAGAGATTATGACCTACATGAAATACATATTCACACATATGAGTCATAAAACATTTTTGAAACTGGTTAGCATCATAGGTATCATTTTTGTAGAACATCATATAATGCCATTACAGTAGGCCCTATATTAAGCTATAATGAGCTCTAGCCAATTTACATAAGTTGGCAGGACAATTATGAGATTTATAATTAAAGTATCAGTCATAAGTTTGGAAAAAATAGACATTATTCCATCTGTCTCCTGTTTTCCAACAGCTGCCCAAAAGTCTGTAAGCCAAGGAGCTCAGACCACATGGAGGAAAACTGGCTGAAAATCTGACTTCATTTGTCTTGCTCAAGGACACAGTGAGAAAGCAGGGATCCTAAACCCAGTAGCCATGTAGGTCACGATTTATAAACCAAGGCACATTTTAATAGTTAATCAGGTACTGTAGTAACTTCTCAACCATAGATTTCTTTCAAGCGCTTCTGTTAAACACAGACAGAATGTCATACACAACCTACATATTGCACCTAAATCAAATTTCAGCTCTTTAAAGGTGCCAAGATGAACTGGTCCACAAATGTCCAGATATCAGAGGTCCAAGGTGGTGCTGCATGAGATTGTTCATCAAGAGGACCTTTAGCTTCTTTATTTGTGCACCTTTTTCCCTTTTGCAGACTATATTCTGGCCTGGTGAACTATTCTTCTGAAAATCTTATCAGATTGGTATTCAATTGCAAATGCAGTGTTCCTTTGTCCACACCTAGGCTTAAAAATAATTGATTGGTTTTCAAATGAAACACTGGGTCCAACACAGACCATCCCATCATGGGTTGTTTTAACCCACAACACTGTTGTTCCAGCATGATGAGTTAATTTTTTAATCCAGCTTGTGGGTAAAGTGACTACATTTCTGGGCTATAGAGCCCTAAGGTGTTATGGTTACTGTTTATGCAAAGTCACAGTAGCAGCTTTTTTCCCCATATCAGCACAAAAGAAGCTTTAGGCAGTGCTTTTTATGTATTAAAAAAAAATAATCACCTAATGTGAAATCAGCCTTACTCGACTAAACATGTCATGTCTTGTACAGGAAATTATGTTACAGTGAAAACGTGACGTCATTTTTAACTACCTAGAAGTAACTTTAAAAGTTGTATAGCAGCTTAAAACATTAACTGTAAATATTGTATAATTATGTAAGAATTCAGTCTAATCTTTAATCTAAGTAACAGTGACTGTCTCTTATTTTTACAAGAAGGCATCTTTCTATATTTTCCCCTTAAATAATGTTAGCTAGTGTAGCCAGCTTTGTGCTAACAGCCTAACGCTAGCTATCAAGCCAAGCTACATGTTAATGATTTTTGCCTACATAATGTCTACAAAAATCTAACTCCAAAACTCAAAAACTGACATAACTTAAAATTTTTTACTTCAGATACTACTACTACTACTACTACTACTACTACTAATAATAATGTTTAATTTATATAGCACCTTTCCAGAGCTCAAGAACACTTTACAATAGTGATACAATAATACATAAACAATGGCTATTTCATGGACATGCTAAACACAGTTCAAATAGTACAGTGGTTGAGGGCGAATACATAGCAACACATTAAGACAAATAACACTGAGAGTTGTAGTTGAAACTCAGAGACAGACGTGACATTGCGAAGAGTCAGAGGGAGTGAATTCCAGATCTTGGTGCTACTACATTGAATGACTTGCCACCCATAGTACAGAGGTGAGATCTGGGACAGACAGAAGACCTGAGAGACCTGAGATTGTAGGGGAGAAGCAGTTCACTGAGATAGCGAGGTGCTAAACCGTGAAGTGATTTAAATGAAACAGGATTATTTTATATTTTAATGAGATCAAAGAGGATTGGAGTAATGTGAGCTGAGCGCTCGGTATGTGTAAGAATTCTCGCAGAGTTTTGAGTATATTGTAACCAAGCAATAGAGGTAGCAGGTAAACCAATAAAGAGGGCATTGTAATAATCGAGACGTGAGGATATAAATGCATGAACCGATGTTTCGGTGTCTTTGAGACTAACGAAGGGACGAAGGTGAGCAATGCGACAAAGGTGAAAAAATGCAATTATAGAGACAGAGTTAATGAGCTTCAAAAGTGAGGAAGGGATCAAAGATGATGCCTAAATTTTTTACAGTACTGGATGGTTTAATGAGACTGCCATCAATGTCAGAGCTAAAGTCACAAAGAATATCCTTGGTAAGTGTTGTTTTTTCAATAATAGTGATCTCAGTTTTATCCATATTCAGTTTTAGGAAGTTGGAGTTAAGCCATCTTTTTATTTCATTTATACGTGCTGTTAGTGGACCGGTCTGGAGAGTGGGAGCAGATCTACAAGCTGTACAGATTTGAATGTCATTGGCATAAAAGTGGTAACTGAAACTGTGGTGGTGATAGGCAAGTCAGGGAGTCACATATTGATGTCACATATATAAATGGCCCAAGAACCAATCCCTCAAGGACACCTGATTTCTGGGGAACAGTAGGCGACAGATAATCTTGAATTTTAATGTAAAACTGAATATCCGTGAAGTATGACAAAAGCCAGAAAGAAAGATGTTTGTAGATGTTCTCTGGTTGCTGCTCTCTCTCAACAGGCTCAGTGGAGAATTGCAGAAAATGAATCTTGACGCAGTGTGTCTGTTCCCTTTCAGGTCCAAATCCTCAGCCCAGCATCCAGCATGCTGAATTATCAACCCAACTTGGTGCAACTACTTCATCTTGAAGGGTGAATCCAGCAACTGAGTTGTAAAAATAGCCCAGCATTGTTTTTAGAGTTTATATACTAGCTGTCAAGAGGTTGCAAACTTATAGGAGACAGTGTATTACTCCATCTCAAACTGCCTTTGACACAATTGTAGGTTATGCTGCCAAGCCAGATAGAAGACAGGACCATCCTAGCTTGGCAAGCAATAATTAGAGTGCTTGAATCATATCCTACTCACCCCTAAAGCATTTGGCTGTACTTCTGTCATGAGTGCATTGAACGTAACCACTCTTCCGTTTGCCTTCAGCTTTTTTAATCCCTTTTGGTTTGTAGATTAATGCAGGATCTAAAGCCAATGATCTCAGTGAAAGCAATGATGCCAACTCTCCACTTTGATATGGCCTCAACTGGCTTTACACACAAATTGACCCTTGAATGAAAGAAAAATTGTGGAAATACTGTGGCACTGACAAAGTGCATGTAGAAGAGATGTTCTCAAACTTTTTGCAGATTTACTGTAAAATAAATTCCACAGACCCCCTCGATACCCATTTATTTAATTAACATATTAGTTACATTTGTGAAATAATATTTTGTCTATTTATTAGAGTCATAGAGCTTTCTATTCCTGAACTTGGAGCACACTGGGTCTGTTGACTTTGGTGCTTTGACCCAAATAAATACAGCATAATAACTTTGATAATGTGGGCTGTGAGTTCACAGGGGACTCAGGGCACAAGGCACTGGATGGGGTGCCAATCCATCACAGGGCACAATTGCACATATACTCACACACACACCCATTCACACACTACAGACAATTTGGAAATGCCAGTCAACCTACAGCACATGTCTTTGGACTGGGGAAGGAAACTGGAGTACCCAGAGGAAACCCCCCAAGCACAGGGAGAACATGAAAACTATACACGTACAGGGAGTAGGCCGGATTCAAACACCCAACCCCAGAGGCAACATTGCTATTGCTGAAACCAAATAAAAAAATAAATAAACAAAACAGACCCCCTGGCTATGCTTTATGGAGCCCTATGGGTCTCCAGACCCCACTAAATCAGAGCCACTGATTTAGAGCTTCCAAATGGAGCTGTGATTTATCTATCTCACAATGTATCTTCTGTCTGCATGCTTGAGGTCTCTTTGCTTCAGCTAACAGCATGCATTTCTATTTAGACTACCCACTATGAAACCTGCAACATTTCAGCGTTCACTACTGAGACTGTAGCCCTATAGTTTTGGGAACCTCCCGTCATCCAATTGATCTTTCCGTGTGGAGCTGGAAGTGATGATCTTGGCCTTGGCTCAGTGGGGCATCAATAGGTCTTTTCACGTCTCAATAGAATTCTTATTCCCTGATCGCTTTCTTACTAGAAGAGGAGGAGGCTTAGGTGAATGTGGTAGCTCATCTGTGACAAACACATTTTGCATGCACATACTACAACCAGGGCATGAGAGGTTGTGTGTGTGTGGCTTAGTTTGGGTGGCCTGCAAAACATCAGAACCTGGATACTGGGGGTACCTAAAATCTGGAGAAAAAAATGGACTCCTGAGACTAGGAAATACTAAAAAAAACATAGAAAGGACACTGAGTCCTAGAGAGAAGGGGACAGAAGCTGGGAAAGCACTTGTTTACAGAGACTGGGCAACGATTACTTCTAAAGAGTGGAAGACACTAGATTTGGGACACTGGAAAACCTTAAGGACTTAACACAGAACAGATTAACACAATAGAGCAAACATAAACAAAAGCACATGGCAGGACATCAGTGCTCATTTTGTCACAGACTACAAAGACCACTGAGAAAGGGAATTCATGACAAGCTCTATCCAGATGGGACTAGTTTTACTGGGTGATAACTTTTTTTCACACATCTCCTCCATGATAAATCTCTCCCACCTGGACGGCATTTAAATTAATGTGGGAGGGATGAGTTTCTGGCAGGTTATTTTGTCTACAAACCTGGGTGATTATGTCTCACATGGTCATGTGATCATTCTGTATTTGGAAGCATCTAAAGTAAGATGATTAATGGACTTTTACAACTGCTACTAAACATTTCATGATATTGTGGCATATTTTAATATAAAGTGTCTTAATATATGCATCTGACGTTATAGTAGCCCCTTTAATTAGCTCACGCTCTTGTGTGTGTGTGTGTGTGTGTGTGTGTGTGTGTGTTTTTTCCTCCCCCTCATTCCTGATAATGGGTTCCCAGTGTATTATATTATGTATTATAGAAATTTATGCTACCTATACAATGTTTTCCTACTTTTATGACATTTCTATCTTGCTCCAGTGCTTAGGTTTTAAACATTGGTCTTTAATTTTCAATTAGTTTTTTTTATTTTTTATCCTTTATTTTTCATCTGTGAGAATGAGCAAACTAGGAATATTATTGGACAAGGAGCTTGTGCATATGATGATATTGTTTGGGAATGTTGAATCTTGTAAGTTGTTGAGAGACCCATCTTTTCACAATTTGGATACATGCGAACTATGATCACCAAAAGTCAATCAAAATCAGTAGCTAATTTGATATATAATTTACTCAGAGGAAGGTGAAAAACACTAATATAACCAATCCAAAAACAAATAAAATCCCAGAGCTGTACCTGCAAATGATGAAATTAATCCAGGTCCCCTTGTGAATTTGTTCTTCCTTTTCAAAGGGACACTTATTGTCCTTGAAAGACTGAGTTGACTTTTGGTGCTTGGACCCCTAAATATAATACCCAATAATGTGGGTTGTGATTTCCACCACTGTAAAAATAAAAAATAATAATAATAAAAAATCAGACCACCTGGCTATGCTTCACGGACCCCACTTTGAGAGCCACTCATTCAAAACTTCCAATTGGAGATGTGATTTATTTCTCTCACAATGTTTATGTTGTCTTCATGCTTGGGGTCTTTGCTTTGATTATTAATGAGTTTCAATTTGTACTACCAATATAATACTTACAACATTTCAGGTTTCATTGGTGAGTCTGTAGGCCTACAGTCTTGGGAGCTTCCCCTCATCCAATTGCTCTATCCATGTGGAAAGAAGAGGGAGAAAAACAGCCAATCAAAATGGTGAAATTATATAATGGAATTAATCCAGGTCTAGAGCATAAGTCTGTAAGACTTCCACGGTTTGGGAAACACTTGCTGCCAGAGACCACGGTCTAGTGTGAAGAGTCTCGAGACCTCATTTTGCACAGGAAGCTCCTCTGTTGCATGGTTTACAAGCTCGAGAATGTTCATTTTTCTTCAAATCAATATACCACAGTGGTAGTATATTACAGGTTTTGGAAATTGAGGTTTGTCTAAGACAGTTTGGGTTACATTTGAGCTGCCCGGCTAGGAAGCTGAATCAACACAGCATAAAAAGTACATGAGTGTTTTCACATCTCAAGTTTCCACAAGCAATGTGGAGATCACCAGTTGAGCTGAGCTGATTATATTTTAAGAGGTTAGCATGTCTTTCGGTCGGCCAGCTGCTACTGTGCAATAGGTGTAGTCTAAACGGATTTATTTATTAATGGTCTTTGATTTCTTTCGAGCTAGTTATACCCCCCTAGAGGAGTATGTCTTGCATGATTCCACAGAAAACCAAAGGTCTCCTGTGACACCTGATGTGTCTTTCTCTTCATTACCTATAGTTCACAGCACAGCTGGCTCAGACTCAGCAGGAGCCATCGATTGTGTTAGCTGCTGTGATAAATACTGTCAGTGGCAGAACATGTTGTGAACAGAGAGTAATGTTGAGCCACATACTATTACAGGATAGTGGCGCACACAAAATAAGAAATGGACTGACAAATACATAGAGACATATAGGGGGTAATGGAGCTTGGAAGATGACAAATACATTTTTAACTGAATTTTGTATCTATTTGAAGTATGCACATCGCATTAAAAAATTCTGGGGTATTTAATTCATTTACATTATGACAAAACTTAATTATTAAACAAAAACTCAAATCTAAATAAAATAGAGTTTGCATTTAGAGTTGTCAAACAAATATGTGATTATATTTAAACACTCGATGCTTAATACTTGCCCAGCGTAAGTATTTAAGTAATGTTCTAGCTAGTAAGGGTATGTTAAAATGAGCTTGCTGGCAGTTTTTAGCAGGTAACAGCCAAAGTTAGATCCTTAATAAGAATTTAGCTCTTTCAGTAGCTAACATTTCTAAAACATTTCTTCCATTTTGACTACTAGCTCTACTTCACATCATACTGTATGTGAGTGACAAATTGTGATTAGCTAAATTCTGAGTTCTACCACTATAAAAACATAGACCTTCCCCTGGGATTTCTGGATGTTTCATATTTGACCTAATTTACATAAAATCTGTGTTTTTGAGATTTGAATTTTTAAAATGTGTTATCACAGTTCTGATGTGACCCAACAGTTTGGATTTTTAAGGGTAATCTTACCCCTAGCAAGCATGTTTAAAACAAAGAAAAACATTGGCACACATGTAATTTTATTAAATACACCACAGAGGGAAAATAATTCTATTTCAAGTGATGTGTGTATAATTCAAGTATATGAAATCCATATTCCAGTTTCCAACATCCATATATGGGCAGCTTTCAGGGAACACAGATTTGAAGGAAAAGCTAGTGACATTGTAATGTAGGCCAAGATCAAATTTGATATGTGTCACAGCTGTCACAGTAGTATTACAGTAAGCTAATGGTGTATCTGATAAGCAAAACCATAACTTTTAACAATCTGAATGTACCAATACCTGTGTAGGACTGAACATTTAAAATGTACTTAGATTAGATTGAGTTTAAAATGTAATAATTATATCCATGGTTTGAGGTGTACTAAATCTCCCAGGGTGTCCCATTCAGGGTAATTGAAAAAAAAAAAAAAAAAAAAAATGACACAGCAACACAAACAAGAGAGATGAAATGACTGCACTGTTGAGCAAAAAAAAGAAGTGAAGATCTGATTAATTAAAAATGAGCTCATCATAGTTATAGGGAATCTTGATGCCATTTTGGGCTCAGTTTTGCTCAACGTCTGTGCAATCCTCTTGGCGGGAGGCTGTCCCCATTGAGTTGAGTTGAATTTAGAGTGTTCGCAAAGATTTTTCTGAATATTTGGGTGGCATTTGGATGTAAGAATTATTGACAAAACAAACAAACAAACAAGGAATTACTACTAGCAGGAGAAAGCCCAGAGAATGTGTTACCATATAAGGCGGACCAAGTGAGTTTACCGTCAATTACTAAAGCAAAAAAAAGAAAATTAAATGATTTATAGCCGTGGTACCTGAAGCAGATATGTGTTTTTTTTTTCAGCATGTCTGTGGCCATGTCACTCTCTGAATACTTAACACAAACCGATATCTGGCACGCAAGCTGAATGGGCCTGACACTTCATTAGCATGCTGAATGAGGATCTCCCTGTTTGCAGTTTTCCACCCAAGGGTCACTTTGTAAAAGCTACGTCTCCCCCCCTGGAGCAAAGAAAATGTCAGTGCTGTTTAGCTTCATTGCCACATATACATGCAGTATATCTACTAAAATGGTTGTGATAGCAAAACATAATCACAGGATCTGGAAAATATTAATACAACACATCTGAGATATTGATGAGTGAACCACATGAGCCAATCTGCAGCAAAATTGACAACATGCATCCCAATTGCTTGGATCTTAGAATTAATATTCTGGGCATATCTCAAGCCTAGTGCCAGTTCTTGAATCCATGACTCACAAGCAGTAAATGTAACGATCCCTCGTGTTTTTTTGAGATGGACGTGACAAATCAGACATAGTGTGCATCGACCAACATCGATATAAGGTATAGATTTTAATTTCAGACCTCAGTACAGGGAAGCCATTGACATAGCAATACACACGTCTAGGAAGAAACCTCAATCTACTCTGCAGCCTAGACTGAGCCTTTTTTGCAATTACTTTCCACTGTCTGTATTACAAATGTTCTGTACACTCTAGCAACATCATTTCCACTCAGAGTCAATAGAACCTGGCTCCTGTGTACTCGAGGAGTTGATAGTCCCAGCTGGTGTGTCTAGATGGAATTTGGATTTTGTCTGCTTTAGTCTCATTTACATTTGTAATTGTTGGGTTTTGATAACAATTACAGCTTGAAAAAAAAAAAAAAAAAAAGCTTTGGCAGTTCCTGTTGTGCACTGAGATGGCGTGCTGGTTCTAAATGGAAAAATCTACCCTGATCCATTTGTGTATCAATATTTATAAGTAACATGTGATGTTTAGTGATGACATAGCTTTCACAATTGTGCGTTTTGGCATTTGCTCTTAGAGTTCTGTACATGTGAGGAAGTTTGAAAGCTGTTTTTGAGAACAAGAGAACAGATCTTGAAAATAGTGGTCTTGAGCTTGCTTCCAACAAACCATGGTGCGATCTGCATCAGGTGTGGAAGCTATCCACTCTACATCCACGCTACTTCCTGTTTCAAGTTATATGAGGTGGGGAAAGGGTTGTGAAGGTCAGTGGATGAGACGGAATGCTTATTTATATATAACAGACTTTCATGGGACTGGGGCACTGGAATTAGTTCATAGTGAAGTGAAGTGACTTTGTGGCCAAGTGTGGTGACCCATACTCGGAATTTGTGCTCTGCATTTAACCCATC
>CM074949.1:20720996-20780837 GCA_037577455.1 Pangasius macronema
TTATTTCTTGAACTAATTCAAGTAATAAAAATCCATAAAAAATAAATAAATAATTCATGCAGTAGAGGGTTAACAAGTGGGAGGCACATATGCAAACTGTTGTAATTCCTACATCGTTCACCTGATTTTGATGTAAATACCCTCAAATTAAAGCTGACAGTCTGCAGTTAAAGCACATCTTGTTTATTTCATTTGAAATCCATTGTGGTGGTGTATAGAGCCAAAAATGTTAGAATTGTGTAGATGTCCCAATATTTATGGACCTGACTGTATATGCCAAAAGTTTGTGACCAGCTGAACATCACATCTATACGTGCTTGTTAAACATCCCATCCCAGATTTAATCACACTTCGCCCCTTTGCAGTTATAATAATCTCCACTCTTCTTGGAAGGCTTTCCACTAGTTTTTTGATTGTGGCTGTGGGGGCACTGATGTCGGGCAAGGAGGCCTGGCATTGTCATGCTGGAACAGGTTTGGGGCCCTTAGTTCCAGTGAAGGGAAACTGTAATGCTACAGCATACAAAGACATCCTATACAGTTGTGTGGTTTAAACTTTGCAGCAACAGTTTAGGGAAGGCCCACATATGGACATGATGGTCAGTTGTCCACAAACTTTTGGCCATATAATGTATCCCCCTTCCTCACTAATAAGATTTTTGCATTGTTCATTAACTGCTCAAAAACAAAAGGTAAAGCCCTCAGTAGTCTCTTGAGAATTTATAGCTGTAGAGCTCCTCTGGTTTGTGGCACTCTAAAATCCACCAAAGTCTCGAGTGTCAGTTTCACAATTCACACATTTTCAGTAACCACTTTATTCTAAGGGTCATGTGGATCCAAAGCCTATCCAAGGAAAACTGGGTGCAAGGTGGGAATACACTCTGGACGGGATGTCCTGCACACTAATTCACATCATGCAGCAATTCTAAGTAACTAATCCAACTGCTGGCAGGTTTCTGGGAGGTGGGAGGAAACCCAGAGCACCCAGAGGAAACCAGCATGGACATGGGGAGAATATGCAAAACTACACAATAAGGAATAACCACTATTTACTTAGGCATTATTTTGTAAACGTTTTTATGGGAATACAATAATAAATAGTTAAATCAGTTTGTTAAACTCAGTTTTCTTCTATATCAATCCAATGCAAATTGCAATATAATATTTTTATTTCAAATAAATCTGAAAGTAGTACACCACTGTGGATACTCAGCTAGAAAATAAAGGAAATTAATTACTTGTTGTCAATATGAGGTATGATTTCTCACTTTCCTGCAGGGAATTCACACTATGCTGAGTTCTCACACACTCTTTGAGAGGGTAGGCGTAGCATATAGCCTCTAGCCCTACGTTCCTCTCACACCTGCATGGCATGGAGAAGTTGGCAGAGGGAAAGAACCAGCTGCAATGGCTCTAAATTCACCTCAGGAGGTGTTTACACCAGCACAGAGGGAATACATCATTCTGACAGAGGCGATCAGCAAGTCTGAGACCATTTTAAACACACAAACACATACAGACGTGAGCACATATCTCAAACTCTTACCTTTTGTGGGTATGACCAGTTTGCAGGGCAGAGCCAGTGGAGTAATGGAGTGCTGGTACACTAATGCAGATAGGCAGCCTGAATACAGACACATGCAAACATAGAATTATATTTACGAGAGCAGAAATCAGAGATGGACATACTTTACATGACAAACTCCATGACTCTTATATTTTGAACCTCTGCCATGTAACACATCATGTAATCAGTCAATCCACCCTGAGTGGTTTTCCCACTAACAAGCTGGAATGCTAGCATTGGCACTTGGGTAGAAAGACCTCAGTGTCAGACCTTTCACTAACATTGGGCCTCATTTATCAAGCTAGAGACCAACTGATTTATTTGTAAACCATTTGCAGGAGCATTTACACAAAAAATGTGGTATTAAAGAAAATCTAGTTCAGAAAAACCAGAGATCCTGAGACTGTGTAATAGTACATAAAAAAGACTAACTCACTAATGTGAACCTCAGTTGATTGGCTTGAAATCATATAATTAGTTATATATAATTTAATGATTAGTTATGCAATTTTATTTACAGCTGATCCTGTCAGGTTTAAATCACTTATTTATTTACAACTTTTGTTCATGAAACTCAGTTGTTTCACATTAATAAATAGAAAGAAGGAAATCCAAAACAAATCAATGAAAGACAAATAAGACTACCCATTTAGTTAGGGCAAATGAAATGGCACTCTATATATATATATATTTTTTTTAAATACGAAACCATTTACACAGAACGTAATAAAATATTGATAAATGACACATAAAGCACATTCTTCCTAAAGATTTAAAATAATTCTTAGGGAAAGGCAGCTCCAATGATAACTAAAGCATATAAAGCAAATTTTATTTCTATTTTCTTTATTTCTATTTTCTGTAAACTGAGAACAAACTGCAGTGTTAGTATACACACAAAAAGTCCCCATTGTTGAATTAACTCATATAGTCCAGCTGGGCTTGTATAAACACTATAGGTGTTGATTCACCATGATGGGAATTTCCTGTATGGTGCAAATAAAATGCCTGAGTGGTAGATCAAAACCCATTTTCCACATAAATGTTATTATAATTTTATAACTTGCATGGAAGTTAAAAAAAAAAAAGATCAATAACAACATTCCCATGGAAGAGGCTACCTTGTCTGGGCCTCCTGTCTAAATGTGTATTTGGGACAGGGCCTGCCTCAGCATGTGTGAGACTTGGCAGAGCCTCAAACCAGACCAAAACCAAGGGAGGAGGAGAAAAGTGCAGACAGCTATATATCTAATGGCACTGCCAGCCTTCACCCACACCTGCTCTTAACCTCACACGTCCCACTTTTTCTCTCTTACTCATAATAAAAATACACTTATGTAATATCTGTTTGTGTTGTATGTTATGTAATGCCTCACCTAACAGGATATTTCAGAGCTTACATAAGCAGCCCAGCCCATGTTATTGTTATTGTAGTGCAAGAGAGGCACTACGTAGTGCAAAAAGCACTTAGTCTTCACTGTGCCAAGGTCACGTCACAATGTAGCAACCAGGCTAAATTAGTGACAAGCCCTTTGAACCACATTAAGTGATTTAAACTGATTATGGCACTATAGTTAGAAATTTTACAAATCACAACAACAAAATAACACAAAAAATCATTACAGGTCTGGACATAAAATCAACATGCTTAGCATATTAGTATATGCTATATGAATGAAAATATACTGACCAAAGTAGGGTTCATTGGGGCATCCCTTCAGCTTCACTCCCTTTGGACTCGTCTCAATCAGGAAGTGGCGAACTAGCTCGTTGGTGATGTCACCTGGAACACCCATGTAATTACTGCAAACAAACTGATTTAAATACTACAGTTTGTTTAGTAATTAACTGACTACTACTGGTTAGTGAAATATCAACAGATAGTTCTGATAATAAATCATTTCCACCATAAGAACCCTGTCAGGAGAGCGAGAACTTTCAACTCAAGGAATCTGGCCATGTTTCAAATACAAAAGCCTACAAAATTTCTCAAGAACTCAAGAACTTCTCAAAAAATCCTGCAACCAGGGAAGCTTTTATTCCTGGGTAACTTGACATTTAAACAATGACTTTAGCTAACAAGCACTCACTAAAGCTTGTTTATATCAAATGTAGTGCAGCACGACCAGCAAAGCAGATAGTTTTTGTGATGATGTTTTTCAAGTTGAAAATCAAAAATCTTAACCTTCTCAA
The DNA here is from genome assembly GCA_037577455.1 of Pangasius macronema. Lineage (NCBI taxonomy): Eukaryota > Metazoa > Chordata > Actinopteri > Siluriformes > Pangasiidae > Pangasius > Pangasius macronema. Next base: position 20,724,756 of record CM074949.1, read on the forward strand.
GCTTCTTGACATTTGTCGTATTACAGCACTTACTGTGTTTTAAGATTCAAGAACCTCTCATGGATACTGCAGTAGATTTCAATAAACTTGTCCAAGATATTTGTGCAATATTGTGCAGGATATTGCACAACACTGAGCCAAGTAATAATATGGCATAAAATTAGGTAAAATAATGATTATTACTATTTTTAAATAACAGTTTTGATACATATCTGTGCATTTCTCATCCAGAATAGTTCTGTAAATCTTTAGCTCCTCAAATGGTCATGTAACTTCTGTAGAAACATGCCTAGCAAGAGAAGCACTATCTTGGCTCAAGCCTACAACAATAGCCTTCAGGGTGTCTTCTAATTCTCGCTGAACATCAGGCATGCATGAACCTCAGAACAGCTGTACTGAAAGAGAAGCTGAGTTAAAAGCTATCTTCAGTTTCAATCCTAATCCAACACTACATTATATTTAAGTGTGTGTAGACAGGAGCTGGTGATCAGATGAGAGCTAAATTATGGGTAGAAGAACAATGTCTTTCTAGAATTGTTTCCGACACATGGATTAATTCAGAAGCTCCCCCCAGGATCACTGTCACAATGTCAATTTTATTAAGACTGTGTTGATCGCAGGTAAGTAAATTGTATGGCCTAAGGGCAGAGTTGATAATTTCAACAGCTTGCTATGGTTGTTGCTCTGTCAAATACCTTTTTTAGGTGGCTGTACTGTAGGAGGTGGGCAGGCCACTTTCATGGCCAGACCATAGGCACCCCTGAAGGAGTGGCTGTCTCGGATGATGAAGGCTCCTGGCTCCCTCTCCTTCAGGATATTAATAGCTGGAAAAAAGATCAAGAACAAGAGATGAGACTGTTTTAATTCCATTCTTCACAATAAACTGTTGAAGGAAAACTGTTTAAACCAGGAACAACCAGAGCTCCATTCTTCCTTAATCTTCTTAGTCATACTGCATATACATATATGTCTAAAAGTCATAGAAATGATCTATAGATATCACATTTTCTAAGTTAAGTGCAATGTTCAAAAAGCTTAACCAAGTACACATGGCTCAGTGCATGTTCTTGTGTCTAGTGTCATCTCCACCTCTAATCCAATAAAAGTTAGCCTAGCAGGAAAAAGGAAGTGCAATGGCCCTCAGGAACTGACCTCATAATGACCTTATAGAACATGGCCACTGAAGAATTGTTTAAATGGGTTATATGCCTCATGTCTAAACATAGATCAAACAGATGCTTCTACCAGCACACAAAAACACAAATGCCAAGACCTTACCTTGCTCTCTGGAAATGTCTGGTTTATACCAAAACTTGGAAGTGTCTTGGACAAACTTTACATTCAGCCTGGTCTCAGGGCTTCCATCTACAAAATATGAGATGCAAAAGATCAGACCAGACAGATTTTCAAAAAATATTCACCCTTAAACATATTACGTATTCCTATTTGCAGGAAAAAAGTTGGAAATAAGCATACAATCAAACACACAAACTTGCTCAGGATATGGTAGTTCAATCACATTCTGTGTCTAAAATTATTTTATTAGTTAGTGGCAGTAATGAATTTGCATTAATTACAATCTCACTAATTAATTTTAATAGATTTAATACATTATACACTCTATACGGGACTCAAGGCAACCTTGAGTTGCTACTACTGCTACTACTCCGTGCAGAACAATAGGCAAGTTTTACAAGTTGAGTTTGAGTTTGAGTTATATTGCGTTGCATTGTCTGATATTATTTAAACTGATATTTATTAGCCTTGTTCGTTTTGGCTAGGTGTGTCACTTGAATATACCAAACACCTTAATTCCTGCACTTGTGTGTCATGTAATGATGTTTTAATAAACTTCAAAATTTGACCTTGAACTATCAGACAGCTAGAGATTATATTATGTCTTAATGATAAATATATTGTATGAAACACATTTTATTTTATTGTTACACATATAAACAGCCGACTTAGCTACATACACAAATGACAGAACTAAATTATGCCCTGGGGTTTCCTACAGACAAACACATGCATCTGTTCTCTTTTGTGTTCAGTTGTTGAAGTGTCTTTGAGTAAACAGTGACAATCAATAAATAACAATCTCTTTACTAGAGTTCGTGACATTTTTAAACACCCTTACCACACATGCTGAGTTTGGAGAAATCTGGAAGTGTATGGAAGAAGTGCACACTTGGAGTGCTCCCTCCACTGGACATGGGCGATGACACCTTTCCATTGAGGGTGCTGTAGGAGAGTACACCATTTGGGCGCTCGCCACTCGACATGCGCCTTTTCTCGGGCAGCTGTGGTTGCCTGAAGCTATCAGAGTAGGAAGCAGGTGAGACAGGGAAGGATGGGGTAGAGGGTGGATGGTAGCCCGATGAGCTGCTCTGGCGTGACAGGGCACCATGTCTCTCATCTGGCGTGGTGTAGCCACTGTGCATTGTGTGCCTGTCCAGGCTGGGGCTTCCATGGGACACCTGAGTGACAGAGGGGTGGCGTCCCAGGATGGGGCTGCTTTGGCCAGGGTGGGTGAGTGATGTCTGCCTGCTTAACACTGGACTGATCTGGCTGGGCTGGATTACAGACTGGGTGAGGGATGGCTGATACCCAATTGAGGGGCTTTGGAGACCTTGTCTGCTCAGAGTGGGGCTACTCTGTGTGCCCTGGCTTACAGGCATCTGTCTGGTCAGCACTGGGCTGCTTTGGTTGGGCTGAATCATAGGCTGTTCAAGAGATGGCTGGTACCCACTTTGGAAACCTTGCCTGCTCATGGTGGGGCTGCTCTGTGTGCCCTGGCTAATGGGCATCTGTCTACTCAGCATTGGGCTACTTTGTGTTGCCTGTGAAACCATGCCATGCCTTGGAAGCACTGGGCTGCCAGATGCTGCAGGCTGATAGCCATTAGATGGGGAAGGCTGATGGCTGAGAATGGGGCCATCTTGACTGGCAAGTCTTTGCTGGTGGGCAGGAATGGATGATGTATCAGTGGATATGGTGTGGTGATATGTGCCAGGGCTGCTAGGCATGGGTTGGCTGCCAATGGTGCTCATTTGAACATGCTCTGGCGGGGAGGAATTAAGATCAGGAGTGATAAAGCTGCCTGAAAGGCTGCCAGGTGTTTGGTACGAAGGATAGGATGGAGTTGGAGTGTGTGAAGTGCTCTGGGAGGGCAAAGAGCGGAAACCAGAGTCTCCCACTCCATCATATGGCGTGCTTAGGCCCACTCTGATATCAGCTGTGGCATGCTCTCTGAAACAAGAATAAACACTGAATTAGAAAGGTCATAGTCATTGCTAGATGTTTGCGTCCATTGCATAATCTATTTTGATGCTTGATTTTCTACAGATGGGAACATCTTCAAGATGATACCACTGTAAAATGGCCTTGGATTAGTTCAAAACTTAAAAAGTATAATATTCTAGATAAGAAAATTTGAAAATCCAACACTGAAGTCTTCTCACCCCTCTGGTCTTTGCACAGGGCTGCTGCAGGACAGTGGGGGGTTAAAGGGGTGAGAAGCTCCTCTGGCCAAACTACCACTCTCAAAGGTAGGAGACACAGGACTGGATGGCTGTCCCCCAGCCACTGCAGCTGAACGAGCAACAGATGCCACATAGCTCCGGGGCTCTGAAAGCACACACACATCAGATATTGTCAACAACTGGGCAGCTAAGAGTGTTACATCCTTTAACATCTTACTGCTGATTCAACATGAGTGATGAATGATTTGGACACAAGAAACACTGAACAATCAACTAAGAATATATGTGCTTTTTTAAAAAGGACTTTCTACATGTTTTAACTTCCAACTGCTAAAGTGAGACACACATCTCTATTAAAAATACATGCTATTATTACCAAACAGAAACAGCCTGAAACATGGCATTTTAGAGCATCAGCAATTCTTATTAATTCCAGAAACTTCACATTTAGATATTAAACTAAATAAATATAGACTCTATGTGGAATCTGAACACATGGAAACTATGACACACATTTTCAAGTTGATGAGAAATGGGCATGATCTGGAATTGAATAAAAAGCAAAACTGTTGGTGAAATCAAAGAATACGATCATGGGAATAAATAGGAGACTCTTTATTAGTGCTAAGCTCTTACCTTCCTCTTCCTCACTTTCTGTACCATGCAATGTAGATGAGAGCCAGGGTGAAAATTAGACAAAAATACAGAGAGAGAAGGTTTGGATGAAGGAAGATAGTAGATAAAGTTTAAAAGATTTAGAAAGATGGTGAGAAGATTACAGAGAAAAAGAGAGATTTAACAAAAGTGAATTATATTCAACTAGAGAATCATAGTAAAGATATTAATCTAGCAATTACTACAGACAGAAAAAGAACCAAATAAAGAAAGAAGGGTTCAAAGGTGTCACTCTTAAGGAAGTATTAGCCCTAGCTTGCATGGGAATGGAGCTAAAACTAGCATTGCATGAGACATTTGGACTCAGTTATAAGGATGCAGAGTTTCTTAAGAAAGGCAGCCAAGTTAAACAGCTCTCCGGGCACATTGCTGTTATCATTCAGTCTGTTTAAATCCCATATACCCTCACTGGCCTCTCAAACTGAAATCAAAAGGAACCCCACACTCTAAAAGATATTTTATTAATTTTTGTACTTTTCCAGGTCTCCTCACAATCTTACGTAGTTGATCTTGGCTGTTTTAATACTGAGGTCAAAAAAGCACCATGCCTTGAATTGATTTGCTGTTTCATGTGTATTTGCTCACCTGAGCCTGTCTGGTTGAGAAGGATCTCAGCTGGGTTGTGTGGCTTCAGACCCAGGAAGGACAGTGGTGTTTTAGCCAAACCTGGAGGAGAACGGCCTGAGAGAGAAGGAAGGCACAAAGGTTACCATACAGCTCAGGACTGGGCAGGTCATCTACAGCACAGATCTGTATGTATAAACACAGCATGAGCAGAGGAACATAAGTAGCTCATTGGCTGTGTTCTGTCTGATTCCTAATTCAATCAATATTTCACTGCTATATAAACACTGGAGCAATAAATTATATCTTCTAAAAATATAAAATATACAGATCCAGTGCTGTAAAATGACATAATTTCAGATGAGAAGGTACAGTATTTACACTGAAATATCTGGGGATGGTGCAAGTGCCTCATGCTAACTGGCTAGGCCATGCAAGTGTTTCATTCAAAATGTGAATGCTGTACATGAAACACTCTCTGTCAGTTTGTTCTGACAGAACGAGCACATCATGCAGGCAACCAAACAACAGTCAAATGTCAATTAACTGAATCGAAGGTGTAGCTTCTCACATTTGTACACAGAACAAGTGATCGTATCACTTGATTTGTGTAATCCACTGCAGACACTCTACAGTCAATAAACCATCAGTATCAGCTTATCAGCTAATTCTAAACAATGCATCAACAGTATATGGATGTTGATGTTTAGTAGATGATCTATACACACTCTACAGTTATGCAGTCTGGATTCAAAACCCTATATCTGTGTATCTTACCAAGCACTAAATAATTACTGTAGCAGAACCAATTACTGTGTGAAAATAATGGCTGTAGAATAAAAAAAAGAATGGGCAGCAAACTATTTTTATTATTCATTTTGAGTTCAAAGCAGATGTCAAAAGTGGTAATATGATGCGACAGTGCGAAACAAAATGTGACTACTTTAAATTGATGTCTTATTTATAGCTACGGACAAATCAGTATTTTCAATTAAGACATTTAGTCATATTAGTTGCCTTTCTGAACCTTTGTAGGCAAGTTTTATGTAGCTATACTTTTATAAATATTTATCTGAAAAGCCATAGTCTATATACTATTAACTTTTGCTTTTGGTTTATTTGCCTAGTTTTTAGCTCCTGATGAATATTATTAATGACTAATCCTAGTCCCATCATTGGATTCTAATGATACATTTTATGATGTGTTGTTTAAAGATAAACATTATTTGATATGTTAGTCAGAGTCAGCTGATAGCCTGCTTCAATGTTAGTCTAGAGATGGCTTGTCAATATAGAGTGTCTACATTGGACTAAAAAAAGGTGTGACTCATAAATAATAGCAGTAGACTAGCAAAACAAGAATGTGAAGACAAAATAATTAATGGTAATTAAAAACAAAACACTCATGCAGACAGTACAACACTATGGACCAGATTGCATGTGTGGTAGAAGATCAGGGCCGGTCTCCACATGCATGCCTGCTGGAGCAGTGTGCTGTTAAGTTTCGACATTGACCATGAGCTCTAGGCAAATTTAACACTGGGACACACTGGGGTCTGGGACAGTTCGTGCACAACCTCAACTTACCAAAGAATATCATACAATTCTTTGTTTGGCAGCCCAAATCACTCAACATGAGAAGGAAAGGGGAAGGGAGAGAAGTAGTGGGGTAGTGGAAGACTCAAAGGTCCTCTGGTTTACTGCAGGAGAAGGGGGGCGCAGTGATGCTGCTGCTTTCAAATGACTTTCAAAGCATGTGAGCTTCTTTACCACTGACCAGAAAAGACAACCAATGCTGCCTCCTGCCCCCACAAATGCAAACATGCCTGTTTAAAAGCCTACATAGAGTATGTGTTTTTTGCTGAGAATGACATTAATCTACATGTCATTTGTTGAAAAGCAAAATGTACACTGTATATCTCTGGCTAATCCATCACATGGCTGAATAATCCTATTTTTCATATACACATACCAATATAGCAGTGTTTGCTGTCAAGCCTCATTTTGGCGAGCCATGACAACAGTACTCTAGAGAATGTCCTGGTTTCTGATGAGTGTAAGGCAGCTTTGTGGGTAACATTTCAACCAAAGCAGTGGGGACTGAATCGATTTCAGACAGCATGTCAGGTAAGAAGAAATGTAGCACTGGGCCAAATAAAATAGAGCAGGTCGAGAGTGCATGGAAGATGCTAGGGTCTGTTCAAGGAGACCTTGCAAAGGGCCTTTTATGAGGAAGGTGAGGTGGAGGGGATGCAAGGGTAGGATGAAGTAATAGGTGATTAAAAGTGAGCTATTCTGGTTACTCATAATGGGAACAGCCTCTAAATATGAGAGCTTGATGACCTTCAGGGCTCACAAAATAGCTGACAGCAGTTTATGAAACATGTGGGATTGTTGGGAAACAGGAGAGAAGTAGGAGTTTTTTTTCTTAGCCTTTAGGTGCCCATGAGCCAACAAAATATCTACCCTTTGCCAGTAATTGACCACACAAAGGAGATCATGGAAATTGAGCACAAATTCTCACATCTGCAGCCTTGGCTCATCTGTTAATAATGTTTATATAATACCCCTGAGACAGAACTGCAATGAGCTGTTTGGCATAGTGTGGACTGGGGTTCTCTTGTAGAAAGTGTGTCAATATTCATCGACCCTTAATGTATCTTGTAAAGAAAGAAGAAAAGTAGAGGCCCACTATGTCATTCACGCAACATTGCTTTATATAAGGATGATCTCCTTACTACATAACCTATCACACATAAAACACTCTTTAGATATCTCCTTCAAAGTTATTTGAGCCTGATATGCGTAATGTCAGAACAAAATAAAAGCCCTAAAAAGAACTTTATATTTTGATATATTTTGACATACATTTGGACACTATCTAACCTGGCCCTCTTAGAAACATGTTCATACTGTAGTATGTTCTCAGTGATTAAGCTCACTATGATATATCTTCTAGCAAAGTGAACTAGCTAAGAAAAGACATCGCTTGATCTCTACGACACCCTCCTCCTTCAGTCGGGAAACTTACACAGGTTGAAGTAAGGGGTTTGTGGCAAGACAGGGAATGCAGGGGTTTGGGGAGGGACCTCACCACCCACAGATGCTGGAGGGCTCACTGGACCCCCATCCATCTCTTCGAATGCCTCCCTGTAACTGTGCATTTGTCCCTAGAGGAGCATATGACAGGTGAACACATATATATGCAAACAAACATGCCCATACACATCATATTATTTATCATAAATTAGGTATAAATTTGCACTTTCAAAAGTTATCTTAAAAATCAAAAGGACATCACTACTTTAGTAGACCACTGAGTCTACCTCCTTTGGCCGCCCCCCTGGGTTTAAAGCAATGGTATTAGCCAGTTCTGGTGAAATGCAGCGAATAGGGGAGCGGACTCGTGTAGGGCTGTCATCGCGGGACTGTCCTTCACTGGTAGTCCGGTGTCGTCCTGGTCCTGAGCCTTCATCTGTTGATGCCTCATGAGATTGTACCCCTGGCAAACCGTGCAATAATCACACAGACACTTAATCAGTACATTTTATTTTAGCCAATAGTAATGTAAGAGCCTTCTCTGTCTATTAAAAATAATACAGTTTCACAAATGTGTATATATGAAACAGGCAATGATATTTAAAGGTTTTATATTTTCTATCAATAACTCAAGGGCTCCAATTCATGGAACTGAATCCTATTTGGAAAATGTTCACAATGAGCAATGTACTTATTGGATTATAAGTAACAGTAACACATTATTTTTTTTACTGTACTGGATTTTTATTTGTTGTATCTGGGTAATAAGGTAATAGTGAGTAATACTCAAAGCAGGCCATAAGTCCCTTTCATCAAGTCACATTCCAGACCAAAAACCACCTCTGAAAAAAGGCATAGGATTTGTGTAGGAGTTGTATTCTATCTGGGGTAGAAGGTAAAAGAATTTTTTGAGTAGTTCTACTCTATATGAATATAAACACTTTGAAAACTCCAACGTCCTTTGTGTACTGAAACACCAAGGAAATGGGATACAGGAACTGGACACAAAATTCCCTCCTCACCAGGTATTCTTTGCACAAAATGAAACTTCTTTTTCATGTCTAATGAAAAAGCCTGGTTTATTTATCTCAGCAACTAACTGAAAAAGTGAAGCATGTAATAAGTAGTGTGTAATCTAAGCAATTTAAAGTTATGTTCTTGTAAATCAGATCAGGTCCTTCACTCTGAGATTTAGATGGAATTGGACTATAGTCCAACAAAGCTGGCTTCAGAACAACTTACGTTCCTAGTCTCATCTAACTGCAACCCTGGCCAGACTGGGGTGTGCACAAACACACCCTTGTGTGAAAACAAGAGTTTTGGAAACCAGGCAACAGTCTGAGCAAAATATTTACCACATCTCAGTGATGTAGTGGGTGAGTATCATGGTGTGTCAGGAAAACCAAGTCATAGCATGAACAACAATGGACATTAAGAGAGCTTACAGAGTAGCCAAACCTCTAGTGCCATGAGTGCCTCCTGTAAGCTAAAAAGAACCATGGCAGTTTGGTTGTGGGACTAAACCAGTGAGTTCAATTTTCTTTCTTTCTGCTGGTTCTCAGCTCAACTTCTGGGAACCCACTGGTCTGAAAAGTTTGAAGACAGTCCTAGGAAAAACTTAGGGATTAGAGATGATTTAAAGCTAAGAAGGGCTAGGCTGAATATGTCTTAGAGTGGGGAATGCTTATAAATAAATGGTATATGGGTAGATTAGAAAAAAAAGAACCTGAGACCGTCTGTATCGCATTGCTAGAACAATGTCATAACACAAAGACCCCAAGATTTATTGACAAGGGAGTGGAAGCAATGTTCAGAAAGGATCTGGATCTAGGCCCAGCTCCCAGGAGCTGGAAAGGTGCAGAGTCACATTCTCCAGCTTCATCTCACATTGGGCCATTTTATGAACATGCAATGCAATTAGTACAACTGTGCATGTCAAAGACTGCACAGTGTTTCCTCAGCAACTGCCTATGCCTAATGGATTCAAGCTGATTCAGCGGAGAACCAGTCAAGGTCCTTTGTACTGCTCATCTTCAACTGGTCTATGCAGGAGCCGCTGGAGAGGGAAAGTGAGATGTTTTTCCTCTTTCATTCTTTCATTCTAGAAGCATAAAAGACCTTGACACAGTAATGTGTTATTTGAGGCAAGGTCTGAGTGTCATAGCCTATTTTAGGCCATTGTGGTGTCTATATTGGAGTAAATGTGAGACGGAAGAAGTCCCAAACTGGGAACGGAAGCTGGCATCTGGCTACTGTATGCTGCCTTTGTGAGGAACAAACAGTCTGTGCCCTAGACGTTTATTCCCCAATGGCTGATAACAGCCATACAATGGTTCTGCAACTTAGAAGGCTTTATTATGTTTTGTTCTTTTTTCCTAAATGCTAAAGCAGACATGGAGGAGAGGCCTTGAAAGAATCCTGTGTCTTGATACTTCTGATTTGTTCCCGGAGTTTGGCAAACTGTATCTTGTGACATGTACTCGGTGGATGCAGACAGAGTGGCGATTGTCTTCACACTTTGTCTCACTCTTGTAAAACCTTTATGCAAACCTTTCTGAATGTAGTTTGTTGCCACTGACTAACAGAGAGTCAAAATGTGTGCTTCTACTGAGAGTATTAAGAGGTAGAAAGAGTTCTAGTGGAGTTGAGAGTTAATTTGTGGGAAAGTTAATTTGTAAAAAAAAATAAGATAATAAAAAAGAGAACAACACAGGGAGAAAAGCTAGAGTGAGATAAAAGACAAATCCACACAGACAGACCAAGACAAGGGTGGTGTTATGGATAAATATGGCTGCAGAAAAAAAAACAGATACAGAGACAAGAACAGACATAGACTGAAAGTGAAGTAGAAAGAGAGGAAGGGGGGGGGTAAATATAGAGACCCAAAGGAAGGAAGGAAAGAGTCAGAAAGATAAAGATAGACATAGAGATACAGGAAATGACAGAAAAAATCAAGACAGAAGAAGTGAAAGATAAAGAGAATAAAATAAAGACAAAGATAGACAGAGCGATAGTGAGAGAGAGAAAGAGAGACCAACCAGAGAATGAGAGAGAGCGGCGGCGGTTGTCAGGTTCAGAAGTGGCTGTTCTGTCTTTGAGGTCGTGGATACGAGCCATGTACTCTACAGAGGAGGAGCACAGGCATGATGAAGGGCAACAGAAGGTAATAGTGGAAGGTGGAGGAGAGGATGAGTAGGAGGTGGAGAAGATGATGAGTGGTCCACATATAGGATTAATCCACAAGTGTAAGAAAAGAAAGAAAAAAATTCAAATGGTAAGAAATCAAAGTTAACAAAAGTATTTTTTAAGAGAGAGAGAAAAAACTAAACAGTACAAAACATTTTAAAATAAGTCTATCTAGAAGCTTATCTAAAATACTCATTGTGCTGATACCATAATGGCTACCATGTAATAACACTGATCCTACTGATATCATAATTGATATTCCTCAATTTAGTTAATTTAAAGCAATAGTAATCCTAGCAGCATAAGTCATGGATAAGCCTCCTAGTACATGCCATGTGTCACTCCAAGACACAAGTTAAATCTGACCTTTTTATGTGATGAATACAAGCAGCTGGTTTTCACAATTTGTTTGAGGTTATATGCTACCCTCCAGAAACATTAGCTCAGCTCAGAGGGTAGGTGTGTGAATAGAGCATGTTTGGTAGAGAAATCTTCAGTAGAAAAATCTTTGAACTATCAGTGCTGACATATAGAAGTCATTTTATTAAGGTCTGATTTTCAAACACAGGCTCAATCTTATCCTTGTAGCCTGGAGTCCTTACTCACTAGAGTACTTATTAAATAAGGAGTATGGAATCTGTCACATTTTTAACTGGCACACCACTAGGGGGCATTTGTGTACCTAGATGAAGCTGCATTTCGTGTTAATAGGGAGCTTGGAAAAATGTTGTCTTAGTAAATAGCCATCATTTAGTTGCCTTTAGTCTCCTGGTCTCTGAGACTTTATATATAATAACTGTAGTTTCGCTTTTTTATCTTTGTTCAGTGATACAAATACTAGAAAACTTCAGCATGTTCTCCAAATGCATTGCAATGTGAGCATTCAATTGATTATGTCTTTACCATAAACTGATCATTAAGGTGGTGTGTTTTGGACAAACCACCTGTGAAAGGCTGCACTGCCAGAGTTTTAAGAACTATAGCTGCATTGTACAAATGCAATGTTCTGACAAAGCATGTCTGTGTATCCACAGTGTAGAAACAAGGCCTAAGATGAGAGCTCAAGCCAGCAACACTTCACACAATGCTTTCTTTGTGATCTCACTGAGTTCGTCAACGCCAACTTACAAATTCTGAAGAAAGACATGGATGGGTGTGCCTTTCGAAGTAATGTTATTCAATTTGTGAATGTTCCCTAAAAAACTGGAAAACCACAAAAACAAAGCATGTGTATTCTATGATTCGTATCATTTAATTTTAGTTTTTTTTGTTTCGCAGTCTGTATTTCATATTTTAAAGTTGCAAACTATCTTATGTTTCTGTGATTGTGTGTTAGTCCCCAGCGTGTTTCTCAAGACCTAAATAGACCTTTACAAATTAATTGTATGATTAATGAGAAACAAAATATGTTAGCTTACCTGCAACACGGTGAGCAACGAGACCTTCCAGGTTGTGGTTTTTGTTCTCAGGTTCATCCTGTGTGGGCAGCGGGGAGGAGGTTGAGTAGCTCCTGAAGGGGGCAGTGTGTGAGCTGGCCTCTGGAGGATCAGGAAACTGAGAGGCTGTGCTGGGGGGATAAGTGTTAAGGGGCTTAAGCTCCAGACTGCTGACTGTAGGAGAGGGTCCAGAAGAGTGGATCAGACCAGCAGGATCTGGAACTGAGGGATGGCATGGAACTGCTGACCTCTGAGGACTTTGAAAAGAGGCTTCTGTAAGTTGGGACTGAAAAGTAGATGGAGCTTTTTGGACAGGGGAGGTATGTTGCTGGGGCTGTGAGTATTCAATCATTGAATGTATAGCAGTATCAGCCTGATAGGAAGGTCGAGCCTGTGTCTGGGAGAAGGATGGCTGGGTTGTGATCACAGTGCCTTCACCAGATGGGGCACTGTAGGACTTGGGAACTTGCATATGAGCAGGATCCAAGTCCAGCATGAGCAGATTGAGAGCCTCAATGGATTGTTCAATTTCATTCTGAGAAGGAGCTTTAGGGAACTCGGTCAGGCTATGGCTCTGGAGTGCAGGGCTGAAGTGTACCCCATCTACAACTGGTTCCTCTGGAACACCAAACTGGTGCCAGACATTAAGCCCCCGCTGCACAGCATCTCTGCTGCTGGTGGAACGTGCTGGAGCTTTGGGCATGAGCTTCTGTTCGGTGTTGGGCATCGCTCCAAAAGACTGTGAGCGACAGATGCTTCCATTGTGGCTGGAATAACTGCTGGATGGTAGTTCTGAGTTGCCCAGACTCTCCTGAGTTTCGGGGGAAGAGCCGTAAAGTAGTGTTACAGGTTCTGTCTCTTTTCCATGCCTGCTTCCCTCCAAGTAGGACACTCCCTGCCCATTGATCACTGTCTCAGGTTGGTAGTACAGGTCAGCCGGAGTGGCTCGACCCTCAAGCGAGGACAGAGTACCCAGGCTGTCCACACTGTTGCCTTCTTGGCTGTTGGGCAGGTCATCATCCAGGATGTCTGTCTCCCTATCTATGCTGTTGTGTCCATTAACATGGACCTGAGCTGGAACCAGGTGGAGGATACCACCTCCACCTCCTCCCCCATGGCTATTTTGGTAACCTGGCTGGTGCATGGGAGCCTCCAGGCCACTGAGCAGTTGCTCCAGCTCTTGCTTCTCCTCTGGACTGAGGGGCTGACTGGGCTGTTGGTTCACCGGCACTGCCTGCTGGGCAGTTTCATCAGTACGATCAGTCTTAATGGAGGCAGTTGAGTTTCCAGAGTCACTGCTAACAGACAGAGCGTGGTCCACAGGGGCAGGAGTGTGTTCGACAATGGGCTCGACTGCTGTGGGAAGACCGTTAGCTGTAGCATCCACGGACTCTTTCTTACGGACTTTAGCATAGAGGCTACCATCCAGAGGCCCTTGCATGTGAATGACGTCTGTAAAGAAAAATGATGCTGTAAGTATTTATATATGGGTCAAGTCCAACCACCAAGTGTGCCAGAAATGTCTAGTTGTGCCTCTTTTTATTTATATATAAAGGTTGAGCAACTGCAAACATATGAACATTTTGTATGTTTATACAAAAAACACCTGCGTGCAATACTTATTGTATATTGATCCAGGATTATTATATCATCCAGAATGGCACGCAAAATTAACAAGAGTGAGTCACTGATTGTTTACTATCCAGAATATTAAATATGAGTAGCCAACATTCATTTTCATTGGTTTGATTGATCGTACCATGGTCCTACTTCATGCTAGTATGAACCTCTCCCTCCATAAAAAACACCCACATACATGCAGACATAGACACGCCCCTGGAATATGATTCAACAACATCTTCCCTGGAGACACTCCTTATCCAAAACTCTGACTCACCTGTGGAAAAACAGTCTCAAACTCAATGTTGGAGGCATTTCCTGCCTTCTTGGAACTGAAACATCACTGCCTACATCATCTCACTTGCACACTGGCTTGGGCAGCTGGAAAGGCCATTTATCTGCAGCTCTAACAATGAATATTTTGTTTTCTTGAGGACAAGCTTCACCACAAGTAATGTTGGACACTGGCCTTCTGATGAGCCACCGCTTATTCTGCAGTATCAGCACTCTTTTTGCTTCACATAGTCATTGTAGGGGTAATAAGAAATTGATTTTCGGTTTCAATGCTCAATCTGTATCAGCATCCTTGTACCTGCTGTATTATAACTCTATAATTATAAATATAATGAGTTACCTGCCACTTTTTGTTCTGTTCCATGACATATAAAGCCAATATAAAAAGCCATTACAACTGAATGGGACAGTTTTTCAACCAGTGGATGTGAAATATGGGTATGCATATGAAGCAGGAAAATGAGGCATGCACCCAACCATATACTGTTATCTGAGGTGCTCTCACAGGCCACCTTACTGAATTGTAATGAAGCTATAGTACTATTAGATTAGCTTAGATTAGATTAGTACTATGTGCAAACTGGTAAAAGAAAATGGTAAAAATAAAAATTCAGAATCTCATAATCTTTCACTTTCCTTGCATTCCAAAGATGCAATCTGGCTTCCCATGAATAGATGTTATTATGGACATGTCAATTTCAATTCAACCCTTGCAGGAGCCTGACCTCAAAATATTCATACCAATTTGAATGAGGAAGAGTTAGGTTTGGTTTGAATTCATCCAAATAAAATGGTAAGAAAAGGTAGGAACATTAGCCCTGCCTCGATCTTAACCTTACCCTCAGTAACTCTTCATAATGGATCGAGTTGTACAAATTTGAAGGCATGAGTCTTGTTTTTATCAATTATGTCTCTACAAAAGTATTCTCTAAAGCACAGGTTCCCAATCTTTAAGCCAGAGAACCTCCTGTCTCACACATTTTTGTATTTTCCATGCTTTAACACACTCATTTCAACTCAGGAATGGCTGTTAAGTAGCAAATTGCTTGGATCAGGTGTGTTAGAGCAGTGAAAAAAAACCAGTAAAATGTGGTAAAATGTGCAAAGTGCAAAATGGTAAAATGGCAAGGGGTTCTTCAGCACCAGGGTTGGGAACCTGTGCTTTAAAGAATACAAGTGCTGATTATTTATTAGTCTCTGTTATGGTTTCTCAAATTAACTATCAATATTTGTTGCAGACACCATCATTATGGCTTCTTATTTCATTTCAATGTAATCATGGTCAAAACCTGCTCTTTTACCACAAGAGCTGCACTAGTCAGACACACTTTCACATGTGCAATGTTTTACCAATATACAACTCAAGGGCCTTTCCAAACTTATTGGCTGAAAGTAGCAGTTAGCTTTGTCTTAATCAGCCCAGGCTTAATGCCAGCACTTCCCTTTAATAGCTAACCCTGGAAAAAGTGAGCCTTTTCCCTCATCACCCATACTTTCCCCTTAACTAGAAAAGCCCAAAACCCATTCGTGAGTCTTTCCAGCTTGTTGAGAAGCAATGTTCTCAATGCAGGGACAATACACTCATCAGAAAGCTGACATCACATCAACAACAACAACACATCATGCGTAACTCTGCACTAAGTAAAAGTTAAACTGTGACATTTGCTAAGGAAGCTAAGACAAGTTCTCATATTTTATTTACACCTAAATACATCCTTATGACTTAATAGTGTCATGTGAAGACCTGATGCAGTCAGAATCTTCATATAACACTCAGCCTTTACAGATGGAAGGAGACACACCTCTCTCTTAAAAAAGGAACTGCCTTCTATTTCAGCATGCATTTTATCACCTATTTACATGCACCTGTGATCTGCCATCATTCCTATATTAGACATCAACATCCTCCCTTCCCAGTCATCAACTGTACAAATAGAAGGATGCTAACACATTTAGGAGAGGTAATTAGTGTTTATAATACTAGAGGAACACAGAAATGCTAACAAACTTTCCCTACCTGCTGAGGTGTCCCAGTCTGCAGGTTCTATGTAATTTCTTAATCACATTATGAGCTGCAGTGTTCTTCTTCTATAATGTTCTACTAACTGAACATTAGTAAGCTGTAGAGGGGGAGTTACTTTGGCTCACTCCTCACACTCCTCCCACTAAGGCCACCAGACTGATTCTGACACACTCCAGTAGAGACGCCCTATAATGGACTGCCTGTCTCTCACTCTCTCTCACTCTCTGTCTCTCATGCTCTCTTTCTGTTTTCTGTAACCAGACTGTGATGGGTGTGATTTTATCCTGTGCCAGAAGAGGAACTGATGTCTAATGCCATGACATCATATAAAGCCTTTCTCTGCCCCTCTGTCTCTTCTCTCACTTTCACTTACTCATAGTCTCATGTTCACAAGTTATACCCTATACCTGACTTGGACATGGAATCAAAAGTAGACAAGCCTAAATTAAATTTGTATGCATTTGTAACTAAATGCATACATTCCCCCAACACACACACATACCCTTACGATCACTAACTGAGAACAGGGAAAAAAGAAAACCAGAAACAAGGACAAATCATGGGAAATACAACAATAATAACGCAAGTTTATGTGTAGATGAGTGTCTCCATATTGTTTGGATCATACAATATTGGGAATGACATGACCCCTCTTCAATACATCATACAGTGCAGACCTGATCTTGCGGCAGAACTAACCGCTCCTGCATGGACTCCGTTTCTGAGCCAGTTGGCTGTTTATAGGACAGTCTGGCCTGCACACCATGGAAAAGTTCTTCCCATTCAGCCATGTTATAAGAGTGAACAAAAGCATTCCTTTAAAAAAAAGGAATGCCACTTGCAGCGAGGGAAAGAGAGAAAACGAAAACATCATAAACTGATTTGAAAAAGAAATTGTTTAAACCGAGGCCACTACCTTTGCATCAGTGTCGTCTGATTTGATGAAAGACACACACCAAGCCAACACTTTACAGTTCCACAATGCAAACAGTTGAGTGCACAGAGCTACACAACCAGATACTTTTAGCTGTTTTTTTTTTTTTGACTGCTGTCCTTAAATTCCCCAAGACACAACACTTTCCTGCTACATCCCTACAGAAAGCTAATATGATTCATTTAATTGAAGGCTTGATGGATGATTATGGAGTTAAGTCAGGTGGGCTGCAACAATAGTGTGTAGTTTTGCGCATTGAGAAATGCTGCATAGATTAAGTCTCAACTCACAACATGAGCTTATAAGGATAAAAATATGATGAATGCTTTCAGATGAATACTTTAAAAATGAATTCCTTGCCTACAGGTAATGGTTTCCAGGGGAGTTCCGCTGTATTCAGCTCGCTGTTGGCTTAAGAATGGAAAAGCTGTGGGCTATTTTGAACACTATATGAAACTTAGATTCAGCCATAACAGTGATTTACAAGTGCAGTAAAGGAACCCTCTGTGTGTACCTACATGACTGTGTAGAGAGATTTCTGCTGTTTCTTCCCCTTATTCAATCCTCTTAACAGCCAGCAGGCAGAACAGTATCTGCTTTAACATTAATTCATTGATGTCTGCTGATGGTTAGTCAATGGCTGAACCATTAAAGCACCCTTGATCTCAAACACTAAAGCTTAGGCAGTTCTCAAGGACTTGATTCTGGCTGTTATCCAAACTCCATCAGGACAATGCCTTCGATTCAAGGACACAAAATGTCAGTCTCTTATACTGTCCTATATGGAAAACAAGTAAACAGGATATCCTCAAACACCAAGTAATAACACAGCTTTCAGTAGCATGTATCTTATGAACTGTTTTAACAAGTGCTGCAGTGTTATAACAACTGTGTGTTGAAACTGGGGCCTTAAAATGTGAGTAAAGGAATTTTTACTAAAGGAAAGTGTAGCACAACTTTCAATATATCATGTCAGCATGATAATTCAATACATACACACACACAGAAGCCACACTGCAGAAGTGCACAAGCTAAAATGTTTCCTGTAGTGACTGCAAACAGCACAGTGCCCTCTGTTATACGAGCTAATTATTATGGGTTAAGTAAGGCATCAGGAATGCCAACAGGTCCCTTGAGATGAGTTAATTTACATCTCAGTGCAAAGTGGCAGGAAGTCTGGGGGGGTCCTACCACTCCATGCCCCCAGGAGGACAGACGCAGTCCTGAGTTATGACACATATAATGCTTTGATAGTTGCAGACATGCTATACCTGGAATAGTCCAAACACTGGTCATAAGCAAAGTATCTACGATGAACAGTGGCCTGCATAATTATCAATACCCTTCCAAAAAATGAATGCCATGATTGTATAAAATAAACATTACACACAATAATTAAGACTTTCTATTCAAACAATTTAAACAAGATTTCTTTCAAAACACATTCATTAACTACTACTTTTTAAATAATAGTATTTTCTCTAAAAAATACATGTGCAATACACTAAACCAGTGCAGTAATTAAATGTGCAATACACTAAATCAGCACAATAATTGCATGTGCAACACACCAAACCAGCACCATAATTACATGTGCAATACACTAAACCAGTGCAAATATTACATGTGCAATACACAAAATCAACACAATAATTGCTTGTGCAATACACTAAACCAGCACAATAATTACATTAGCAATACACTAAACCTGTGCAATAATTAGATGTGAAATACATTAAACCAGTGCAATAATTAAATGTGCAATACATTAAATCAGCACAATAACTGCATGTGCAATATACTAAACTAAATTAAACACTAAACAATAATGTGAATAAAAGTGTGTATGTGACTGTATTCTATTGTATTAAGGAGTTGTCACACCAGAATTTCTATTCTATTCTATTCTATTCTAAAGCTGTATCATAGTATAGCAAGTATTATAATGCCATAATCATGGTATTAAGAAGATAACCCTCCGTTTCTGCTTGCGTACTACAAGTGAACTTCATGCTGCTGGCTAAGTTCTCATCAAGTGCACCTGTAAAGGGACCTGAGGAAACCGCAAAAGTGCCTGCACTGATACTTGTGGTATCATGTAACAATAAGCACAATAACAGTAAATCTGAGTGGGACAGTGTTGGGACACAGAGGAGCACAGAAAAAAGAAATGCTTAAGGATCATCCATTTGAAAATGTATTCATAGGTCTGTTTGATTTGCTTCACAATCCAAATCAACAAATTTGATTTTATTGTGCGCTGAAAAGAAGTGACGAGCTGTCTGTATGTCCTGGCATGACTCCAGATTCTGCAACTGCACTTTAAGCATTTAAGAAAGGAAAAAAAAAAGAAAAAAAAAAGAAAACTGCGACGCAGAAGCGTCCTGGCTCTTATCTCAACTCTGGCTGCCATAATAGCAGTTCTTAAGTACAGCACATTAAATATGCATTAAAGATGTTTTGGGTCGTCCACCTTTACAGCAAGACATAAACGTGTTCGAGGACTGCAGCATGAGGAAAAATGGTCCACTGAGGCACAGTAAGGTCAGATATTCACGTAGTGGGAAGCGCTGAATGTGGCTGGAACAGCAAAGCTAAGAAGACTCTTTGTGTTTATGCCACAGGACTGAAAAAAGGAAGATGGAGATGACTAAATCTGCCCTCTCTTGCCTTCCCACCATTCACCTTCTCAAAGGTCAAATACCACACCACATTTTGAGTAAAATTTTAGAGTGCACTATGTTGAGGACACATTTATATGAAATAATCATAACTCTTACTGCTGTTTTAGCATGCACCTTTTTTCTGGCTGGAGAATTTCTAGACCATCAGCAGTCGCTCAATACTGTATGATTTAAACTTGCCCTAGACTAAATGTTAATGCCGCATTCAGTCAAATATTATAGTAAATCATGCCAAAACCAAACTCTTTGCATGCAGCGCTCCATGTGAGTCAAGTTTAAAGAAAAATTTTTTATTAGAAATGACGTAGCGTGTCAGGAAAAGTAATCAAGCTCCACTCTAAGCACTGAAAAAAGACAGGGTATAGAGGAAGCCACTCTTTGCTGGCATAGTCACCAGCCGTGGTACTGTAGAGACCAAACATGGTAACTCCTCTCACAACATACCCCCCAACACACACGCATCAGAGTGAAGCGTCACATCAGTGAATGTCATAAAGTTTCTTTCTAAATCTGGTTGATTTTAATATTGTGGAAGTGGTTTAAGCTGGGCTGCACAGTGCAGCAATATTTCCCGTGTGAAAGAACTACAGAACTATTCTTGCTACGTGGTGTGTGTAATATTAAACAATATTTCCCATCTGCCAAAGCCATCTCCATCTAGTCTAGTCATGCAAAGTGAGGAAAAAATAGCTACAATGGAAATTAGATTCAATATTGCTTTCAGTACTTGCAATTCTACCAAAATGAAACGTTCTTTCTGTGTAACAGCGTGGTGTCTCTCGTGTGTCTCTCAATCCTCACAAATTAGACAAAGCTAGCATTATTGTTAGGATCAAGTTTTTTTACAACTTTATTCATATAAAATTAAAAACATTTTTCAGAACAACATTTCTCATGAGACCACGGGTATTCTTTATCAAGCGTGTACACACAACATTTTGTCAAGGTATTCTTGTGCATGAGGCGTGTATATTTAACATTACTCCTGACCTGAAAACCACTTACAGCTGCTGAGGACGGCCCCATATGAACAGCCTAAAGCCATTGTCCTAACATTTAAATTAGTATATTTTAGCATTGTCCTAGCATTTAAATTATTATATTGTAGCATTGTCCTAACATTTAAATTATTATGCTTGTTATTGTGTTTTTAACAAAAGTGATTAGGCACTGACTGAAGAGCACTTTTAAATTTTGTTGTACCTGTGACAATGAAAATAAAGGCATATTCATTCATATTCTAAAGATCAGTGAGATTACTGTGGATGGTTCCACTAAGAAACCATAAAGATGGCTTAGGACTGCAATTGCTACAGTTTTGCACTCAAGTCTAAATCATTGACCAGTCGATAACTTCAACAAAACAGACTTCATGTTAAAACTATAATGAATTCAGAAATAACTTTATATATATGGTATATATGGTAATAACTGACAGTAACTGCTGACTATAGTGTGAGTCTATAGTGAGGATCTTACGCACAGTTTTAGAACTGAAAAGGCACAAGAACTGAAAAAAACATGACTTAAATCCCAGGTGGGCAAATAGACTTCTCTGGAACACCGGCACCATCTTTTTTTATCTCTTACTCTTATGAAATCCAAGCGATCTGAGTGGCTGTGCAGTTATTAATGCATATTAAAGAAAGAAAAAAGAAGAACTGTTTTCAACTGAAAGTGTATCTTAGATGTAGCCAAAGGACTGTATGTTCCACAGACATTTTACAGAACAATGAGATGTCTTTCTTTTCCCTGAAATAATTAATTCCTCATTTGCTCATGAACCCAAATTCCATAAAACTTGGGCCCACTAAAATATTCCAGTATTTCAACTACCTGAGAGAACAGCAGTTAAAGGATTGCAATTAAAATTGAAGCTAAGGGCAACTCTGTAAATCTGCAAGACAATAACATAATTAGCTATAGGATCACTATTAAAATCACTTAGCATTTGGTTTTTGTCCCAGGACTACCTCACAAAACCAGTAAATACTAAAAGAGTAAGGTAATTTCTGGCACTTTGGATGCATTTCAGTTAAATTCAATATATTAAAGGTACAACTTGTACATGTCCCTAGCGTATATGTTTAAGAAATGTACTATACGTATGATAACAATAGCATTAACTACACTCACAGTATCAGAGCAGTGATTGGTTAACAAATTCTCTATGGACTAGTCCATGAAAACTAATGGGAGGAGAATGGATGGAGCCAGAGACACAGTCTCATAAATATCAACACCAAAACCATATCTGTTACAGGTCAGAGAAAGCTATTTAGGGAGACACATATCTGACCCATGCCGAGGTATGCTTAGAGGCCTGGAAAACATAAAGGAAACAAGACAATTGTGTATTATAAAGTCAGACGGGAGAATGAGATCCTTTCCTTCTGTTGTCCTCCACCCACACTTACAGTTCCCATCAGACTTCTCAAAGGCTGAAGAGAAACATAATTACAGCAGCTGGAGAAATGGTGTAAGCTCAGAAGTAAATGTCAACCAAGCATGGGTCTTTCTATGTTCCCCCAGCATCACAAGTCAAAAAGGCTTTACACAGCTTTATTTCCACAAAATGTACAGGCTTCCAAGATTGTCTCTGCTCAGATACTCTAACAAAGCCAAGAAAGCACCCCTACGAAGCAAGAACACTGAACAAATAAGTTGCTGGGTCTGTTATATAGTAACAAGTCAAGCTGGCACATGTTTCAGTTGGTTCATCTACACTGTTGCACAACTCTCACTGTCTGGACTCAAAGCAATTTAATCTGTAAAACTCCAACTGATGAAGGCAGATTACTCTATTCAGCAAAATAGGATAAAACCCTTATCATCACTAACTGGTTCAATCTGCTATTTTCTGCAAACAAGTCTGTGGCAGCTCTAAAATGCTTGTGTCACGGTCCATGTCCATAGCTGGACATTTTACAAAGCAAATCATGTACGTTGGAGTAGGGCAACTGCATCAGCATGTAAAAGGCAAAATGACAAAATAATTCTGTCAGAGGGCAAGCTCAAAGTCAAGCTGAGTGGGAAAAGCAAATGCACCCAGCTGATACAGGCACTCATTGCTCCCTGCCAGACCGCCAGTCAGACTCCACATGTGTGCAAACCGAACAAATTGGTGACAATTCCCACTCTCGTGTCTGCAAAACAACCGTAAAAGTCAGATGGACCACACACATATCACATGCATCAACAAACGTCTTTCGGAGAGTCACGTCCATGAAGGAAACGTGCACCTATGGTATCATGTGTTAACAGGTGGAAACTATAAAATATTTGGCACCATGCTGACAGGCCTGTCTCTCTGTCAGAATGCTTGTTAAATGTCATGAGCTCAGAGACTGTCTAGTATATTCTCAACAATACAGNAGGGTTAATGGGTATTTTAAAGCCTTTTCTTCTACATGTTTATTTTGATAATAAAGATCTCCTTTTACCAGCTATAAGAAGGGTTAATTAGATCCAATTCTGCTATGAACATATTTATATATGTAGGATCTGTTCTTACATGCACAGCTAACCACACAATCACAGCATAATGGTTTTCTGTGAAGCACAGCTGAACTTCAGCATTCAACACAAACACTGCAGTGCCCAAATAGCTGTTCTGAGACGTGAAAACTATTAAGAGCAGCATTTAAAGATGTGTTAACCACATTCAATATAACTTTGTCAAAATCAGTCTGGCCTGTGATGGCTTGAAAAATATTTACCACTGTGTGGCTTTTCTGCTGTGGCAAAAAGCTGTTAGGGTAGAAATGAGGCAATTATTGTACAATTACACAGCCCGAACTGTATACGCTAAAAACCTAGATAAACACACAGCTATATACAATATCTAAACTCAGATTACCTCTAATGTATGGTGGCATTTTTTATTTTAAATGTTGTATAAAAACTGCAAAGGAAAAAAAAAATGCAATTCTACTGAAAGATGCCAGCATACTGATAGTTTAAAAGCAACTCATATGCATGGATCTAATTTAAGAATTTAACTTGTAAAAATAAAATATAAATGTAGTGTAAAATATGTCTATGTCTTTATTCATTGTCTATATTTCGACAATGTTTTAGGGAAACATATTTATGTTTACTTCTATCAACAATGTTATAAAATAAAATGTTATAAACCCAATTTTGGTCAAAACCCCAAGTTTCCATCGGTTTTGGCTATTTGCAAGAATTCAGTCACAGTGATGATTTTTCCTGGACTCCCTCATGTATAGAGCAGTCACTAAGTCATACTAGGTAAAAACGCAAAGTTGCAAATCAACAGAAATCAAAAAGCCACTCTGTAAGTCATATTTCAACAATACAAACTCTGGTCTTATGATCAGGTCTGAACTTTAGTGCAACCTTCTATGTGACACAAAACAGAGGAATGTGTGATATTATCCACGGTAACAACATATATAATAAGAAAAGTTTTTTTTTTTTTTTTTTTTTTAAAAAGCATTAAGGTTCAAGGCCTACCTGTGGACAGACAGCATTCATTGGCTTATTATCCTTCAAAACAGGCCTTTTGTCTATTTCTAAGCACCAGCAAATCTGAGCTCCTGAAATGTGTGTAGTGAACAGAAGCTACTGCTTCATTCCTTCTCTAGTGACAGACAACAAAAAGGGCTTTGGTATCTCGAGAGGCTGGAGGAGTTGTCTATGGCTCTCTCACTGCCTCCCTGACAGAGCCTGTCCGGTCTCATCTCCCCACCTCCACACTTTTCACACCCAGCCATTCGGAAAATGTCGTGACCATGGACTCTGGACAAATATGAGGCAAGCCATGGTAAACAAGACCCCAGTGGTCTCTTCTGTGAGCAAGGCCGTGAGATCTGGGGCACTTCATTGCATCTCTGGGAGAAACAGCAACCTCTTTTGCTGCCACGTTCTTACTCTCTCCCTTGGGCTAATTCAAGTTCCTAGTTTATAGCACAGTTTATGTCTTTTATTTATTTCTGATCTGACTAATGAAAACTGTAAATAGTCCAAATCAATGTCTTTTATCTATTTTTGATCTGACTAAGGAAAACTGTAAATAATCCATCACAACTGCTTGTGTCATCACTGCATAAGAGGCTGGTGTAAGGAATTTCAGCTGTGGGTCATTGGGTCACATTTGGTAAAGTGCAGCTTCACACCACACATGGAGACACTATCTGACAGTGAAGTGTGTGCTGTCAAACCCTAGCCTCTGAGGTCATCGCAGACAGACGATAAGCAGCACATTACCTGCATTCAACATGTCAGTGGAGACAAAAACATTAACCTGTCAACTGTAATTATGCCCCACTGACCTGGAAAATAAGCTCCAATAGCCATAATATTTACTGTACATATGCAAGCTTCATACACTCTTCCTAAAGTAATGATTTTCCATCATTTTTAAAGTGAATAAGAACACTTTTTTTCAGGACATACTGTATGTCACATGACTTTGGCTTGAACAAAAGACAGTAGCTAAATTTATATGAGGTTAAATAACACTAAGTACTGATTCTGAATGCTTTATAATACACATACATTTATACTACAGCACTGTTGAATTTTCAAATCTGATTGGTTAGATGATGTTGATTCATTTTCTACAACAGCAGTATGAGCTACAAGGCAAATCACAGGTTAATTAAACCGTTTGTTCTAATACATTATTATTTCTACCAACAGATCATTCAGAGGAACTTGTATGGTGAACATTCCACATGATATGTTCCTCTTTCGGATGCTCCCATTAGGGGTCCGCATATTTGATTTGGCACAGTTTTTACGCCAGATGCCCTTCCTGACGCAACCCTCCCTGATTTTTAATACGGGCTTGGGAATGGCACTGAGGGCTCACTGTTGAATGCATCCCCAGTGGCTGGGGTTGGTTCCCTGGCCGGGAATCAAACCCGGGCCGCAGTAGTGAGAGTGCTGTGGCCTAACCGCTAGTCCTCCAGGGACCATAGTACATAGTTATTAATAAATTAATTAAAAATGTGTTGTTGTTTAACAAATAAAAATGTCTAAAAGGCCTTACGCAAAGTAGAGCTACTGTTACCACCATGAAGTTCCTTAATTAATGCTACCCTCAAAAGTAGCAAAGGATTTGGAGGCTGTTTGGCACAAATGGTAAATGTAAAGATGGAAAAGGAAAGTGTAATCAGAATTGATTGTAACCTCAACCTGTAGCTTTTAATTTCTGGCCAATGGATTTACACTACATACACTTGTAAATTACACTATATGCTACTTGTATAATTAGGAAATTATAAAATGCCTTTATTTTCTACCAAATAAGTCCACATAAAATGAAAAAATTAAGCATTTCTAGACATTTTTAAGATTTTAAGTATCTATATAATCCCATCTATATATGTACTCTTTCTTAATAATATAGCAAAGAAATTTCTGAAATAAAAATGATTGACTGAATGACTGACTGACTGAATGAATGAATAAATGAATGAATGAATCACCATCTTGTAAAGCATTGCTCCAACACCTCATGTTCCAAACCATGTAATAAAACCATGCGTATTAAAGCAAAGTCAAGCAAAATTAATAACACACATGATGCTACAGACAGAAAAGTCACCACAAGGTGAGTGTTTCCTGACAGACTTGGAGAATGTCCTCCTTCAGTCTCTATCTCACAGGATTAGCAAAGTGACGTGGTGAGCTTAAACACAATAGAATGACGTTCGGCCCATTATCTCATTCTGTATTCTCTCCTCTGGCTCTCACGGCTCAATGGAACTGTTTGTCCTAGTTTTTTTTTTTTGTGTGTGTGGCAGTAATCTGAATTCACGCTCTGTCTGTCCTACATCACTGCAGCGTGCGTGTTGTAGAATGTTCTCTCGTATTCTTCTCCAGCTGGCTCACTGCACCAGGCTAGCTGGAGGCGTGGTTAGTTAAAAACTCGAGTACTTGGCCTTTTGACCAACAGTTCCAGCCAACCACAGAGACAGACTGGTTTACAGCACCGTTTCGAAGGCTACAGCCAAAAGATCAGCATCCCCTTATTTCTGGCTGGCCTATTTTAAGCGAGGACAGTTTAGCAGGATTGGATGTTTTATGGCTAGACATCTCAAATGACTTGGAGTGGGAACTGAAGTAAAAGAATGTGTGGTCTGAAAGGACTAAAGCCTTGAAAATATTGGACATACTGAAGAAGGGATAAATACAGATATGTTTAACTCCTCACATTTTTTTCTGTATATTGGACTACAATAAGAGTAAAATAGATTTTATTATTATTTTAAATGCTATTTTCTTAGAAATCAAAATAGAACCTTTGCACAAGTTTTAGTGCTGTATCTGTTATAGATGATGACAATAGATAGTCTTGGTCACATACTGACCATCTCTAGACAGCTGGAATTACAAAGGTGGCATCAGTGGCTAAAGACTGGAATGTGCTGTACGTCGCCTGGTGACCCCACAGACACAAGGTGGGTTGGGGGTAGGAGTCAGGATTTAGTGGCCAGCCATGCTGTGGTCAGGTGTCTTCACACCATCTTCACAGTTACATATGAAAAATAGGAGCAAGGCCATGACTGGGTCTGTTTAGGATTTGTAACGCATGCTTTTACATTCATATTTAAAGCTGGAGGTTGAGGGAGTTATACCAGGAGCCAGGGTCTGGAAAAGATAGTGCAGTTTGATATGTTGCAAGGAGAGTTAAACTAGATTACTAATGCAACTAAATTTGGAGTTACAGTGTGCAATTCAGTGGTCTTTTAAGATTATTACTTGTCATGCTTTATACCACAGCATGGTTGAATTCTTAGAAGGTGTTGATTAATTATCTAACAGTTGTTCTGGCCATAACATAATGGTTTATATTAATGATGAATTTATATTACATTATGCACTTGCTTTAATACATTATCATTTCTATAGTAACATCTCATACAAGGGACTTGTATGGCAGACGCTCTACATAACAATGGAAAATGTATAATCATTGATGTTCTGATTATTTTCATATGACAGTTGTGTTGTGTGTTCTTTACACAATAAAATTTTGGATGATGTGAAAAAAGAAGGGGCTAGCCTAAACAGAAATGTTCTTCAAAGTAAGTTTGAGGTAAAAATTCTTTTTTTCTGTCCAATAGTATGCTTTGTTTATGTTTTACCATTGACATTTCCGTGTTTGTAGTTGTCCTGTGAGTTCTGACTAACCTTATGCTGTCCTCCTAATGGTATCTTTAGACAAGCATTGTAGCAGCAGTCACGCTATGAAATTTTAATCAGAAATTTACAACACTGCCAGAACTTTGTCGTCAGCTGTTTTTGGTCATAATGGCCAACACAGCTGAAAACTTTGTAGTGTTAACTTGGCTTTAGTCAAGCAATCTTGCCAGTTTCAATAAGGAATTCATAGTGTTACTTTTTCTATAATCAGGTCTTATTTTTTACACTCAGTTTAAATTCTTGAATGCTTGGTGCAGATACAAATCCTAAACTTCCCTGACTCCCTGTGCATCGTCATCCAAGATGTCCCTCTAATGAAAGCAAGCGAACATGCATTTCATTGCATGGGTTCATCTTATTTTTTTACACGTTTGATCTCTGCATGATGAGACACGTGGCTGAACACAACTTGTGGATGAATTTAGTTAAGGAATGTGAGGAAAGCACTGCTAACTCTATTAGATCTATTAAATCAGTCTCTCTCACACACACACACACACTGACAGTGTATAGGACAGCTTATTAAAGCTGCTCATGCAAAAGAAGTCTCAGGCCCAAACTCTGGCCTGCAAGTGCATGAGATTGGATTAGAAAGGGTTTGATGTTGGGGAAGTAAATAGCCAAGAGTGACAGAAAATACCATATCATACAATGATTGGTCCAACCATTTTAAGACACATATTTCTAAGCTTTTAATGCTGAAAATATTTTATGACTATATAAGTAATAGTAACCTTTATTTAACCAGGATAAAATCTCACTGAGATAAAATCTATAAATAAATACAACAAAATAATAAGAAATAAATAAATAACACCAGATGGGAAGAATTTGGTGTTTGTTTATTTATTTATTACTATTTTGTTGTTGTGTTAATTGTCATTGTTTCCTAAGGACTATACAGTAAGAAAAAATACAATCCTAAAATATTAACTTGCCACAGTCAACACACCAGACGTCAGCTTGAATTTTTTTTAAATATTCTTTTTGGAGTACTCACCTTCCATTGAGTCTTCAAAACGTTGATTAAAGTTTTCATAGGAGTCCCAGCGAATCAGAGGATCCTGGGTATTGTAGTCAACAGAAACACTGGGGCCATTCTCCAAGTGGCCCATTCCTTCAGAAGAGAAAAAGCTGCTTTTTAGCTCAGGGAGTGAAATATAGCTCTGTTTCCACAATGCCTATCGAATTTCAATATAAATATTTGAATATTTCACATTAAGAGAAAAATAGTCCTTACCTTGGATTTTCTCTGGCCCAAATGAGAAGACAAACTCTACTTTTCCATATTCAGGAAATCTATCATCTGAAAAAGGAAATCAGTACAACTGTAAAACACCGTGGTGACTTAGAACTGTTTAACGTTGTTTTTGGAACTGCCATTAAAGTTGCAGTTTGCAAGATGATTTGCAATAAAAATATTGACATTTCCATCCCCTACCTCACCACCTCCATGAAAACTATGTATGCTTTGTGGCTTGTCTTTTAAAGAAAAGACAGCAGAGCAGAGCAGAGCAGTTCTCTATCTGCTGGCGGTGGAACTAATTTCAGGACCAAAAATAAAAAATAAAGAAACCAACCAGGTGTTCTAAGGTATCTTCAAAATGATTCTTGCATGTCTAACATCAGCACAGCACTTTCTGTCCTGTATTTATAATCCATCATAAATGTATGTATATTCCATACATAATACCTTATATTGCTTAGCATACAACTCTGTAAATCCTCATAAGTAGTTATAGTTACATGCAAAACATGTTACAAGATCACAGAGGTGGACAATTTATAAATTCATTACACAGAACACCGGGCAAGTAAAAGCTCCAATGTCCTTGCACATCCTGATGTTTTATTTGCCTGGAATCCTATATAACTGGGCTACAAATTGGTAACTAATGTAATTAGCTCTTAAAGTGATAAGTTTTGATAAGTTGTGATGATAAGTTAGTTACCTATTTAGGAACATTAAAGAATAAGTATGTCCATGGAAATGTAGTATTACCTGATACTCAAATTCTTGAGAAGTGTCTGATTTTATAATGCCATGTTACATAATATCAGTACTATCTATATCTATAATATATATAATATCTAACCACATCTAATGATTATAGATGCTATATAACACATTATAAGTAGAGAATAAAACAAGACGGAATATGCCGTTGTATGAAAATACTCATAATTAAATTAAAGCTTTACCTCTGACTATAACAAAGCACTGACATTGGAGACTTCTTCCCAAATTGCTAAATACAGGTGTAAGTTGTTACTATAAAAATTATAATGTATTAGAATGAGCAAACTAATATAAACCATATAGTGGAACTACTGTGTGCCAAGTCTTGGTGTCTTGAAATCAATCAACACCTTTTGTTCAATCAGAATTGAGAATTCAACAATACTGTGATATAAATGCATTTATAATGCATTGTGAATACAGGATTCAGAGGAAGTGCCAACATGTTAAACACTGCAAACTTTCAATAAGTATTTAAAACATGAGAGAAGACATTTTACCTTTAAATGTCTCATCCAGCTCATCCTTGCCAAAGACAAGGCCTAGGTCATGGACAGCACAGGTATGAAACTGCACCCTGAAAATGACATCTCTGGAAGGGCTGCGGAAGCGCTTGTGATAACACTTGAGCTGCATGGCAAAACAGATAACACTAATGTAAACCATTACATCATACACATAGCCTCAGTCCTTGGGGAATAGTGAAACATTGTAAACACTGAAAAAATTACAAGGATGTAAATGCACATTTGCCTGCATTTCATAGTGGTTCTCTGTCTTTCTCACACGTCATACATAAATCTATAAATATGTGATCCTTCAAAATTATTATGCCTTATCATGCAGTCCATTTCCATTCACTTATGATGCTTGAAAAGGCAGTGCAGGAAATGCACTTTGTGGCCTGGCATGCACTGCTCTACACATTTTACAGGGCCCCAACATTCACAGGTACTATTAACCATATCCTGCTCTGTGATTTGCTGAAACAATGTGCACAAGTGAAGCTGTGGCCAGAACAGCATCTGTCTCAACCATTATGGTACATCAAACTCCCGGACACATGCCAGTGCTTACAGTTAAGGGCCATCCATCACAAGCAAGCCCTATTAACCATCTTAGTTTAGATTATTAGAAAGAATTCCAGATATACATGTCTACATCTACATGTATACATGTACATGTAGATCTGATGTAGTATATGAGAATGCGTGTCCAAACCTCAGATGAGGAAATAAAAATGTCCTCACAGGCCACTGAAGTAACTGTATCCTGTTGCCTGGAATATCTGCAATTAAACTATTTTGCTTGGGGCTGACAGATATGAAACACACAAGTTTTCTTCCAATAGGAACAGAGGCAAAATAAACAAGACAAAATGGAGGAAGGTGGGAAAGGAAGCCAGACAGCTTGTGGCTTTGAGTCACTACATTCATGTTTTCTAAGGTGATTTCATTGCATAGAATACAGAGAGATATCATACATATGTACTGTATGAGTCTATCAGCATTACAGATATATATAGAAGGCAAAGATGTACATAATAATGTAAAGAAATTTCACAATATTTCATGTTTTGGTAGGGCAAGGCCGACACAACACTCATTTCTTCAAGACAGAGACACTGATGTGTGTTCTCAAGACCGATCTTGAGTAGCACAACACTACAAGGCGGCACTCAAAAGCAAAAAAAAAACAAACAAAAAAAAAACCATATTTTCTAGTTGAACCCATTAAGGCTGTGGACCATGTGAATCAGAATGTGTTTTTCCCACTTGGCTAATTTGGACGAAAGTGGAACAAGGCACGATTGACACAAGAAAACTACCCTATCTGTCCCAGTGCACTACTTCAGTAGTGTAATTCTAAAATAATCATGGACAGTTATTCAAAATATTGCTTTAATTGTAGAACAAAAAGCTATAATGTAAATTTAAAGTGTGCTAGTACCTTAAAGTGTCCAGTAAGCATACAGAGAGTTACTTTATTTGCTCCATTGTTCTTCCATAGTCATCAGGTTCAGTTATAATATATATTGATTTACAACATTCTTTAATGCTAATGGCAGTAAGTCAATTCCCTGGCACACATTCAGCTTAGACCTCTTTTTAAGTCACCTTCATTTCTTTTTTTGGTAAGGACAGTTAAAGATGAGCTCATCGTTAAAATGCTGCTCTGAAAACAAAACTTTAGTGCTAATTAAATGTATTACTTAGATAGACAAATTACCCAGCTTTCTGGCAACCTTCTTAAAAAGGTTGTGGTTGAAATAAATCTGTGCTGGCATTTTTGCAAACTGTAATGCAAATGCCTTTCTCCTACAGCATTCTTAAAGAGGTAATCTGTCATCTCAGGTAGTGTTTCCTTGTCAATGTCACCTCTGGCTTGCTTTTTAGGGATCTAAAACTGCATCTGCATTTCTCTGAAGCTGTTTTGTGACAGTCTATTGTTAAAAATTCCTATACAAATAAAACTGATTTGAATCTGATTGATGCCCACTCTGAGATTCAGTTAGAGAGCTTTTATAAGGCTCTCCAAAAAAGCCATGTAAAAGAAGGCAAAATGAATGCCTCTTCCCTCACCTTTATATAAAACCTATACTGAAAATATGAGCTATACAAGGACTATTTTATTATAATTAATTTTGCTCTATTCTGTTTTATAANAAAATTAATTATAATAAAAACCAAATCAAGTAATACAAATCCATTATAAAAAAGATGTAAAAAAAAAAAGATGTAATTCTACAAACCTGAAGAGTCTATAAAGAGGGCAATGTTATAATAGTATATACTCTGTGCACACGGACTTACCAGAATGTCTCCTTTCAGCAGCAAACCGGGTTCAATTGTTATGCAGATGCTCGTTTGACTGTCGCCTTGGACATTACTGTGAATTATAGTTAGAGAAACATAGCAGAGTTCACAAAATCCACATAAGCAAACCATTACAAATTATTAGAAATAAGTACAATTCATACTCAGTAAATATAATCAGTGAGATCTAAGATATGTTCATAATGAGATTATGAACCAGAGACTGGTATGGCATGATAGCAGAGGATTCTGGGAAGCTGGAAGTTGTGTGTGTGTTAGTATTACATTATGCTGCTATAATATTTATTATACGGTACATATGCTGCTACTCTTATGTTTACACTATTTCAGCTACTTATATTATACTCTTGTACTCTTTGCACTATTCTCACTAGATTCCAGTAGTCATTGTACTGTCTTTTGGTGTCTGCACATGTTTGCACTTGTGCACTTTATGTATAAATTTATGTTGTCTCTTGTAGTTCTGTGTTGTTCTGTGTTTGTCTTATGTAGCATCATCCTGGAGAAACATTGTTTGGTTTCACCATGTACTAACTGGCTGTATATGGTTGGAATGACAATAAACTCCACTTGACTTGACTTGACTTGACTAGTATTGCTGAATTCTGAAGCAAACTGTATAAAACAGAGATAACACTGTGAAGATGATAATGAGGAGTGTGTGATAGCTGATTGTCATAAAGTAATCCTTGTGTGTCTGGGTTTGTGTGTCCATGTTTATCACAGATATTTATCCAGATAATAGACCATATTCACAGTTGCAAGCCACTTATATTTGGAAAAAAAAGTCTATATTTGGGTCTGGTATTGAAACTGCATGAAATTGCCAATTGAAATGTCTGTGTGGTTCATGCCTTCAAGTTTGCCAGGATTGTTTTACCCACTTTAAAACAAGCACTGCCTTTAAGCTGAAAAAAAATATTATAGAAAATGTGGTTATAATAATGTTCAAAAATTTGAAGTGCACTCCACCAGTGAAACACATTAAATATGTTTATACTGAGATATTTTGATTCTGGAGATAATTTGTTGGGTGATGCTGTTTTTTTTGCAGTTCCTGTGAGACATTACAGGGTGAATAGTGCGGTTACAAAGGAGTTTAATAGGGAAAAAAATCAGTAATCTCATAATGGATAATAGTCAGAATCTAAGTCAGATGAATGGGAAATCCACAGTAGTAGAAACAGCAAACAATTTGTTTCGATCTCTGAGGTACTGATATCTGGCACTGACTAATACTTAATCCTAAGTATTAGCATTAAATTTTGCATCAATTTTGCAACTGCAATGCCACTTCAAAAACCTGTTACTGGAACCAAGCCACTCTCAGGACACTAAATCACAGCATTTTGTTATTTCCATTTAATCCCATAAGGCTGTAATGAGTCTTGTGGTTGCTAAAACCTCACATGCCCTACAGCCAACATGCCACTCTCTCATCTGATTCCAAACTTGAGCATAATCCCTCTGATCCGGTCCGCCTCTTCTTTGGCTGACTCTAGGGGCTTACGCACAGATCTGTGTAATCTGCATAAAAGTGTATTGCTTTTCTGTATAGTACAGCAGTCTCAAAGTGCTATATGTGGGAGGTAGACATATTACCCCATCATGTGTGTACAATTTACTAGCTCTCTTACAAAAAAAAAAAAAAAAAAAAAAATGGGAGTATAGAATATCTTATGACTTGTGTGTATGTGTGTGTGAGAAGCTAAGATGTCAGGACAAGGTAGTGAGTGAAAGTATGAAAAACAAAGACTGGTTCTTACTAGATCCCTGATGTGTAGACTGGCTGCATTGCCTGGTAGATCTTGAGGAAAGGGCGGCAGCCTGAAAGTCACATGAAACAGTACAAAATAAAAAGAAAAAAAAAATGAAAAGGAAAGGAGGGGGAGAGAGAGAAAACAAGGCCTTAGTGTAAATAGTGGGAGAGGGAACAGATAGGCAGAAGGGGTGGTCTAGTCACATGGCTACTACCCACTACTTGGAACTAAAATCAGGCTTTTTATGCTTGGCAAAGGCATGGAATTATAAAAGAAGACAGCTATCTCAGTCCTGTGTGGTCTTTTCACTTCTCAGCAGGCTGATCACGCATGAACATACACAAGACTCACCTCCTTTGGACTCAAAGTTGGGGATGCCATGCATGATGACGTGATGCAGGAACAGAGGCTTGTTGTTGATCTTAATGTGGCCAGAGAGAAGCCCACTGAAATACTGCACATACCTGAAATACCCACAGCAACACACAGAACACAAACATTAAAATAAAGGAATAAGGATATGTAGCAATGTAGTAAATTCTTTTCTGATCAGTGAGGTCTGAAGGCAGTGGAACAGGAGCTTCTGGATTACAGTAACTGTGTATTTACAAATGGAGAACATCATTAGGATGACTCAGATGAATAGATATTTTATTGATCCCATAAGGGGCAATATATTGCATCCAAACTAAGAAATTCATCCCAACTCCTCTGTCTTTACCCTGATAGATTCCCTATCCTCCTGAAAGATCCTCAGACATTCCTCCAAGACATAATCTCTCCAAAAGGTACTTGGTCTGCCCTGGGGACTCCATCCAGTATGAAGTGCCAGATATAGCTCTAGCAGTAGCCGACCAAGACGCGCCCTTGTGAGGTGCCACATGAACTTGCTCCTGTTGATTTGAACAAGAAGTAGCTCTACTCCATGGCTCTCCCAGATTGTCAAGCTCCTCAGCCTATCATAGAGCGTAAACCCAACAACCCTGCAGGGGAACCTCTTTTTCACCATCTGTACTTGCAACAGCTGGTGACCATAGATTGACTGGTAAACAGAGGATGTTGTGCACAAATTGAGCTTCTGCTTCACCAGCACTGATCGGTACAGCAACTGTAACCCTGCAGCCTCATAATGAATATGAATTTGAATTGAATTTCAAGCACAGAACAGTGTGTGAATAAGAAATGTTTATGAAATTTAAACATAAAATATATGTTTTATACATCTGTCAATAAAATATATACTCAAAGAAGAAATACCATTATAAAGAAACCATTATAAAGTGAAGATCATTTAACTGTTAGAGAAAATGCTCAAAGTGATGGTCATTTTACTATTTTACTATTGTACTATGATGCTTTTGAAAAACTCAGCTGGTGATCATGTTGCCTGTAATTTCCTCCCCTTGCACTGGCATTTAGGATTTTTAGACTAGGCAACTAGTTATCAGGTTGAAGGCATGGTTTTGGTGGGAACCAAGGGGAATGGGCTTAACTAAAGAAGAAATGGTGGAATTTCAATTCTTCTAGCTTCAGCTAATGTTTGAAACTCATTTCAGCAAAGACAAGAATTGTAATGAAAGTCCATAGAAAAGGTCAGAACACAAGCAGGAGGCTTAATGCTAGGCATTCCAATAAACAGGATTGAGGAATGAGAACTGGGTTCAAAACCTCTGAAACATAGAACAAAGAACTCAGGAAACAAATGCTTGGACTTAAAGTAACTAATTGCATGGTAAGACTTGGCAACAAGTTGACAAATTGCCACAAGAGAGTATATGTAAGTAGACAAACTAATCAGAACAAAACACAGAACAGGTGAACACAATCTGGCAACAAACCAATGACAGGACAGGGGTGGAGAGAGGACTACAGAAAACCCCAAAACAAAGCCATAGGAACTATAACAGAAAGAGGGAACCTGTGACATTAAGATAATCAGAAACAAACAAACAAACAAACAAGCAAACAAAAACCTATAAAAAAACATTTAGCTATAAAAACAAATTTCTTTCAGGTATCACTGACCTTATCTCAGTCAGCTCTGTGCTCACCTGTTGTATAACGTAATAATCACTTATATATAGTGGCTAACAGATGGATTTGATACACATATCCATAGGTCAGGGTAACTCCAGTAGAGGTCATGAGACAGTTTCATATGAGGCCACTGGAGTGCAGGAATGCCCTGCTTTCAAAAAAAAAAAAAAAAACTCCTAGAAGAAGCCCCAGGCACTTCAGTTTTTCATAAACAGGAAGAAGATTTTTTCGTACTTTAGCACTGAGGCCTCTTCCTCAGGGAGAAACAGTGACTACAGTTCGAGGAACTCTATTTTCCCACGCAAACCAGTGACATCAGCAGATCTCCTCCTAATCATGCAGCTGATTTTCCATCAACGTGAATCCATCATTGCTCTTTCTGAAAGGGCTAAAAGAGCTGGTTTAATGGAGTCTGAAATGTGAATAAATGAAAGATCTGATCTGCTAATAGCAATGCCAGGTTCACTGCCAAATATTCACTTATCTCAATGAATGTTTAGTTTCTTTATTATCTTTTTTATCCTCAAGGGTGAAATTGGCTTTTTTTGCATATCCCAAAATGGGAGAATATACAAGTCAGGGTGTAGGATCAGCTGTTTCACAGTTTCCTTGACCAGTTGCCATTTAAAGGCTTTTCTCAGGGGCACAAGAAGAGTAGAATATCAGTTCTGGGACTCATGATCTCATGATCTCTCATGCCGTAGAACCACTGTGCGGGGTTGTGCATATGTGTATAGCTATATTTGCTGTAAAACACATTCTGAGTAACGATGCCTCATGCAGGGAAGTGTGTGTGTGTGTGTGTGTGTGTGTATGTGTGTGTGTGTGTGTGTGTGTGTGTGTGTGTGTGTGTATGTGTGCGTTTAAGACCCTGGTGCTTGGCATGTTAGCATTACACATGCCTCCCATAATAACTGCAGACTGGTGGACAACCACTTGTGGCTAATTACAGGCCCTGTCAGGAAATAACAGCACAGAGATCCCAGATTTCAAGTGTGCCTGCATTAAAAAAAAACCTTTAGGATATTACTTCACCTCTGGAAGAATGTTTCTGTTCAATATGGTATGGGCCACATCCAGGGAATTGTATCAAATAAATTTAAGAAATGCGTGAAAAGCAAAAGCCATGTGTGCTTCTGTGCTTCACTGGCATGCAGTTATGAGGATTTGAGTGTGCTGATCTCTGCTTTTTGTGGACAATGTCCAGATTCACCAGCAGGGTGCCTTACAAAACTATAACTGCTATGTAGTTAAGATATAAACATGTTCTATCAGATTGGTTTGGACAATTTGAGAGATGAAAGTCTGAATGAAGGTTGAATGGTAATGGTGGTAGGTTCTACAACAGAGATCATGATCACATGATCATGTGACCACTGTGCTCTCTCTTTATCTTATCATATAGCTCATTAAATACACAGTTCCTCTGTCACTAGAAAATGGTGAGTGAGAAAAGAATCTCTTTTTTTCATTTGTTTTAAGGAGCCAACAGTGAAACAGTGAGAAAACCAATAATGTCTCATAACTAACTAACAACATAGCACCAGAATTGCTACGTGCATCATACAATACGTGCATCATACAATAAGTTAAACATATTGTAATATGCAACATATTAAATATGTTTTTAAGGGTGAAGTTTTCCTTTAAGTCTGGACAAACATTGGACAAATAACAAGAGATTATCTTACATCCCATATTCTTGCTATAAAAGATGTCAAAGATTGTGATTAAACCCCTGTATTAAAATTTTATTGATTATAATTATTATTGTTCACAGGCACTCATTAGTTTTGTTAAGAACAATCAGGAACATGCAGAAAAACCATAAATGCAATATCTGAAAGTTAACAGATCTACATTAGATGTCAGTGAGATAACTGGCTTAAAAAGCAGTTTTCTTTTTTGGGTAAATAATGCCTCAGAACAAAACAAGATGGAAAGATATTGTCCACCAGATGGGCAAAGATTACACAGGCCATGGGAGTATAGGTATGTGGACAGAGAGCAGGAAAAAGAGTTAAACTGACCTTTTCTGGGAAGGCTGACCCACAGGAAGTACTTTATCTTCATAAAACCTCTTCATGGCAAACCTGTCCAGAGCCTGGTCCGCACTGCAGGCCAAAATAATCACATGCTCAGTCTCTATTACATCAAATAAATAAGAATTTTGGTCTAAGTCTCAAAATTTCATTTCTTAATTACATGAATGATGTATGCATGTGTGCTGTGTACTGTCTAACAGTGATTCAACATTATTATGTCTGTTGAATAATGACTAGTAAAATTTGACATCCTCCTGTGACTGCAAGCAGATCCGACTCTTGAGTATTGTGCCAGGGTTTAGGAAAAACTAAACGTAAACGTAAAGGTAAAATGCATCACGGAGGAATTCAAGTCAAATTAATGTTAGAAGACTATTCATTCTTTGATAGCGTGATCTGTCTCGATGATGTTTTTCCAATGCATGTCCTGTGATTCAAGATTACGATGTTTCATCAATCAGGACTCAAATGCATGACTTTAATTTAATAACCACACAGTGTGGTGGTTTACCTTGCAGAAATGTTGCTATAATGCATATATGCAGCCACAACTACCCCTGTTCTCCCTCGATTTCCCTGTAGACATCAAGAGAAAGAAACAGAGATTAAGGAATTATTCAAGTTAAACCATGAAATGTAATTATTGCCTATGACTGCATCCTGTTACAATTCAGCTGAGTTAGTTCAGTAAACAGATCGCAGGTGAAGAAAAAAGAAATAAGTTCTTATTATCTTGAATTTGAGCATGAGATGGAGGGTCTGCATTAGGGATTTGTGTTGAAAATGTGTATGAATGTGTATTTGGGCAGTGTGTCCGCCGCAACAACTTTCTCAGTTACTGCATAGTTCCACCAGTTAGTCATCATTTGCTCGAGTTTCCACAGCCGGACAGAGCAACACGGTTTACCATGGCAACAATAGCTTTATGGTTTCCTGTAAAAATTCTGGGCTGGTACTAATACAAAATCTCCCTCTCACCGATTCAGTTAGAAGCAACTTATGAAGCAAACTTGAAGAGAACCATCACTGCTCGTGTGACTTTAGGTAGTGTGAGTCTCTGTTTTACTGCACTGGAAGTGATGAGCATGCTGACATTTCTCACACTGGCAGGAAGGAGGCAGATCACTGGCTTCATTAGATAAGCCTTGTTTTTTTTTCTGCTGCTCATCACCCCATTGTTGCCATGTCAGCAGACACTACATGACACTACAAATGACAACACGGCTTGCTCAAAAATTTTTTTTAAAAGTTAATGATGAAAAGAGAATGTTTGAAAACCATTGGACAGAGAAGTGGATGTTTATTCTCTGGGGTCCTCGGGTCTCGTTTGTTCCATAGCATTGGTGGTAACATGATGTAACTTTATTAAATAAAACATAACCACTACAGATTGTCTTATTTATAGAGATAAACTAATCATTAATTATTGAACATTAAAAAATAATAATTGTTGTCAGTATTCTGTTAGTTGCTTATCCACTTTGTCAATAAGGAATTTATTACAACCTCTCAAACAAGATTTTACCACCTCAGTTCACTGTTTCATCATCTCTGGATCATTTATCACTTGTGACAAACAGCATAATAAAATAATGTCTTAGAGAACATTGTTTGAGAAATTTCATTCAGCCAAAAAGGTCAACCAAGGGTTTTTAAAACTACAGGGAGCATCAGGAATATTTCCCTTTCATTACATCCTCAGAAGACGTCTCAAATGCAGTGCTAACGGTGTGGCGAATGCAGAGCTACCGGGTGGCTGCATCTGTTTAAAGTGCCTTTGTTAGTGCACATGTACAAAACAGAAACATGCATAATGGGAGAGAGCAGCATGACAACGCCATCTACTGACCACACACTGCTCTCTACAAGTGTAGAATAAGGAAGTGGAGAGTCTTTAAATATCTTAAAAGCAGGAACGTTCCTAACCATTTCATTTAAGTATATTTAAAAAATTACTCATTAGAAGTGAGTTTACCTTGTTGTGCAGAACCACAACATTATGGCTGTCAGCACTCATCCACGTGTCCATGGCTTTGCATATGCTGCAGATCTTATCCAAAGCTGGAGCGTGATGATCGGGCCAGCCAAAGTCCAGCACCTGAAACACACACAGGTGCTTGAGCAGAAGAACATAAGTGTGTCAAAGTGAACACACATATAAGTGTCCAAATATATATATATATATTATTATATATACTATGTATGTATGAAAGTGTTTACTTTGGGATGCAGTTTGGAGATATCAAATCGTTTTTCACTCAGGTTGAAGAGCTGAAAGAAAAAAAATACAATAAAAAATATTAAAGGAGCAGTTTGGAATTTTTTTGAGGTATGTGCTGTCTGCAAGGTTAATCCCATTTGCAATGAAAACACTGACCAACCTTCACCTTCCCTCTAACTAACCCCACACTTCTGTTAAAACTACGTATGTATGATTCATGAGTGCCCTTTTAGGGGAAGCAGATTTCAGATTTCTGCTCTAGATTCATTTATAAATGAAAAATATAAACTGCAGTCAGGAATATAGAAACTGGTTTGATTGACTGCAATGCAGCATTGGTAGTCAGTTTTTCTAATGTATCTTTGATATTAAATAATTATTAGCAACATTAGCACTTTAAAAGACACCTTTACAATTATTAGTATGTTTACTGAGTCTAAATCAGAGCAAAATGTATAATTTTTACTTTTCTTTTATTTGGATTATCTAAGAGGCATGTAGGGATGAAAATGTACTCTTAAAACTCTTTTCATTCATTGGTCAGAAATACAGCAATGGAAAATAAGCTAAACAAACCTTTACCAAGTACAAGTAGACATAATAAAAATCACCCAAGCATGGAGAACAAAGAGCTAGCCCTAAATAAATGATTAGCTAATCATAGAAATAAATAGTTCAAAACATTTTAAAGCAGATTTTATTTTCCTAGCCCAAATATTCAGAATATGTGGAATTTCTTCAGTTTTACAGCTCTATATAAGCAGCTCAGATCTACAAAAAAAATATAGAAAAACCCAAAATTGACAGCATGTTTGGTTCATTTCCTGCAGCCATGTCGATTCAGAATTGAATCACTTTCTCACTGCAGTCGAAGCAGATTGAAACCACCTCACTCAGATTGGTCTCGGACCAGTTGTTGTAGTCCACACCCAAGTGTTATTACTGTGTATTCAACCAAACAAACCGAACTGAAGGGGAAAACACACCAGGGTTCGGTTCAAACCGAAGAAACATTCCATTTGTAAGAGTGAAAACACCCTTAAACTTTACAAACCAAACATTACACAGTAATGTACATTGCCACTGTGCTACATGTGTCTGAACGAGTGTTCCTCACCAAGTAGTTGTCTCCGTGTTTAGAGCGGAGCATGCTGGCCACTTCTTTGAGGTTGGCACTGTAGCTCTGTTCCTCCACGCTGCTTGGGAAAGACACAGATATGATCCTTTCTGTGATGTACACGAGGTCCACCTCATAGTTCTCCTCCATCGTCTGGATCAAACTCACGCTCCGGCTGGATGGAAGACACAGAGGTAAAAAAGATAGGGGGGAGAATATCACACATGGCGTGAAGAGACAAACAGTGGATAGATTAGGGAAAAAGAGCAAACCTTCTTTAAAACCTGAATCTGATCATGACTGCATATTCACAGCAATGCCTTACATAACCCAAGCTTCCATAACCATATATGGAGAAATTCTGGTTATTCAGTTATTCAGTTTGTGTGTCATGCTCCAAAACCTCAGAGCTTCTTCTATGTTCTGAATAGATGTTTCTGTTGCTGCAAATTTTTCACCACTATATGCATTAAAATCAAGTAGAGTCTCGTTATTCTCATCAGGCTGCATGGCATGACATCACCAAATTATGCTGTTTAAAAAAAGACAGCATGGCACAGAACAAAGTCATATCTTTTCAGTTTGGTTTGAAGCAAAGAAAAAACCCCACAGTGGCGAAAGATTGATGGTGGAGATAAACAAGCAAGATATGAAAATGTGCTGCATTCCATGTGTGCGGCTGAGCAGACCAAGCAAAACAATTTGGTCACTTGCGAGGAATGAGCTTGGGTTGAAGATATAACCACAA
Source organism: Pangasius macronema (assembly GCA_037577455.1). Taxonomy (NCBI): domain Eukaryota; kingdom Metazoa; phylum Chordata; class Actinopteri; order Siluriformes; family Pangasiidae; genus Pangasius; species Pangasius macronema. The sequence goes on from CM074949.1 coordinate 20,767,656, forward strand.
TCTTGCCCCCAATCGCTAACCACATTCTCTCTATGCAAACACATGAGAATATATTAGATGTGTGGAGGGAGTACAAACCCACAGCAGCTCTGATCTAAAGGAACGGGGCATGTTTGATAATCCAACCAGATCTATGGCACTGTAAAGCGTCCCACTGCCTCTACACATGATGTGCAGATCATACAGAGATTTGGGTGCCCTTCCAGAGAAATGTTGTGCCCGGGAAAATCTGCTTCCCATCAGGAGCTTTCACGATAGCTTTATATTGCCTACTAGCACCAATTACCTGCGTATATCTCCCCAAGGCCAATTGCGTTTCAACGCTGATTAAATTAAGTGTTTAAAACAGATGCAAGCACAAAACATGTGCTTTAACATTTCTACAACAAACAGTGACTTCACAGTGTTGCGGTTCAGCAACAATAAGCATCTCTCAAAAAAAAACAAAAAAAAAACAGCATCATTCTAGGCTGGGAGTTTGTCTTATATCAGATTGTGGAAACCACCCTTACAGGAAAATCAGGTGTTTCAAATGCAATCATATGTTTTTCACTTGTGACTATGTGAATAATATGTGATCATGTGAAAAAGATGATGTGCATGTGAAAAACAAACAAAAAAATTAATCACATCTGGAAAAATTAAAGCATGCAAGTACACATGTGAAAATATGTGAAACATAATATACCAACAAAACCACATGTGTAATATTGAAGTTCATGTTCTACAATAGCAGGAGATGGCAGATGTGCAACAAGAGATGACTGAAGACTAACAAACAAATATTTTACTCTAGCCTCTGTCTTTGTATCTAGCCAGTCTGACTGAAAGTCTAAAATGTTATAACGTTCAGGTCTATAAAACTAAAATAGTGAATTCTAGTGAAATAATAAGAGCAGTTACAAAATATAAGTGAAAAATATTTACTGTAAACTGTGTATATTGGATTTATAACAGATGATTCAGTCAATGATATATATTTTTAAAAATGTCATTTATATTTTTTTCAGGCTTCACGTTTCATGCCACTCAACAGTCCCCTGTTAAGTCATGATAATAAGGTCCTACATGTAATTCTGCATGTAATGTCTGTAAAATGTATATGAGGAAAATAATAGCTACTCCAATAACAATTCACCTACAATTTCTGTACTGATTACAACAAACATTCTGCTGCATTCTGTACTAAATATTCAACTTGAGAAACCATGTTGCACTCTGCTGTCCTTTTGAATATGGGGCTAATATCCCAGCTAGCATTTTCTCATTTGCAGAAATGTTATAATTGTTTCTATGAAACAATACAAGCTAATGTACCTTCTAAAAACTACTGCTGTAATCCTAAAGACTGTCCTGTGCTCATCCCTCTACTCTTCTTTTTTTCATAATATGCTCATAATGAACATCCATTCAACACACTTAGTACTGTTTGCCTTTTCTCCTCTGCACCTGCATACTGTTATTAGTTATAATCTCACTATCCTGCCTCCCAAAAGAGGATGGGTTCCCTTCTTAGTCTGCTTTCTCTCAAGGTTTCTTCCTCATGTCGTGTCAGGGAGAGTTTCCTTGCCTCTGTCTCCTCTGGCTTGCTCATTTGGGATCTAAATTTACATCCAGACTTTTGTAAAGCTGCTTTGTGACAATCACTATTGTTAAATGCTATACAAATAAAATTAAATTGAACTAAATCAGTGAAAAGATTCTGAGCATGTGTACAAAGTGAAGTGCACATCAGTAGGGGTGTGTCTGCACTGGCCAACAGCTGCTGTTCAGTTAATGATCCCAAGTGCAGACTGACTCCCAGCATCCACAAGTGCCAAAAAGTACAAGATATAACCAGCATCTCCAAAGTTGACAAGCTGATGTGCTTGTAACAGAGTGACTACAATACAAACGATTGAAATAAAGCACCTTCATTCTGTTTCTTTCTATGCACCATGAAGTTTTGCTGCCAGCATAGATTCACATGGGCTGCAATATGGTTTTCTCATTGAGGCTATGTGGCCGAAAACAGGGTTTTGCCATACCGCACTGAGAAATAACGAAGAATGATGATCCTCAGAGGAGGAAAAATAAAGATCACAGTATCTTTTTTCATCCTTCACAAAGAAAGAAAGTTGCAAAGCAGCCAAATGCATAGATGAAAGTGTTTCATATTTTAAGAGCTTGGCGGTGATGTTAAATTTGAGTTCTTTACATATAACATACATAGATTTGGGGACAGGAACAACACCAGGCCACTTCAACGTTCAAAGGCTTTTTGTATATTTTTCCATATTATGTGTCCATGTGTCATCCTCCTCAAGAATGCTGAACCAAGCCAAAATACCTGGTGTAGACTAAAATGGTTATGTTGTGTCGCAGGTTTTGGGCCATAAATTCCTCACCAGCTGAATGTAAGTTTGATCATAAGTTAGGATATAGAGTCGATCATAATTCATACACTGACAGAAATTAGTTTAAAGAGGCTGAGTGTACAATTTGGTTACACCATAGGCATTTAAGGTGAATTGTACTTTCAGCTTTATTTTAAGAGGTTCCACAAAGCAAAGTTAAGCAAAGTACTTCCATTTTCAGGAGCTCAAAGGTATTTGGACAAATATAACCATAATTTTAATACTTAGATGAAAATCCTTTGCAGTCAATGACTGCCTGAAGTCCGGAGCTTGATTTTTTGAAATCCATTGTGTTGGTGTTTTAAGGCAAAATCACAAAAACTGTCATTGTCCAAATACTTGTGGAACTTAACTGTATTTCACCATGGCCAACCAATCAGAAACACAATCCAATATAAGCAGACTAAAATAAAATTACATGAAGTAAATGCACCACTGTCTACTTTATTAGTAACAAAGGTACAATTGAGTTTAGAAAGAATGATGTAAAAAAAAAAAAAAAACATCCAGTGAGTGGCAGTTCTGCGGGCAGAAATGCCATGTTGATGAACGAGGTCAGCAGAGAATGGCCCGACTGGTTCAAGCTGACAAGAAGGCTATGGTAATTCAAATAACCACTCTTTACAACTGTAGTGAGCAGAAAAGCATCTCAGAGTGCACAATACGTTGAACCTTGAGGTGGACGGCCATATCGAGTTCCACTCTTGTCAGCCAAGAAAAAGAATCTAAGGCTACAGTAGAGACAGGTTCACCTAAGCTGAAAAGCTGAAGATTGAGAAAAGACCAGGCAATTGTTTGATGAAACTTGAAATAAGCTTTTGTAGCAATATTATTTTACAGTTAATGTTCTTCTTTTTTCAGTGTAATATATTTACTTAATTTATTTTAACTGTATAACTTAACTGTATAACTGTAAATGAACAAAATTTTTGTATTGTGGTTTACAATCAAGCAGTGACTCATTTATCTATCTGTTGTATTTTTTTTTATATACTAGTGTGTTCTTTTTCTGTTCTGCTGCTTGGGCCCTCATGCAACAAATTTAATGACATTTTAGCAACAAACCACAGCAATGAAAATTACCTTATGCCTGCAAACTTAATCTGCATCACTGAACAGTATAACATTAATAGTAAACGTTTAAAATATTTTGTGGCATATATTCCTACTATCTTGTCAATATATCAATTTGATGACATTCTGCCCTACCCAAGGAATGTGCTGCCTGTTAATTTAGTGTTATAATCGCTCTGGTTTATATGCATCGTTATACAACCTGATTTTCTGCAAGATTTCCAGTGAGCATACAAACAACATGGTACAACATGGAGTAGTTTTATTTGTTTTGAACATGCACATACTTGGTATAAATTGTAATCTATAATTTAAGACTATGTTGAAACTGTCGCTTGGTGCTGTTAAACTGTTAATTTTTTTTATTAGTACATAAAATCAAATGTAGTAGGCATTTGTGTGCCATAGTTCTTACATTCAGCTGGTGCAACTGGCAGCAGTAACCTTATAATCCTGTGACACTGGGATGCAGACCAACAGAATGCTTGTGGCATTGTTAGCTTAATCTTCAGTATGTCATCGACATGCAAAGCATGCACAATCAAATGATCAGTTTTCATTTAATTGGCACTAAGAATAGCCATAAGAGCCAACATGACGAGTTTTTCATATGGTCTTTAACACACTGATGACATGCATGGACAGCTGAGCCGCTCTTACCTGGACGGTCTCCGGCGTGACTCCATGCTCTTGGAAGATTTAGTCGAGCCCTGAAACCACACAAAAAAAAAAACAAACATTACAAGTGAAATAGTTGATAGTTTAATGCATTATAGGGGAAGAATTCAAGGGAACAAATAGTTGGCACTTTGCACAAATTCTTTCCAAAGCTTGCTGTGGTAATTACTCATCCTTGCGTGAATAAAGAAGTCTGAAGGACATTCATACTCATTCTCTCTTTCATGCTCTCATACAAAACATAAACAGTACTAGGAATATTTACTGAAAAAAGCTTCTTAATCCTCTCCATTAGAACATGTTTACCTCTTGGAATCACTCTGACTGTTGTTAAACTAACTCTACACACACTGTGCTTGTGCTGCTCAGATGTGACTTGAAGCACAAGCACATCTTGGGGTAGTGTTTGGGTCAGGTATAATGCAAGTTGTGATTATTCTGGAATTCTTTCCTCCAGAATTTTACACAGTCTAATGAAAAGGGGCAGCCGGACATTTCGCAATCAGAAATCAGCTTTTACACAGCTATATTTGGCTTCGATCTGTCATCTTTCCTTCATCCCTTCTCCTTCTTTTCAGGTTCCAAATTATAGCCACTTATCATTAATGCCCACAAATGACATTTGTTTAATGTTCCTTCCTCTCCTCTGAAAGCTGTCTGCATTACATCCCACCAAATATCCATATGATATAGTAGATTACAGAGACTTAGCAGCTCCATCTGAGCAGTTACATATGTATTTCTCTACTGATGATTCTGTATAAGCCTACAGAATCTATTCATCAACTTAAAAGGGAATGACAGGCCTGTAGAATCCCGACCGAGAAGAAAGCATTATGGTATGGATCAAAGGTGTCCCACGAGACACTTGTCTAAAATAGGAGAAGTGGAAAAACTCTCTATGACTCATGAGCTTTTTCATATGGAGGTGCATCTTTGAAAGTACAGTTCCCTCCATTCAGCATTTAAATGACATGGTAGAGAAGGACCAAGGAGACCAAATAGGAACAATGCTTACAAAGTAAAACCAAGAATCCAGCAGCATAATTATATACAGCACTTAGGACTATTCTTGACACACAGGCTGGATATGGCTCTAATAATAGAAGGTATTGATTATGATCACAAAATACCATGTGACCTAATATTGTGTTTGGCTGTTTTTAGCATCATATCCTACTATTACTTATTATGCTACTGTGTATCTTTGAGTTCTATCAATATATCACAAATGAGTCATTTCAGTAAAGATGCTGGAAGTAATTTAGGCCTGTTTTGAGCAGCAGTTACATATTTGTGCTGCATTATGATAACATTGTTTATTATATGTTTGGTGGTATGGGAATACACTATGACATCTTAACTTTAAGAAATAAATGTGGTGGTAAAAACAGTCTGCCTAAAGATTTTTAAAACCTTGCTAGCTAAATGTGATTTCCTCACTCAGTGAATGTCAGGCTTTGTTCAAGTTGTTGGATATTTAAGCTGCATAGCAAAATGGACATAAGCCTAATCAATTCAGTTTGTAATCAGATACTGACTGTCAAAATATCTGCAATGCTCCTGAGCTGCAGTCGGGTGAGATACATGCCAAAGAGGAATATATTTCCACTCAGGAAATAAAAGATGTAATTTCAGAACTATATATAAAATAGAAAATGTGAAGTGCTTTCCCAGTCTGCCACACATATGATATAGAATTATTTATGCATAATATATGATTTGGTGCCTATCAAGTCACTTTCAGACATAATTAACAATCTAATTAACATTGAAATGGCAATGTCCGGTGTCAGTTCAACAGATATTGATTCTTTAGGCCAAGAAACAACAGCATGAACTATCATGCTAATAGACACAAACCCCGAACTAACAAGTAAACTCTAGCAAAACATGTAATTACACAGTGAGTGATCACCAAGATCACTCAACTCCAAGGCGGGACATTAAAACACATCAGATCAAAACCAAACACACCCCCATCCCAATCATACTTCCTTTGCTAACAAAAAAAAAAAAAAAACCTTCTTCAAGGCTGGAGTGGAGGCCTGTACACCCAGAGCCACACAGCGCCAAGCTCCAAAAAAAAAAAAAAAAAAACGCCCACCCCTCCCTTAATCAACCCACAATTACGAGCCCCAGAAGAGCAGCCAAAAGCGGGTGGGGGTAGTGAAGGGGGTCCCAGGCGATCTTGATCAAAACCAGCTGGACGCGCTGCTTACGAGCACGTCTGACAAATTAACTATCAAACACAGAACTGGGGGGTGGAGGCTGAGAATAGCATGGAAGAGACAAAAGAGGTCTAAAACTTGTAAAAGTGGATGGAGATGAGCGTATGTGGTCCTACCTTCATCAGGTAGCCCGTGCTCCAGCGCCAGGCGCTGCGTATTGAGTTGAGGCGCCTCCGTAAAGAACCACTGGGGTTCATGGCTGGGAAAGAGTGCTTTCTGTCGTTCTGCATTTTCCTCTCCTACAGCAATCTTTGCCGTCCCAGAGTGAAAAAAAGCCTCTATTTTGGGTCGGTGCCTCTCACAGGATGCCACATGGTTGGCCAAGAGCTACAGTAAACCACAGCTTGCTTTCTTTCCTTCTTTCTTTTACTCCCCCTTCTCCCTTTCACTTGTTTTCACTCCTTCGTTCGCTCGTTCTCGTTCAGTCTCTTGCTCTCTACCTCCCGCCTTTTCCAACCTCCTCCCTCTTTCACTTGTGTGGTATCTCTCCTTGCAACCCCTCCCTTCTGCCCCTACCTCTTTCTCTCCTCCCTCTTTCTTGGGATGTGTGTTTTTGGTTGCCACCCATGTGAGTTTGGTTCGGTTCTTCTCTCTACCCCGTGTGGGTCAGGCACTAAGCAGCTGACTGGGGAACACCCTTCAAGATGTGTCAAAGGAAAAGGTTACAGAGTTTTCAACTTTAACCATCTTTCTATGACAAATAAGCCTGTGCACCAAGTTTTGAGTTTCCAAATTAAAAAATGGTGCGTCATTTTAAGCACATTCCAAAATGGCAAAAAGTTTACGTGAAGAAAGAAAGTTAGAAATCATCAATGCAATTTAAACCCATTTCCTTCTTCCTGTGTCCGCTTTAGCAAAATGGTTGCTTTGTAAATATAAATATCCCACTTTATCTGTAATGCCAAATTTAAAAATGTTCACTATAATCAAAACAAACTCTAAAGTGAGTCACTCTATGAGTCACAGCACTCAGAAGACCTCAAACCACACACTGGCAAAAGAGATCCTGTGATTAGGTCATATGATCTTAAGATCTTAATAATCCAAGAAAAAAATATGCAGGCGTCAGAAGAACCACACTGTAATGTCCATGACAGAGCATAGCGCAGCATCTGGTGCAAATCTGATCGAATATCCCAGTTGCAGGTTTAATTACACTCACTGAGGGCACTATCGAACCAAGATATATTTTAATACCAGCCATATGTTCTACCCTTTCCAGGCCAGCTTCAAGCCTATACCCTGATCTAGCGAACTGTACCTTACCAAGAATAATGGAATATGATGAATGACGACCTCAAGATATTTTGATCCACAACAACATCCAACAAAGCCTGGGTTTTGAAACATTTTGGATTTGGAATACTGGAGATTTGTTTTTAAGAGTCTAGGGTAATCAGCCTGAAATAATCTGAAGGAATCAGTCTGAGAAGCAGGGTTAAACCACTGGCATGCTGTGCTCCATGTTGCTTGGCTAAATCCTTCTTCTGGATTTGCTTCCTGTGTTCGGATCTCGTTCAATCTCGTTCGGAGAAGCATGTGCTATAAGGTTTGAAAAATGGGGATGGGAGGTCAACGGGAGGTTCATTTTTCTTTATTAAACCCACAGGATGTTGAGCAAGCAAAGCAAATCACTTCTAATACGATTACCAAATTACACAGGAAATGCATACGTCACAGAAAAACATGTACACATTTGTATACATTGTGTACATGGATAACATCGTTCTTGTCAAGTTAACTACATGGAAGATTATCCCTCTATGAAAATGTTTAATAGCTCAATCCAAGTTCAACTATGTATAATTCTATTTCTTCTCCTAAACATAGGCTGCTTCATTGCCAAAGGCTATAACACCCAATTTGTAATGTGATACTTCCTTCCTTCCTTACTGCAAACCAGTCCCAAACCAGAAAATGAGTCAAAACCTATACTACTATGTAGTGCTCCAAGAGAAGGGTATGATGGGAAGCCAGTCTTACACAACACTTAACTATTACTTCCCACAGACACACAAAGCCGCATACACTCAAACAGCAAAAATAAAACACAGATGCAAAGCAGTAAATCCATCCACTTGTGTCTAAGCTATATTCTAAAGGATAAGAGTTCTTAAGAGTATTTACTACATATCCTTCAGTTGAACTGTTGCACAGCACAGCAGTAGGCCTTATGTGAAGTACTAATGATCAATGGCAGAGAACTCATAAGAGGTACAGGCACCTCAGTCACATTCTCTATAGAGAACAAGAATGTCTATGATTGCATGTATCCCAGTGCCTATAGAAGCTGTGATGGGTGTCCAAAAGTCACTATAATGGCAATGGTCGCCCGTCTTACATTACCTAGAGCAGCTATAACTGCCTGGCCCACAATTTATTGAACAGTTATAATCACTTCACTCGCAATCCCTAGAGCTGTTGTGGTCTCACATTCATTTAAGCCTTTATCAGTTCCATCTTGCACACTATTGGGTTCGTCTAGTTACTCTTAAATATTCTGTGTATAACCATAAAACAGAAGGTTTTCTTTCCAGCAAAGGGTCCAACAAGAACTGCTTTAGAAAGCTAGAACTGGTAAATTTGCTCATTTAATTCAATTGAAAAATCTAGATGATTTTGAGTTTGATGTTGTTAGAGTAAAAATATTTCTTTCCCTGTGAAGATCCTGTCTAGAAAGACATAATTTTAGTCTTTGTTGGAATAAGGTTTGTTGGAACATTATTTCTTGATTCCGATTAAAATCCAACAATAGGGCTCCCGAGTAGCACAAAAGAAAAATGTTTGCCCTATTTTCCAGAGATCATGATGATGCCACAGCCACAGGTGCCCAGCTGTCCAAAAGAGCAAACTTGGCCGTGCTCAAGGTGGCATACTCTCTCTCCCATATCAATCACAACCAATCATGGGTGTTGGAGCACATGTATGATAAAAGGAACTGGATAATGCTTTCCTCCAGTGTGTAGACACAACATAGACAGCAGTTGGATTGACATAAATCAAGAAACAAGCTTTTCAAGGATATATATGACATGGAATAATTGTGCCAATTGTGCAGAGATTAAGCCTTCTTCGAAGTTGCTACATTTCAGATAATGTGGTGATTGTGAATGGACAAAAACAGTACACATTTTTCAGTTGAATTTTGTTCAACAGTTTTTAAGAGTAGACGTGTTACATTTGAAACCTATACAACAAATCTGAAAACTGATTGCAGTGACCAAAATTCACTTCTAAAAAAAGAAGAAAAAAAAACAGGCTAGAACTGTGTATATCAGAATCTCCAGAGCAACTGTTAATATCTGTTACACAGTGCAAAGAACAGCCATGACCGTTAATGCAAAGACAGCAGCACTCATACTCCACGTATGCCATAATCTGAAACTACATTCACATATGTAATTCTACATCAAAATGTCTGTGATTAATTTAAATTATTGTCAAATGTGTTAGAAGACAGAGCAGGCAGAAGTGAGGCAGTGATGGTACTGGTTTGTTGGCCATATGTTCACATGCCCCAGCTATGGCATGATATTAACACTGGAGCTTTTCCCTCGGCCTGCTTTAAACACAGGAGGTGTTTTAACTGGCCTGATCCAAACCAGCCTGCGTCCATCATGCTCTTTGTGAGGCTGACTTTAGCTAATGTAACCAATAATTTGTGGTTTATTTCTGCATGACTTTTAGACTAGTAAGTTTTATTGCACAGCAACTACATAGCAACAGTTTCAGTGTTAGAGCTAAATATTTGCTATAAACCAATAATATTTATAGCAATATTTACTTCACAGAAATCAAGTAGAGCAGATTAGAACAGCAAATATAACACAAAACATATATATTTATGTTTTTTAATATATACTTTTACAAAGGCCAATATTGCTTTAAAAATTGCTTACCGTGGTTTCTACATGTTTTAGGGGGATGTCGTTGCTGGGAGCCTGAAAAGCATAAGAAAAAACAGTGTGAGAAACATGGTCAGGTGATTGAAGAAAGCAGCTAAGAGGCAAACTGTGGAAAAAGCCTGCAGGTGATTCCCTGTGCCAGCACCTTGGCATAGCACTGCTTCAGTTTATTGCCCTTCCTGAGAAATCATAAAGGTCAGCCTTTCCAGCTATAAACAGGAAGGTGGTACATGCATCAAAAGGGAATTACCAATCAGTACCACTATATATTACTATTATCTAGCCTTTTCTAAACAGATGTCATGAGGAAGAACAGTTTCTACTTTTAAAGTTTCTTTCTCTTCTTTATTTTTCATTCACTGTCACATCTGGCTTGTTCATTAGGGAACTAAATCTACATCCAGATTTCTGTAAAGTTGTTTTGGGACAATGTCTACTTTTAATCATGATATATAAGTAAACTTGAGTTACATTAAATTAAAAAAAAAAGCTTTCTCCCTCTGGTCTTTAAGACCAGATTACATTGAAATACAAAGGTATATTCATTAGTGCAAACATGGCTTTCAAAATTCTGAAGTTGTTAAATGAAAAAAAAGTACAAATTATTTAATTTTTGTGACATTTCTGTACAGGTGATGTAGGTTTTGTGAGTGTATGTGTGTCTGCACATTAAGCCTGATGCACTGGAGGTCTCTTCCAGAGAACTACACAGAAAGGCAGACAGACTTGGGCTGGGCTCAGTGTGTAGGAGCATCGATAAACAACCTGGGTAAATATTTAGACAAGGCCACATAGCTTCACCATTAGTCAATGAGAGAAAAAGAGAGAAAGTCTGACCAGGGCTACAGCAGCACCATATACAGAAGTGCAACCCAGACTTCAGCAGAGGAGTTGGCCCAGAGCAAAGTGTTCATTTATGGCTAGTTACAACCCTTCAAATCCATGATGTCATCAGCCAACGCAACTCAGTCTACCTAACCTAAAGAATTATACCCATGCAAGACGACTCTGCCTGTTCAACAGAACAAGCATCCGGAGGAAAATATTTTAATAGCGTCAAACAGAGCAGAGAAAGTAATAGTTATGACCTATACTTCTGTTTTCATATTGGGTAACTGTGGTTCTTTAAACTACTGTTGAACCTGAAGAGATGGGAAGTGGGAGGAGGGTGAAGTGGAATACATATCAAAGTGGTGAACTACGTCCAGGAAACGAACATAATGGATGAACCGCTGTGACTCGGATTTTAAGGAAATTCACAACAGCTTTACTTCAGTCAAAACTTGAGGCATCCGCCAGCTGAGTGGTCACTGATGTAATGTGAATCATCAAATCTTAGCTCCACAAGAGACTCTGCCTGTCTGTCTCAGTGTCTGAGAAATATAATCTCTGAGAAAACACTAGGAATGCACCTCTAAGAGCATGAAATGTTAAATGTAGCAATCCTAAATGTAGCGTGCTCAGTAGTAATCACTTCATAACGAACTTCTAGAGTTACTGTAAATCTCAGCCCCAAACTAGCCAGCTTTCAGGAACAAATGAATCACAGATCCATGAGTTTGTTGGCAAATATTCTTGTTAAAACCACTAATTTATAGATCACTGAATAGCACTGAATAGTGGCAATGTAGTTTGTGAAATTAATTTATTCAACTTCAGTAAGTGCTTTATCCTGGTCAGGGTCACAATGGACCTGGAGCGTATTCTGCGAATACTAGGTGTAAGGTGAGATAGTCCTCACTGCAGAACCAAAAGTCCAGAGGTGGAGCTGGTCCTGACCAAGGCCTACCGAAACCCTAACCCAGGGATGTCCAGTCTTATCGAGAAAGGGCCAGTATGGGTGCAGGTTTTCATTCCAACCAACAGAAGCCAAACCTGTGTCTGCTAAAAGCCACTATCAACTGATTAAACAGTTGGAATCAGATGTGGCTCCAGCTTGAATGGAATGAAAACCTTCACGCACATCAGGCCATTGACAATAAGATTGGATAACCCTGCCCTAACCCTAACCATTCTCTCCAAACCATGGACTCTGATTCTGCAGCAAAGGGTACTTGCATGAGATGGGAATGCACCCTGGATGAGACTCCAGTCCATCACTGGGCACTATGTACACACATTTACACACTCATTCACCCCTAGGGACAATTTTGCATAGCCAATTCACCGAATGCCATGTTTTTAGACAGTAATAGAAAACTGGAGAACCTGGAGAAAAGCTACATGAACACAGGGAGAACATGTGAAACTCCATACAGACAGTAACCCATGCTTAGGATTGAACCCTGGAGCTCTGAGGTGGCAACAACACCCTCTGCATCACCTGTTAAATAATATGCTAAAAAAGTATTTGAGTGAACACATCAATCGTTTACAAACCTGTGGTCATTAGCCAAGTTATTTCCTGCACTGGTTACTTCTAACACATGAGCTTTTGGATTTAGAACGTTTTCTTTGACTCCTGAGAAGAGCTGCATAACATATGATTCAACCAGCAACAAAAACACATTGTGGATTTGTCAATAAGCCAGACTTCGAGGCTTTGTTCCTCTGAAACAAGTCTGGCAGTCAGTCTTCAGCTGTGTGGTAAGGGCCTGAGGAACAGCCTGGCTGCAATGAGGTGTGAGGTCATGTGCTTAATGACTGTGGTGCCGAGGGTCTTCCACGCCCTTTCCTCACACTGCTTGAGCTCTCCACACTGCCAAGTTCTCCTAAACCCTTCTCTGCTTCATGCTGCTCACTCTCTACATGTTTGCTTACCTTCTTCTCCTCTCACTACTGTTATCAGAAATTACTACTGCTCATTTCAGGATTGCTATTTACAAGATACTCATACTAAAGATTCTGTATCTTTTTGATTGATACATACATACATACATATATATATATATATATATA
>CM074949.1:20786645-20866233 GCA_037577455.1 Pangasius macronema
CTCCCAGCAGAGGCTGGACGTCACAGCGGACCCTCCACTATGTGGCATATATAGTGTGTGTGAGAGACAGAAAGAGACAGACTCTCTCTAGGGTCTGAGATTTAAACATACACACACACACATATACTCTCTGGTGGACCAGAAAGGAGAGACACTGGCCTGTTTACTGTCACTAAGCTTGTGGAATGCATTTCGCTCTCTTCTGGCCTATTATGGCCAGCAGCACACTCAAATGAATCAGGAACAAAGCAGGGTGCAAATACGTGTGTGTATATCTGTCTGTGTTTGCCTATGTGTGAGTGAGATGCACATATTTGGTTGTATTATAGCCGTACACACCTATGGGAGACCTGTAAGTACATTCCTATTGTTTACTAAGGTTAATTAAGCTTGATCAGAGCATGGATACACATACATAACAGTGACAGCTGGTCACAATTGCTGTTATTCAGCTCTTACCACCCAAAACATACTATTCAAAGCTTTCTCAGTCTATTTACTTTTAGTTTCTCTTCCAAAGACATTTTCAAAAATCAGTGATCAAGAACGTAATCCAACTCTTTCATGTTTATTACATGCTGTTCTATTTCATGTGTCTTCTCAATCAATACTGATGACATATTATGAATGCGTCAGTGATGCAGACTGAAATAAATTTGCCGCAATGCACACAAAATCTATGCGGGGTATCACCAAGTGTAGTCAGTTGACATGACTGCCACTGATTAACTGTCTGAGCTAGAAAGAAATCAGCTTCAGTCTCTACTAAATTCCAATTTGTGTATTTTAATTTTGCTTGTTGGTATTGCTATTGTTCTTGGTTCTACAAAAATCAGAAGAAATTTAAGNACTATTTTTTGAAGCTACCTCTCCAAACTCAGAATCAGTTTTTATTTGGCAGATATGTGAGGACTTAGTCTTGATGAATGCACATGTAACAAATCAACACTGCTGAATTACAACTATGCCATGAGTTATTTTAATAATAATATAATTATTTTAATAATAAAATCTACAGCCAATGTTTTACCATTTGCTTCTATAAATATGGTGGCCTGTAGCATTTTAAATATTAATAAATTTGGTTTGGTTCCAACAGTTACCATTTTTAATATGATTGTGTCAGTTTGCTTGAGTTAACTTTGTCAAAAATATCTAATCTAGGAAGTTATTGCAGCTAAGTAATTTCTGTAGCTAACATCAGTGTCATAACTTTTAACGTAATGGGAAGAAGTAAGAATAAAACTTGACACAGATAAGCATGAAATATTTTGGCACAGCATGCAGAAAAACATGGTCCACCTGTCCATTTTTTATTATATCTGCATTTTTATGGGAATGTATTTGTATTCTGTCCAAGTGGTTTCATGTAACTGTGTATGGAATGACATCATGAGCTATCTATTTCTCTAATATGTATATTTATGGATAGGATACTGAATCTCAGTTGTGTTGGTGGAAAATGCAAAGAAGCATAAAACATGAAGAAAGTGGAGTGTACTCAAATCCACATTTGTGTATGTGTATCTCTCTGGCAATGTCAGCCTGAAGTAACAACGTGCACAAGGACACACAAACAAAGTTGAGATAAAAATCATTCATCATACAGAGCTGCTTGGCTTGGTCTTTTACACAAAATGTAACTGGGCACTGCATGCAAGTATGTGAAGCTATAAACATTTTCCTAATTGAAAGATCTTGCCCATCTTTAGAAAGAAAGTCACTGGAAAACAATGTGCTGACTCTGGTTTCCAATAAGGTTTTATGTGTCATTATGCCAGTGCTTCAATGCAGCAACCTATAAACATGAAAGTTAACATGGGTGATGTTGATGCATGCCATGGGGGAAAAAAAACCACAATCTAGATAAACGATAGTCCTCCAGCCCTCACTCCTACTCCTTCTCTCTCCCTGTCTCTCTGTGGGCAAGTGCACCATCCTGGCTTTTAACACGAAGAGCTGGCCAACATGAGAGCATGTCTTTGAAAAGCATCCTGGCAGTGTGAGTGTGCCAGCACCACAGCACACCCTGAACGTACTCCTGATGGAGTGTCGAAGACAAACGCAACACCAGCATTACCATCAGCTTTACAATGCCTCAGATATAGCTGGCTTTCATCTAGTCATGTCTGAATTTTCCCAATTAAACTGAAACTGGTGTAGAGTATGTTTCGATTCAAAGCATTCTGACTAAATGTACTAAATGCGTGTTTAGGTGTATGTAAATCACAGCTCCATGCAGCATCCAACTCATCCATCCCCTCAGCACTCAGGAATTCACCAAACAAGGAGTCAAGAGCAGCCAGCAAAGCTGCCCTCACCCTTCTGATTCCACTCACATTGTGTCATTTTACAGGAATAATGGGTCATGTTCAGAGTTAAGCGCACATAGTGAGGATTTAATATTGAAATTACGCATTTCGGTATTCAAACCTCAGATGTATCTATAGATTTAAGTTGCCTGAGAATTGTGCACACAGGGTGGAGTTTGCTCAAAATAGGTGTGTTTCAGTTACGCAGTCCTGAGTTTAGTTTTTAATTAATTAATAATAAGTTAAACTAATTAATTAATAATACTAGTAAAAGGTTTTTACAAGGTTTTTATATTTTAATTGGAGACATTACTTTTCTCAAGAACTGGATTTTTAATGCTTATTTAAAGTGAGCTATTAGTGTAGCAGTGTACTTCATACCATGGGCATGTTTTCTTTACAGGAGATGGCATCGAATTCACACAACATTGCCATTACTCAAAAATAGCTAAATAAAAGTAAGATAAAATAGCCTACATTCCAAGCCCACATTACAATTTCATCACTCTTGAATAAGTATCTTGTGGCTACATTACAGCTGTGCACAGCATATAAAATTGAATTCAAAACATTAGGACTTGCTGGATCAACTGCTGCCAAATATAAAAGGTGGAAGCCATGTTGATAAATAAACCACATTTGCAGGGATTAATATGATGTTTATAACTAGGAGTATTCTTGAAGCAGTATATTGGCAATAAACTAGATTCTTAAATTAGTCAGTTTATTTCAGTGTGTGCAATCTGCTCATTTATATATCATCATATTTCTCTTTTTTAGTTTTCATTTTAAATATTCTCTTGCTCTTTTTTTAACATCATATTACGGAAAAAATGCCAATATCTCTTCATTTCACATTTTATCCTTGATTTTTTAAGGATTAAAGGTAAGTGATTGCATTAAAAAAGGCAGTGGTCTAGACTCTGCTGAAGAGCCTTTCTTAGACATGTCTGTTCAAGAAAATATTTGGCAACCTCAGAGACGCGAAAGAGATAACTGATTCAAGCAGAGGTGTAACCCACCTCTGAATACACATAACTTTACCTGCATAAATATTGACAGATTTTTTTACTTAAGTCTCTGACCATTTCTTTAGAAAATCTACTAAGAGATACAATAAGACACCAATTTCAGACCTTATCTGTTATCCTTTGAGATGATTGTAGTTCCTCTGTGGCTCCTGCTCCAAAGCAGGTATTTTTCTACCGACAAGGAACTATTGGGGTGGCTCTTAGTGTTCTAAATGCTGTTCACTTTGCAAATGCAAGCTTCACAGAATGACTCCTTTTAAATAAAAGATAATTGTGCATTTGCATATTCTGTAACATACACTGACACAAAAAATCTAATCCTAAACTGATCAAATAGCAGAAGAATTGTAAATTGTTGTAAAATATAGTACAACATGCAGGTTTTAAGTTGAGTCAAGTCTTAACTGCATTGATCTGCATTAATATAAATTCAGCTCATATACTCTGACAGCTGGTCCAGGTATTACATTAGAAAATTTGGCCGCTGTTGTCCTCGATAGTTATGCTTATTTTCAAACTTCAGTAGAGTCAAGTTTTCATAAGTACACATTTTTTCACTGGAATAACACTGGTGATTTTAAAAGATTGCCCAACTTCTTGCCTGAGGGAACTGCTCATCTGGGCAGGTAGACGTCTGCTTTGTACAAAAAACCTTCTTTTAACTGAAAATGGTACAAATAAAAAGGCGCATATCTCTTTGACATTGGGAAAATGAGATAAATTTGATTTACGTGAAAACATCATTCATTCTGAGAAGCTAGAAACAACTTAAGATTTATTGAAAGTGGAGAAATGATAATGTTCACCAAGGACTATGTTGCCAGAGGTGTCCAAGCAGTGCAAGCAAGGGGGAAAAACGCCTTATAATACTCTAAATATACACTTTCAACCAAAAAAGGGAAAGAACTCTAAGGTATTGTTTATTCTTCGCTAGCCCTACAGGCTTATCTGGCCTTGTCTTTTGGATTTGATTTCTCGAATCCATCTGTGAATATGAATGTGGATTGCTTCTTGCTAATTTCCAAAACAGGTAATCCTTTTTATCTATGTGATTTACTGAGTACATTCCTCATACAAAAATATCCTAGAAAATAATAAGAAGAAAAGACTGCTGCACTGATAACAGAGATATTCTTACCAGTTCATAGTTAGCAGTGGGAACACAGGAGGACGAAACCTGAAATATAATGAAAAAGAAGTGTTAAGATGTTGGCAGCATACTAGCAAAAAATGAGACAACTCATACTTCTGTAAATTTGAAAACAGCCTAGGACATCACAAAACATGTGACTGAAATTCTCATTCTAATTTTCACATGGTGTAAAAGCACACTGGACAGGAGGTATATTTATCTAAAATATGCTACAATAATTATTGAATCATCCAAGCAACAAAAAAAAAAAGAAAAAAGATTAGATCACATGCAAAGTAGATTGGGAAGTCAGTGATGTTTAAAGATGATTTATGTTTGCAGGAGCTCATGATCTGCTTTCTGTAATGAGATTAGTGCTCTGGCTAAAATCATCGCCAGTCTGTGTGCCTCCAATGAACAAATGACCATTGTGCTCCATAAACAGGATAGAGGAGAGCTTGGCTGTAATTAGAACATTAAGATGAACTATATGGTAACAGATCTGGATATGAAGATGAGCCCAAACAGGATGCACAGCGTCAGTTCTCTGCCATTCCCACTTGGGTCACTTCACATGAAGAAGCATCTATTCACGTCACTCAAAGACAGAGGTTATGACTCAGGACAAAGAAGGTAAACAAAAGCAGCCTGGGTTGAATGGTGCTTATGTAATCTCATCCATGGACTTGCACATTCCAAGTTCACCCACATACTCGATGAAAGTATAAAGCAGACAGAGTTGTCCTTATGAATACTAAATAACATGCATAAGAGATCGCTATAATATGTGTATACACATACACACATGCACCTTTTAACTGCCTGGCATTAAGGTTAAATTTTCTGTGACTATTTGAAAGTCCTCTTGGGTTCAGTCTCAATAAAATAAATCAAGCTCTCCACAAGATCCTCGCATGCACCAAGGATGTGAGATTATGTGATTATGTGAGATCTGATTTCTCAGGTATGTATCTCTGATCTAGGATCAGGTATCACCTGAGGACAAAGAACGTAAACAAACTATCCCATTCTCCTCCAAAGTCTTAACTGGATACATTAACTCATGAGTCCAAAAACAACTATGCTGGAAGAAGACTATTCATATCAGTCTGTTTTTATTTGTTGGACAAAGAAGAAAAGGAGTGAAATTGGATTATTCTGCAAAATTGGTCCAAAGAAGCTGCAGTTGTTTAAAATTCCACTTTGACAGCTACATTAAACAATTATTAAGACAGGATTGGGTGTTCTTTCATTTTAGAACACCAACAGGATGTTTTGAACATAAATGGCTCCAGGAGAAATAGGCTGAGAATGAGGAGTGAAAATATTTCCTACCGAAACATGTTATTTCAGCTGAGGATGTGTGAAATACATAAACACTATCAATCGTGAGCTCTGCAAGGTTTCAGAATATCTAAATGAACCATAAACACAATGGTTAGAAAAACTATGAACAACAGGAAATGAAAAAGAAGGGTGCTTTTCATTTCGGTTTCAATACTAGACATGTAATCTGACAGAATATACTGAGGAAAGTGTAAAGAGTGAAATTTTGTATAAGAAGGTTTTCATTTTATTTTAAAATTTGATTTGGACATATTGTGCCTAAGTAGGGTACCTCACATTTCTTGTCAACACTCTGCACTACTATAACTCCTTCAATCTTGCCTCTAGCTTATCTTTCTCCACAAGTCCTGATTTGTAAGTATAAGACACATGCTCATGTAGGATCAAATCCAATCACATAATGGGACCATCATGACACACTCATTCATTCATTCATTCATTCATTCATTCATTCATTTATCTTCAGTAACCTTTTTATTCTGGAGCTTATGCTGGGAACACTGGGTCTGAGGTGGGAATACCCCCTGGATGGGATACCAGTCTATCTTAGGGCACCATGAACACATGCGTTCACACTTGGGGCAATTTAGAGTGGCCAATCTATCCAGAGCATGTTTTTACCAGGTGGCTGAAAACCAGAGAACCTTGAGGAAACCCAAGCAGAAAGCCAAGGGGAGGCTATACACTATTAGATAAAATGTGTTGCTCAAAGGTTTGTTTAGGGTTGTTAGCTTCTATAATAGACTCTCACAATGAACCCTCTCTCTCTTTACAGTAAGTTGTAAAGTTTTACATGGAAACTTTAACGGTTCCCCCAGAGAAACTACGCCGAAGGCAAACCTGAGCCCAGCACAGCACTTACTCAAGCTTCTTTAACATACACTGTTCCTTTGCCTATCTGAGCTATCCGAGTCTGAAATTCCATCACCTGCCTCAGATCTGCAGTTGGGTCCACAGTGATGACAGCTCCTCCACCTGAGTTATTCCAACACCATGTCTTGGTCCTAATATCTCGCATGATACTATCTAAAAGTTCTGCGAATATCGACGGCCCTATTTTTTCTCCCTTTTAAAGTAATCTTAAATGGCAAGTGACATGCAACCCATATCTGTTTCCATAACCTAACTAAACTGGTATGATGTGGGTACATTGTGGAAATGTGCTGTGCTGTTGGGACTGATATCATGTCTTGAGCCAGTGGTAGCTCACTGATTAAGTTTCTGGGCAAGAGCTACTAGAGTGTCACTGTTGGAGCCTTGGCACATTCTTTAAACTGCTCAACTCTGTGTGTGAGTTGTAAATCATTTACAAAAATGGCTGACAAATAAAATGAAGGTAAATCTTTATATTAAGACATGCCAGACCTATTGTTGTATCTTTTAATCAATTTACAAACACTTCGAGATAGTAGACATCCTTCTGGGGGCAGTCGTGGCCTAAGTCAGACTTGTAACCCGAAGGTGAACCTGAAAGTCGTGGATTTGAGTCTCAGGTCCAGCAGGGCTTGTAGGTGGGGGGAGTGAATGACCAGTGCTCTCTTCTCAATACCACGACTGAGGTGAGACCCTTGGGCAAGGCACTGAACCCCCAACTGCTCCCCGGGCGCCACAGCAAAAAAGGCTGCCCACTGCTTCGCGTGCGCGTGTGTGTGGGTGTGTGCGTGTTCACCACTTTGGTGGGTTAAATGCAGAGTACAAATTCCGAGTACCATACTTGGCTACATGTCACGTCACTTCACTTCTAGATATCGAGATAGCTACTGAATATCACTAGGAATATAAAGTTACACAATTCTTGAGCAGAGAAGACTGTCATAGTGAATGCATGGTGATGGACTGGCAGCCTATTCAGCGATTGTATTTCTGCCTTGTGGCCAGTATTCTGGATCTACCACAACCCTGACCATGATAAAGCAGCTAGACGAAGATGAGTAGATGAATGAAAGAACACTATCCAAAAGATCAGCATGCATGTCATAACTCCTACTTATTCTCAAAACAAGATTCACCCACACACATTATTGAGATTCTAGCTAAGTATCACCTTATCTCTATAGCACAGAACCATGTTCCTCCTCAGCAGCAGTACTCAGAGCTGTTGCAAGCCCACGGGGAACCCAGGAGGAAACCTTCTAACAAAGGCACAGGTGAATGGGCAACCACATACCTATCATTTGGCAACCACAGCTATGTAAACACCCAAGAACCATTCTGTGGTGAGAGAAAGAGAGGGTCAACATTTTCTCACACAAGGATAAAAGACAAGCTCATGGTTAGTGTGGTTTATCTGAGTCACTGAGAAGCACACTTGAGTCACCTTTTTTATTTTTCATATTGAATCTTTTTCTCACCATCACACTAAAATTTCTCACCATCTCTCTCTCTCTCTCTCTCCCTCTCTCTGCACTGAACTGGAGTAGGCCAGCTAGTTCATGTTCTTCACAGCACCCCTGAGAGCTCTGAAAGCGTTTATCTTTATTACGTGCCTATGGCTTAAGGGCTAATCAGAGTCTTCATGAGAACTCAGATCTCCCTTAAAACTGCTGACATGTTTCCTATGGTATCCTCCCTCCAATTCTATTTCCATACTGAGTTGTATGTGTTAAGGTGGAGCCCCTGGTACATATTTTCCAAACCACACTAATTACACTAATCTAATCTCTAATTAGTACCATATTGCCCAAGTTGCCCACAACAATGCCCAGAAATCACCTGGAAATGCTGTTTGCTTGTAACTACTATGTGACTCAAACAATCTTATATAATCAAACAGAATTAATCACAAAGGCAATCAACAACAGAAGAAACAATATATTTCAACATAAAACATGATTATATGATTGTTACAGTATAAGCATACACAAATCTTTGCATTGCATTTGTCGTTTCTTTCCGTGTCTGTCAGTTGACTAATCAGCTGGCTGGGATCAGGATTTTTTTTGGAGGGTGGAAAAGGGAAACCGTGCACCAAAACTTTGTAATCCTCTTGGCTGGCTTGCACTGCAAAACAAAGCCTCTGTATTCTCTTTGTGAGGAAAAGAGAGGGTGGAAACACATGTTTGATACTATCAGAGTGTACAAATGAGTGTAGTATAATAAAGGTTAATTATGTTTTGACATTCCTTACATGCTTATGTTAACTAAATTAAATCAAGATCCATTGTACATTGAGAACTTACTACATACTCAGAAAAGTATAGCACACTTTAGATACTCTCGTTCTTTCTCCAGGGAAAAACACTCTCTTATCTCCAAATATTTACCATCTCTACCTCAGCCAGTTCAGGCAAGTACAACATGCATGTGCTTGTGTTTTTTCTCAACTGTCCCCTGAAGTCATGAGCAGGAAATAAGCCTCTGTTGAGGTCAAGCCATGGCGGACAATAGAAACATGGCCACTAAGATCTTAGATCTCCACACTTGCATAAACACACAGGCTTTTTTCATGCAGACTTTCATGTTTATCCAGGCTGAAATAATCCATGTGTCTGGCACGCCATTGTTGAAGGGTGCTTTTGCCAATATTCAGAGTCCTAATCACATCCACTTTCCATAACCAAAAACAGAAAGATCACCCAAAAACAGGTAAAGTAGTAAGTGCCAGAGGGAATAAAAAAACACACATTTATTGAATAAATAATATGCATGGGAAAGCATGGAGGCTCATTCAAACTCCTGCCTTCTTGACAGTACAACCCTTCCTCCTCTCCCTGTCCCACTTGTTTACCCCACTCATATTCTGTAGTGAAAAACATGAAGCAACAGCCTTCTCAAAATGTTTCTGGCCAAAATATTTTTGAGCACAGATGCACAGTGTGTTTCTAAAATGTATTTATTAGTTTAGGTAAAAGAAAATTACAAAAGGACATTTTACTGACCTAATAAACTTTAATCATTTATAAGAGCTATCATTATTTTATATTATATTGGCGTTTTGCACTAATCTGTTATTTATCATATGTTTATTGTTCATTATGAAACTAAGTTAAAGAAAGAACGAGGCCCAAATTAAAAAAAAGAAAATGTGTTTGAAAATATGCTGTGTTTTCATCATCTTTTCCTCAACCCAGTTCCAAAAAACAAACAAACAAATAAAATGAAAGACAGATGATTAGTAATAGAATAGTGTATTTCCCCCTCTAATGCCAGGACTGATTTAATGAAAACACATAATTTTTCTTTCAGAAAATACTTCATGAGGTAGGAGTCATCCACAGCAAAATCCAGGCATTTGTCAATAGTACAATTATCAGTCCGAATTTATTCAAACTATTCTGAGAGATTGGTGCATCTGATACCGAAAAAACATCAGTTTCCAAATTTTGCATGCTGCAATGTGATTGGCTATCTTAGAAAAAACAAAGCACTGTCAATGAGATGTTTGCAGATCACAAGATAGAGTCACTTTTCTTAAAGAGGTTCATGTTTAAAAATTGATAGAAAGTGTTATATGTAACAGCTAGTCATGAGCAAGTAGATTTGCATCGTCAATACAACAACCTCGTCTTCTAAAATTACGTGGTTTGGGGCCACACTCAGTAACAAAAATTACCAGACTCTTTAGCAATAGAATGTGGATTAAGTCAAAAGTTGATTAGTAGTCAAAAGAGAGACTGAAGAAGAGTTGAAGATAATTGGTGAAACCCAAGAGCTCTCTAAAATAGTACAAGTGAACAAAAACAGAGGATGAGGTCAGTCACCTCTATTTACATCTCTTTGCTGCCTTATATTCAGCTACACACCCAACCTCTTCCAGTTTACACAGTTATAAGCCTTGCAAAAAAGACTGACCATCTTACATTTGTGTGTGCACAGCCAGGCAAGAGTGGCAGGTTGAGGCAACACAGGAGTGTCAGCCAGTCAAAGTGGCATTTAGTTCTCTGGACTGGAAGAGTTATGAACTGGAGAAAAATGCTTAATGGGCTGGTGAGGACTTGCACTTCACTTCTGGAGGCTATTGCCATTGAGATAAGTTATCAAGAACAGCTTTGCTCCAACAAATCAATCATCATTATGGATAAATAATAAATAGCAAAACAAAATAATGAAGGTTTCTCACTTATCACTCCTTGGAAGAAGAATGTTGAGTTAGATTATATATTACATCAAACATTCAAATATTGTCCGCAAATACATGGTGCACAGACATGAAGTTCTACATGTTGCTATATGTTTACCTAGAATTGAGTACAACTCTCTGGTCCAACAAGAATCATTCACATTTTGGGTTAAAAAAAACAGCTTCCTTAGATTAGGCCTCCCTGATGTTGTGTCAGTGCAGAGATGGCTTTCCTGCCATTATTTAACTACCAGATCCATAAATCAAATTCAAAAGCAAACAAGCTCCAAGCTGAATTCTCCAAAATGGGCCTGTTTCATATAAACATTCCACAGAAAGACAAATTCTGATAAGAGCTCCATGGACATGAGTTTAGGACAGGGAGGGGTCTAGGGTTTGGGGTTATTGGGGCAGTGTTGAACTCTGTGTAGAACTTCCCATGCCTCCCATTCACATGTACCCCAACCCACCCTCCACCCCTTTCCTGCCTATCATTCCCAGAAAAATATTTTACATTTTGTTCGGCAATGCAGGGAGCTGCACATGCTCAATGATGCACCATCACTAAATCATTCAGAAGAACATGATGCCTGTGGCACAGTCTGCCCCAAGACCAGCAGTCCTGCTCTGGGATAATTAGTGAAAACAAGCACAGTGCACATATCATCGATCAATCCAGGACAGAACGAGTCTCCTGAGACAACATTACATCGGGGCTGTTAGCTCGCAGAACCCCTCTTAGCTTGGCTCTCATTCTCATGACAGAAGATGGATAACAGACACTTGCAGGGTACAGTGGAACAGGCCAAGAAATGGGCAATGATCAGGCAAAAATTTAGGACTGAACTAACAAGAATTCTTGCAAATGTACATGAGACCAATATGTAGAAAAACTGTAGGAAGCTAAAGATAGAAGGCAAGGATAGACCACACTAGACTAAAACATCTAGTCCAACTTTAATATTTGTTCTTGTCTTCATGATAAACTGAATTAAGAAGGGATGTTTACTGCAGGTCTCCAGGCAACAGTTGTCTGAAACACAGCACTAAACTGTTTTAAAGCTGCCTATACAGGATGGAAAACAACACAGAGGGGAAACTGTCATGCAGTAAACAAAAACGGAGTCACGTCCAGCTGGTGGGAAGTAAAACAGGAATAAATATCCATGTGGTGAGTAAAGAAAGGCCAAAGTATAGCACTGTTCTCAGAGTAATCGCCTCTGATCAACCATCTCTGATTGGAGCTTCCTACCAAACATATGGAAGCCATTGAGATACATAGCTACCACTGTGAGATGACAGATTGAGCTTTGTGGGTGAATAACAGTATCTACACTGCTTATATTCATACGGGCTAAGTATGATCTGACTGGCAGAATAAAATTCAGTCATGTCCAGTGTGTTTGACGGGGACTATAAACAATAGTAAACAATTTCACAGAGGTTGTGGCATGTCCTCACTATTTCCTTGGCTACAAGATCAGTTTGTGACATCACTTCATAATGGTGGTAAAGCATTGAAGAGTGAAAGAACACTGGATTATGAGATCTGACAGTACAGGCAGACCACTCAATTGGAATGTCTGGCTAATTACTGAGGACAATGCTCCAATCGGCCTCAAATGTAAGCCCCTCATCAAGCTGGATGACCGTGGAAAACCAAGAGATCGGAAAATATCATTTTCTTTGTTTCCAGGTTGACCACTTTCTTATAATCCATTCAAAACCAAACATTCTGGCTGATTGCATGCTGCAATTTTGAAAAATCAGCCACTGTCAAGAAGCATAATAAAATCTTTCCTTTAAGGTAGTTTACCGCTTTGTTGTCAATGGAAGATTCAGTCAAGCAGTTGTCTGTGGCTGTCTGTGTACAGAGAATTGGTGCTTGCTTTGTTTGCTTGTAATGCCTCTGTTACCCATTTTTGACAGAAAACCAGTCATGACAGTAGCATTACTGATCTTGGTTTGAATTGCTTGGTTGCTCTGGTTTTGGCCATAATTGGAGACCACTGTGGGTAGGTTGTGACCACAGACAATTAGACTTTTCTTATGATGTATGTAGTTCTTTAAGTAAGCAAGTTTTTATCAGCATAAGCATTTCTGCTTATAAACAGAAACACACCATCGACCACCATACCCCCTCTTTGTGCAGAATTGGCAGTCTGAGTATGAAATGGGCCCAAAATTAAATTCAGGATGTTTTCACTAATCCTGCCCCTAAATGACTTCCTCTGGCACCCTTAACAATGCTTGAGGTTGCCAAGCCTCTAGAGCTGATGTAGAGCCAATTTCTGAAAATGTCCGAAGCAAAAGCAAATCCAAATCCATTTGCCTTAATGAAAATGACTATATGGGCAGGGTGGAGCTAATATATAAAAGTATAGACCTGACATATCAAATCTCTCCAAAGCAATCGTCACCCTCTCTGGAATTTAATTGCACTGAAAACCCATCTGTTTGATATCAGGAATGGAACTGACTAAATATATAGGCTATAAGACGATCAAGACTATATGTTACAGCCCCAATTTACCAGCCAATGGCGGCAGTATTTTATGAGAAATGCCAGACACTCTGATGGAATGGCTATGAGGCCATTTTATCAAAGTACACTTACTTTACACAAATCTTAACCACAACTGCACTGACATTAAGTTGCAGAGCCATTTTGTCAACTGAATTCATACCCTAACCCTCTGTAAGGAAGTAACCAAGCCACTATCTTTCATTCTCTTCCCTATATTGTGCATAAAACACTTCATTTATATTCCAAGAGCATTTCCAATTTTGTTTCTACTCATGTTTGCCATTTGTATCTCTCTACTTTCGTGCCTCTGCATCAGTATAGCACTTCATCAATGACAGATTTTGCGCCATGCCTTTCTACCAAACTGCACCCATAAACCATTGGCCCAGATGGCTGTGGTTTGCTTTCAAACAGCAGAGAAACTCATGTGGTTGAGTAGGAACAGAGCCGTGAAGACGCTCTTAAATCACACGTTTTCCTCCCAACACCGTCTCCTGCACAGGAATGTCTGTGGCATGCATTCCTGCCTCTACCAGCAAATCATCCTGGCCCTTAACACATTTATGAGAAGGCCTTCCTTCCTTGCCTCCCTCCTGTGAGAGGAGCAAAACTGAGTGATGCCTTATCACCTCTGAAGATTTCCTGCTAATTTACTGTGACCTTGTAAAAGTGCGACCTTTGCCCATGAAACACTCCTCACCCTCCCACCCTGCTGGATTCTGAAACTTTTCAGCTGTCTTTTCTGGACTGTATCAGCTGGCACAGAGTTTTCCCTTTTTCACACAACATGTTTCTGGGGAATGCAGACATCTTTAAGGTATTTTCTCAGCATGGCTCAGTAAAGGCCACCAAAATTCACTGGGCAGAGTAGATGTATCAGGAGGGGGATCAGATTGGGTAATGAGACGTAACTGTGCAGAGGAGTCAAATGGAGTCAAACAGCCTGCAAAAGCCTCACACAAAGCATTGTGAAACTGAAAGATTTTTGCAGCCTCATAATGATGCTCTTATTTTACAAAGGAGTAGTGATGGAGGTTGGAGAAAAAACATCATTTAATCACAATGTGCAACTACAGCCTGAAGATCTTCAAAGATATCTAGTTAACAGTGCTGAAACATGGTGCAGGAATGTAAACAAAGTTGCAGAACATTGAAACAATCAAATTGACATCAACACAACCAGTGTGAATTACACACTTGCACAATGACCTAAAATTAGTTTCGCATCAGGTTTCTTTCAGTTCCCCCTGATTAGAAAACAGACAGCATACTGATGTGTATAAGTAATGCCAAAAAGAGGCAAATTTATATTTTACTGCCAGCTTACGTGGCATCAATGAACGGACCTCTCCACCATGGGATGAAATGATCCTGGAATTTTCATAATGGGCCATTTCTAAACATACATTTATCAAACAAAATTTGCCACGGTACAGTAGAAAGGCAGTGCACTTCTGCCATACTGTCTATATGTTTAGGTGTATGTGTTTGATATGATGACCTCACAACACATAAATCACAGTTAAAGCTATCCAAAAGTTTTCCACACTTCACCAGTGTCTTTTGATTTCTGCATCCTGTCTATTTCCTTTCTCACAGAGAAACACTAATATATTACTGGTATAAATGTGCTAGCAGATTTAATCCCTCCATCTCTTTCAAAGAATAAAAATACAAATGGCGTAATATGCATTACGTTTGACTGTTGTGGAAGCAAGAACTATAACACCACAAACCAGTTGTCACTGATTACATATTGATTATATAACATTTTGATTTCAAATCTCAAGCGCCCATTCTTTACATTGTTGCACCAGCTTATATCGGGTCAGTAACCTAAAATCAGGTTCCAGGAAACTAAAAGCTTTTACTGGCCTCTATTAGAATGCCTCTTCCTCTTCACACCTCACACATTGTGTTATCTTCTCCCTCAACCAGCAGATTGGCGACGTTTTAGTGCATGAGGGTATGTGTTATGATATGCATGGCTGCTGTGTAATGCATGGATACAGCTGGTGAAGAGTAATGCTAAACAAAGTCCATCTTTGGACCCCAGCCAGTGGATGCTCAGCTTTCCCATGTTCACAGCAAGCTAGCATATGAATAAAGCAGTCCAAACTGGTTTACACTTCTTTTGGCCATTCAAAACCGTCTGGACATGGTACTGTAAATGTAACAATGACAGCTCTACTGGAAAACTAGGGAACAGCAATGATGAAAAAGTGTGCAAACATACTGTAGTAGCACAGTAATCAAATGAAGTGAGTCAGAAAGCTACCCTTATGAGAAAATGATGTGGCACATTCTCCCCAGTTCAGATTAAGATTTTTGATAAATGTGTTCCAGCACAGATTCAACGGCTCTTTTCTCCCTTAATTTCAGCTAAATTAGTCATAATTGCATCACAGGTCATGCCAAAAATACAAAGAGTGAAACGGTTCCCATGGTTGAATACAAGGGATGGAGAAGAGGGCCTGGTTTTATTGCAGTAAGTGGGTGTATGTAAGCAAGATGCTGATATATAGGGCTATTTAGCTTCAAGGGTTTTTTTGTGGGGACCGTGGAACATTTGTGGATGAGATTTTACTAAAAAGTGCATTACATTGATTAATTCAGCATAAGACATGAAAATGCATGTTAATTAAGATCCTTCATGATGGAGACGTTAAGATGACTTATACCACAGTGCCGATAAATGCTCAATTCAGTAGTTCCAGGCACAAGGTTTATATTAATGCACTCCTTTAATAATTTCAAGGTTTATTTTAATGCTGCTTCAATCACTGTTATTATAATTTCTGTAGAAGCACCTTACACAGGGATTTGGAAGGAGTCTTCAGTGTCAGCACTTTGTAACAGTCAGAAGTAAAGCTGTAACTTCTTTCATGGGAATGTCTTCAGAATGGTTTCTCAATACATTACAAGCTGAGGGTTTTTTTTGTTTGTTTGTTTGTTTGTTTTGTTTTGTTTTTATTAACTTCACAAGAGAGGAAAAAAAGAGAAACTAGTGAGGGAATGAGTATTTATAGCTGCTATAAGTGATACAAGGAACTAAATAACTAACTGATATATAATTATATGTATGCATGTGTGTGTAATTTTTTTAATTAATACAAAAAATTATTGTTGGCATTACTGTGGTATTAGAGAAATAAAACACTAGAATGTGCTGTTATTGAAAAATAATAAACTTCAGGATGGCAGCAGTAACTTTCTGTGTCAGGCCGCATCACTTCCACTCTGTCGTTGATGATTTTTTTACCTGGATAAACATGCCTGTCATGATATTTTCCTTACATAAATTACCAGCACCAACAATACTGCATTTGGACACTTTTCTCTGTCATTGCATAGTCTGACTTACAGGTCATGGTGTGAATACAGCACACTGACCAAGCTATCTGTCTAACAGTGAGAAACAAGCACACACTCAGACAGCCAGTAGCAGACAGCTTGCCGCAGGGGTACATCTATTGTCTTCCCTTTAACAGCAGCTTTGTCATGCTGTCAGGCACAGTTGTTACAGTAGAAAGGAAGGACAACCCGCTCGCTGTTGTCACAAATTAGCCCTGAGTGCCCTTACTGTGGGATAACACTCACTTTCACCCTAAACAATACTGATGCTTATAGCACACACAGCGTCTAAGCCCTGGGGCTGAATCCACATAACACACACACACACACACACACACACACACACACACACACACATATACACACACACACACCATCACTGACATAACTATTGTTCACACAGAATGCATGACTCCCAGAATTACAGAATAACAAATTTTGTATTTAATATGTGTTGCTGAAAACAAAATGTAAGATTAGTGA
This sequence comes from Pangasius macronema, assembly GCA_037577455.1. Taxonomy (NCBI): domain Eukaryota; kingdom Metazoa; phylum Chordata; class Actinopteri; order Siluriformes; family Pangasiidae; genus Pangasius; species Pangasius macronema. The sequence continues at coordinate 20,803,891 of CM074949.1, forward strand.
ATAAAGAAAATCCAGACATAGAAAGACTTTAAGCAGAGATGCATAGATCTAATCCTGATTATATGTAATTGTCTAAAGACATGGATAAATATCCAGCTGGATTTTTAATATTTTCTAATCCTATATACTCCTATGTATCTATGAAAACATTTAGGTTGACTGAGAGAACACAGGTCATACACAAACAGACGACATAACTTTTATGTCATCACAGCTGATTATCGTCACAATTGTCACAATTTGGCAACAGAAGCTCTCAGAGAGTTGGCTTGGTTATTAAAAGGATTTCCGTGTTAGCTCAGTATCAAGTACTGAATGATACCCATAACTCAGATATTGGTATTGAAGGTAAAAAAGTGAGGTCCGTTCCTATTTTTTTCCAATCCACATCACTGGTTTGCTAGGACTATTAAGTCAATGTCATTAGTCTAGTTGGAAGGTTGTTAATCCTGAACACTGAATCCATACTCGTAAATTAATCTCTTCATATGAGTGCTGTAGCATCTTCACCTTGACTTATTACTACCAGACAATCTGAACTCTTTCCTCTTAAAGGGTGACATGCATTTGCAAAAATGTGGTAAACAGAGTAAAATGAGTCATACACTATCTCCCTTAAATTGTGCTTACTCATTTCCATATCAGCTTTCACAATACATTCCACAATTACTAAGCAAGAAAAAAGCCACTGCAATTTCTGTACCTCTGTCCTTCAGTTCACTGGCTACAATCCCACGCTTTCAACCACAACTCACATCAACAAGATCTCTACACGCCTTTCGTCCTAAGCACGCACACACAGAGCCTCACAGATTGCCGTCTCCTCTCCCGTTCATTACACACACCATCTGAGAATACTTACACATCGGCTCTCTGTTTCTTTACAAAGAACAAGCCAAGTCTGGACTCTGAGCAGCTGCTGTTCTCTTGCCGCTGGGAGAAAGGCATCAAGATTCCTTGCATATCTGAGGACATAGACATGACCGCAGGCTACGCAGAGTAAATGTCCCCCCATCCTTACCTGAAACACAGCTGTGGCCATCCTCCAAGTGTGTCTCTGAGTGCGCGTGTACTGTTTGTGTGTAAGTAGATCCACTCTATTGCCGCATTCTCCTCAGAGCAGTGAGAACGGCAGCGTCATTTGCTTGTTGTCTCTGGCACGAGACAGAGGAAGATAATCCAGCTGGAGAAGAAAGGTGAGTGTGTGTGCGTGTGTGTGTGTGTGTGGGTATCCCTGGCTTCACCTAATTCTCCCTATTTCAACCAGGAAAAACAATCCTTAAGGTTATGTTATATAGCAAAGAGTAAAGACAGGACCACAGCACCCAAGAGCTCAATAAGCATACTACAAGGAAATCTGGAAAGTCTAGCTGCAGGCTATTGCCAATCCCCCTTCCCTCACTCTTATCCACCCTCCCTCTCTTACACTCGCACAATTTCTCCCTCTTGTGCTCCTTCACGCTCTGTCCCTGTGTTACACACAATGCTCCTTTTGCTCCCTCTCTCTTCCTCTCTCTCTCCCTTTCTCATGTACGTGAGCAAAAAGGAGTGGAAAAACCATGGGCCAAAAGTATACAGCCTGAAATTCCCGAGTAGCGTGTGGGCTGGACTAAGTTTGACAGACAAACCTCCAGCCGCATGAACCCCCTCCCTCTGCTCTTATCGAGTTCTCAGCTTACAGGTTAAACATGAGTTGACAAGCTCACAGGTCGAACACGTCACTCAGCACAGACCTTGCAACAATCTGAGGAGCATACACATACTGTAGCTCTTATTTATGCAACATGCTTAATCCTTTTAATATGACAATTTCATCTGCTTATATCAAAGTGTTGATGAATTGTCAATTCTGAGTCAGAAGGTGTTGATTAATTTTATATAACAGCAGCTATTGCAGAAGTTCTTGCAGCAAGGATTATATAAAAGAGCTCGTTCTAACATTGACATTATCACTTTGATAGTTTTTCTGTGAGTAGATGTTTATTAAGCATTTTTGGAGGAGTCTTGAAAGAGTCTCTAGTGTCATGTCTTGTAACACTGTAAAGCTGTAACAAAATTGAGGTAAAGCTATAACTAAAATCTTTAAGAGTCCTTTAATGGATCTTCCACAACATTCCACTACAAACTGCTAAACTATAAACTGCTAAACCATATTGCGTATCATTCTTTTTTAAACAAAAATTGTAAAATTGTGGTAGGAGAGAAATAAAAACCCTTTGGCAAGTGTAGTTTTTCTAAAATAAAAACTCGACAGGAGTGGTAACAGTAACTCCACTTCGCATCTGGCTATATCACACCACCCTAATGTTGATTATTTTCTTATAACAGCATGCCCCCAAGTGTTTTATTTCTTATATAACAGCCAGTTATCAGTTATCAATTACCCATTATCCTCCATTTTGAAAAAAAAAAATTGAAAATCTGTATTTCACACTCATAAACCAGACGAAACATGAAACATGATAGCAGTCATAAATAATTAAGCAAATATTAATCACAGCCCAACAGTTCTTGTGGAAATATTTAAATAGCACTGCCATCAAGATAGACAGGTAGGCAAATATTTGTACAGATGTGTGAAAATGTTTGCACTCTCCAATGGTTTCCAGATGAAGATACCTCTGTTTTGCAGTTTATCTACAAATAAGAATTCCAAAATAGGAACAGGTTGGTGAAACTTACTGTTATCTTAACATCCACTAATTTTGTCTTCATTTTGTCTTAAGTGTCTCTAAACTTGTTGACTATTTATACTAAAGTAGGAATGGTTTAGGGGGCATGGTAGCTTGGCACGTTTGCTTCGCACCTCTGGGGTTGGAGGTTTGATTCCCGCCTACTCCCTGTGTACATGGACTTTGCATGTTCTCCCTGTGCTTCAGGTGTTTCCTCAGGGTACTCTAGGTTCCTCCTCAAGTCCAAAGACATGCGTTGCAGGCTGACTGGCCTCCCTAAATTGTCCATATTGTGTGAGTGTATGTGCGATTGTGCCCTTCGATGGCTTGGTACCCCTTCCAGGGTGTCTCCTGCCTTGTGCCATGAATCCCCTGGGATAAGCTGCAGGTCGCTAGTGACCCAGTATAGGATAAGCGGTACAGAAAATGGATGGATGGAGGAATGGTTTAAAAGCTACAATCTACAAAAACTGGCTGTGTTTTAAACAAACTAAACAATCTAAACANAGCAATTACCAGCAAACGTACGGCTCAGCAATTTTTGTTTTTGCCTGCAGGTGCAACCCCCAAAAAATAAACTTTCATCTGAATTTCCAATTACATTGTCATTTATAATACACATCGAAAACAACCACAACTGAAGGTTACTTATCTTTAATTACCAAATTATGATGCAGCAGTCCCTTGTGAAAAGAAAAACAACATCCCACAAAATGCACATACAGTACATAAAGCTTGGATAAGCAGGTTACATTAGAGCAGAAAGTGCATTTAGTAATAGTGTAACAAAGCTATTAATATGTCAGATCCTACAGTAAGCTATCTGTTCCCTGCAGAGAGAGGTTAAGAGTCTCCTTGAGTTCTCATTGAGTTGCAAAGGCTCTTTGAAGAGCTTCGGGTAGAAACAAAACACAATGGGCTTTCTGTTAAGTTCTTTTGGAGGGGTCTGTTCAGATTACACCCATTTCTCCCTCCCATGTATATCCTTGGCCTTCAAAAACACACTCACTCCCTCCCCCAGAAAAGAAAAATGGAATAACTTGTAGTAGTATGCATGCAGCTTGGTAGAAAAAAAGAAGTTGTGAGCAGGTGAGCAATAAGACTCTTGGTGAGACAATACAAGTGACTGGCACATTAATATACTAGTTGGAAAGCTATACATGAAACCTAAGAGGAGAATGAAACAAGAAGAATTAATGAAGCAGCATGGTTTCACATATCTTTAGGGTGGCAACATGAAAAGAACATCCTGTACTATCAAACTGCAGCTGGTTCACTGTTTAACATTCTGTTGTTCCACATGCACCATCTAATCATCAATTGTAATGGTAGGGATGAGAAAGCAATACTTAAGCCTGCACTGAAGGGAAAACACCTTTTTTACAAATGGTAAAACATGTGCCATTATTGTTTGGTGATATCGAAATAATTATATACAGGATGTGAGCTTCAAAGTGAGATGGCTGCCATAAGTGTCCTTACAGTTGTGCTCACCAGATGTTTGTGGTGTGCTGCGAGAAGTTTTTATCCATTATTAACAACAAGTTCAATGAAAGAAGAAGAAGAAGAAGAAAAGGAGAAGGTAGTGAACAAAGTGTGAAAGTTATCTCTCTGGAATGAAAAAGAGACAACAGTGTGTTTCATGAATAGATTGAACAGAAACAGTTTAGGACCTTTTTTCCTAAAAAAAAAAAAAAAAAGAAAAAAGAAAAGAAAAGAAAAGGAAAAAAAGATTTTATCCCTATTTGGTCATGAGAGGAGTGCATGCAGCACTGCATGAGGAAGTGTTCTCCTGCAAGGTGCTGGCATGTTATGAGTCTGACATAGTTCCTGTGTCCTGGCTTTTATTATCTTTTATGATCCCCATGGTGCTGCCTGTAATAAGACAGCTATGGCCATTACTAAGCCTCAGGATGGTGGTTAAAGTGTGCAACTACATGTAAGGAAAACAAATCCTGTGCTTAGCATGGCATATCACACAGAGAGACAAGGTGAAGCAGAGAAATGGTGTCATCTGTTGTCTTTGTTCCAAGAAAATCAGCAGGGACACACTGGGGGAACATTGGTACCAAAGACTTATCGTGCTGGTACATGCAGAGGAAGATCCAAACCCCAACAGAGTGGAAAACTGCACCGGCAAACAGCTTTCGACAGAGCTCTCAATCATGCGGCACTCAATCCCAGTGCATATGCAAAGCACAATTTCACAATACACAGCTAATTAATTACCCTACTGGTGTTAACTAATGATGATTAGTTAGCTGAAAATATGGATGCTGTCCCCTAACTGAACATGTACATGCCTGTCTAATGCAGACTATATGAGAACAAAAATATCACACTATGAGAGCTGTGAGCCATTTTACAGCTACGTACTATAGTATACTAGAGTTTATCCAAAATGTCCAGTTTAACTGTTAGCAAGATAATAGCTAATCCAGTAAATTAGCCAGCTAATTTAATAATCCTGGTAATATGCTGTTACTGTATACAACTGCACAGCCATGTTCAGCTCTTCTTCAGCCATGCCTATAACACATCCAGTAATATTCCATTGTCCTATCTAATTAGTGTACACTGTCTTCTGTATTTATTGTCCTTTTCTCACACTGTCATGTATTTGCACTTTATGTTGTCCTGTGTACTGTTACTATATCATGTGTCACACCATGTTCCTGAAGACATTTTATTCCAATGTACACAAGTAATGGAGCAATAATAAAAAAAAAAAAACACCTGACGTGACTTCACATCATGCTCAAAGAAGAGTCACGCATGTTTCACGTTAATACAAGCAGATGTCATTTTTGATATCGGATTTTGTAACTTGTTACTGTGAACACCAAAGTACCAAGGGTCAGGAAAACAGCTGAAGGATTCTCATTGAGAGTTTTGTTTTTGCAAACAAATGAAGGAAATTATCTGCCACCTTTTTTTTTTTTAACAATCAAATTGATGCCCTGAGTAATCATGAGCTGGTCAAAATTGTAGAAGTACTGACGATCACTGATGATCTACACATTTACTATATACATATTTTTCCCCCATTTAGCTCCCTGATTAGGGCTCTAGCCAATTCCCATCCACCAGCCTGCTCTCCTCAGTAGGAGAGAACCTTCTGGATTTCTGTGTGAGGGAGAGCTGAAAGAAATATTTGCCCTTAATTATTTTCTTTTAATTATTTTCCTAGCTAAAGCTATCTACTCAAGCAATTAAAGAATGAGGGACGAGCTGGCGAATATTGGATTAGCTGATGAGCTCTGCAAGCCTTCGGGAACTGTGCTGATTAGAAAGTTGTTAATCAGGCGAGCATGAGATGGGCCAGGCTCTGACACAGCTGTCTGTGATGTTAAGAACTCTCTAAAGGTTATTCATAGGAAGAGTGGAGTCAGAGATCCTTTCTTGATCAAACACCAGCAGGTTTGAATGTAAGACCAGCAGTGAAGCAGCGGTCTGGGGATTAAAGTGATGACACATGCTGAGAGCAGAGGGAGAGAGCATGGTCTTATTACACCAGAGACACTGATTTCACTGCTGGCTGATGGAACAGGGCATGATATTATGCCAATGGACAGTTTGTACTGTTCTTTTGTTCACTTATCACACCAAAAGATAAAAGTAGTGGCTGGGATTTGTTAATGCATTTATCTCTTCTGCCTCACTGTCAACTCTACTAACAAGAGCAATAGAGATCATCAGATAAAGAGCATAGCACAAGTAAATCAAAATATAACAGAGGTTGGAATCAAATGTGGCATTGTGAAATCATCAGCTTTCAGCAAGAACAGTAAGCAGTCCTGTGAAGATCTATATACTGACTATGACTGTTATGTTTTTTTCACCTCCAAAAAAAATCCCCATGGAAAAAAAAAGGCTCATGATCCTTGTGGTCGTCTAAGGATGTTCGGACCAACAAAATAAACTCCACCTAGCCGAGTGCTTCCAGTCCACATAAAATCAATTTTCAAGCCATGCCACTGCTTTTCCTAAAGTCTGCTTCTAATAAGACTCTGTATAATTGGCGGTGATTGCCTCTCTTTTCGCTGTCTAACTTTTTCCCTTTCTCTTTACTCCTCTCTGCACTCTTGTGGGAGTAACAGCCCATGCTCATGCTCACTTGGCCTGCTGTGTACATTCTTTCCACGTCTTGATTACTCCTCCTTGCCAAAAGTTTGGGCGTTTCTGTTTACCTTCTGTATCTAAGACTGCACCACTGAGTCAAAAGAATGAAAAATGTTGCACAATGAGCAAAGCATGAAGACAACAGAACATTAAACTAATACTTCCCAGTGCACCTGAGGGACTGGACTGGAAGCATCAGCTGTGTGGATAAAGCTGTGCTCTTTCACTTCCCGGCTGAGGAGAGATCAAGGACAGAGGCCATCTGCAATCACTTTACATGGACAAATGGGCCGCTGTGCTACAAGTGTTGTTGATCAGCAACTAACACCCCTTATCATCTGTGCACATGGTTTAAAGGCCTCCTACAAAGTCCCTTATATAGCTCTCTCTCGCTTCTGTTTGTCCTAAGTAATTAAAAGTCACTGGATGGCATACTACACTATAACGTTGTGTATGTTTTATAACTAGATCCATCACAGGGTTTGCATTTTACATAAAGTCCAAGGTCTGGCATACTTGGAACCTACATAGTTCTTGAATAATTCAAATGGTGACACAGAAAAGTATTGTCATCCTATCTTAATGATTAGCACTTCAAATATAATTGATTCAAATATCATGGTCCTATTAGAAGCTTTTTAAAAAATATATCCTAAGGATTATACGAATCTTTCTTTGCATACACTTATGTAGTAGCAGACATAAATTCTACAAAATGCAGTGTTATGTTGTACCCTGGTCACCAAACAAAATGGACTCATGTTGCTTCTGCCAAATTCTGTTCTTTCCATCAGTATGCTGCAATAAAAAATTTGGATTAGTCCAACCAGACATCTACTAAAACAAGCTAGTTTTAAAACCTCACTGCACACTGAAGACACACCATTTTGCTCAGCATTCAGTACTCAAAATATCTTTGTTTGTTTGTAGCACTTTTGAGAGAAAGCTAGGAAATGTCATTCTAGACACCAATGTTAAATTTGGAAATGATCTTCCAAACATGGTCTCGATACTCAAGGCCTGTAAACAGATGCCAAGGATTAGATAAAGTAATAAGCCACTTGAGGCTGTGCATTACAGTAATTTGATCAAAGGTAAGGGTGTTCTTAGGCACAACATAATGCAGAATACCTAAAACCGCCTTATGTATAATAAAATAACACATGGCGTCGACTGCAACACAAAGAGTATGATAAAATATTAATATTATTATTATTAATATTTGTGATAAACAATTCTTACACTGTGCAATGCCTGTTAACAGTAAGATTTTGTTGATAAGCAGCACAACAGGCAATAATTAGACTAGTCTAAAGAAAGAACAATGGCTTAATGATTAGGATTTCTGTTTATTTATAAAACAGAGATAGAAACAATATGATAAAATCCAGTGTTAATAAATAATTTGATTTAATATTAATAATATTCCCAACAAACAATTCTTCTCTTTTGACTTTTAATGTGCTGGAACAGGTCAAACTGTAACTAATAGTAACTAATTTTTACTGGTTTAATACAGCTGATTGTTCATTATAGATTAAGCTTTTTTATATGTTTGTGTAATAATTTAATTGTTTTCTTTGTCTTCTTTTACAAAGGGAACATGTATGGATGCTAGACTGTGCTCAGTTTCTAAACGATTCAGGTCTGTTTGCTCCCTCTTAAGAATCACACGTCATCTGTCCATTTTGAGCAGGAGGAGCAAGTCTTATGTTACTTGAAAAACAAAGACCCCATGGCCCAGGTAATCTGTAAAGATTTACTTTCGCCCTTGCGGCTTCTCTTCCATCCTTCGCTGAGCAGAGTGTGCCAGGGTCACGGCCTGCATACTGCCATATTCACAGCATGACCCCTATTCACATAACATGCATAATGATGCATAATACAGCCCCCCTCTGAGTCATTCCAACAGAGTTAAAGCACCCATGAGCTGAAAAGCAAGCTCAGGTACTTTAGTTTTATAAAACTGAGGCACGAATGTTGAAACATGAAACAACTCAATGATTTGTCTTGCTGAAAATTAGAAGGAAGGACATTAAAAACTATGGACTCTAAGCAACCTATAGCAGCAAGAGGTCCAATATAGGTAGTCACAGGATAATGTTTAAATTACATTTTTTTAAAAAAAAGGCAAGAAATGATCAAAGGGAAAAAAATCTTTTTGGGCAATTATTTAGGCCTGAAAAATCAATGTGATCAGTCTTATGACTGTGTTTTTTCTGAACTATGTGACCAGAGAATGTCTGAATGACAGAACGCATCCTGTGACTCGTAATTCAATAAGATTGTAACCATTCATGCCACTAGGTTGGAATGATCCCAGACAGACCATGAGCCATTTTCTGTCCAATTCTCAAGTCTATGCCATCAGCTCTTGAGCAAATTTTTTCCCTAAATGGCAGGAAATACAACCTTCTGGATACATGATACCACTAATGCAAGCAAGGGAAGTTTACTGATTTAAACTGATGGAGCTCTTATATTCCAAGCAACACTGTTATGCAACAATTCAATTTTAAAAACAAAGGCTTGCCATCATCGTTGGCTTAAAACATTAGGACAGTCTTGATAGGGTCAGATATTGTTTATGTTCCATAAATGAGGAGTGAGCTGCTTACAAACGCTGCAGGATATGGCTTTCAGAGCAGCACCATTAGCGTTCATGGGCACACCCTGTGAGGAGGGGGACTGTGTGAAGCTATTGTTTGCAGGAAGAGGTGACTGGAGCCATGCCATATGTTCTGAGAATGTCAAAAAAAAACTTCAGAGACAGCATGAGACAAAATCAAAGCTTGAGGTGTGCACCAGAGAGAATGGACTACAGGCAACCAGCTTTGGGTGAAGATCAGCAACAGAGGAATCTTTGTATCTTGATGAACACCCGTCTATGCCACCCACCATGGGCATACGTTGGAGCAGCCCAAGCACATTATCCCCACAAACCAAGGTTTTTCAATTACTCAATGGCAATAAATCATCCTTGGTGACAAACGATCCTTCTCCCTGGAAAACCTGGAATGAGTGAAGGGACAACAAGCACCAAACGAGCCTGAACACATTCAACGGGACAAAGGCATGAGACAGAAACCTTCATATGGAGGCCACTGAAATGATCACCTATCCTGCCTCTGACTTTCACTGTTACAGACAGAACAGGGGTAGAATCTGTCACTCTGTCTAAAGAGCAGCTCAACGAAGGACCATGTGTTTAAATGAAATGTGTACACTTGTACCCACATTACAGTGTTGCTACAAATTACACATGCATATGTTAGGAATTAACAACAGCCTTGCAAAATGAGTGAGGCATGAAACAAAGATGCTAATTAGTGAACACTAAATGCATCAAAAAGAACTGAAATCCTATAACTGTTGCATACCACAAACAAATTGCACAAAGCTAAATAAGCAAGACTGCATAATTAAATTATCTTATTTTAATAGTAACTGTTTCTGCATGGAAAATGGTGCTCTTCCAGCCTGTGTTGGAGTGGAATAGACCACCCCTGACTAAGTGTACTAGAACTGTAAGGAGGAGCCCAAATATAGGACAGGTTGTTGATTACAACACCCAGGCACACATAATCCCAAATGAATCAGACTGTCATTTTGTAGAAACCCAGGCTTAGGAGAATATGTCTACCTAAATTCGCTTTATTCTAATTGCTTTCACATCTGCTACAGGCTTCTAGGCAACAACAAAATATGAAGCCACATAAATAAATCAACTCCGTTTGCTCCCCAGGTGAGGACGAGACCAGCCATCATAAACGAGGACACATGCTGAAAGCGCATGCCTGACGGCTGCATAAAGAGCTGCGGGGGCGTCAAAAACATGTGGGCTGTAAATAAAGTGAAATAATGCCTGTGCACTGTTCTCATGCCAGCAGAAGAAAGGAGGCGTCTGGGCTTTGGTTTGAGCTGAAGAAGGCCAAAAATGTGGAACAAAAGCCATAATCATTCATTGGTTCCAGTTTCGACACACCTTTTGGTTTGGGAATGAAATCTTGAAATATATCCAGTAGATTGGTTTTATCATTATTTGTGTAAGACTATTAAAAAGTATTAATATGAATGCAAATCATAGTGGTTAACATTTTATAAACATAGATCATATATAATACATCAAATATCATGTATCATATATGCGCATCAGTACCAAAGAAGGCCAGCTGTGTTCATCACACAAATAAATGCACACATGCATGTCCTCTACCCACCCAGAACTCACATGTGCTTCAGAGCAAGAACAAGACGAATGAGAACCAGGCACTCCTCCACAGCCGTTCTCCAATCAAACCCAGTTCTGAGTCACTGTCATGTCTCCAGAACCAAACACAGTTCTGAGTCACCATCCTGAACCCATGTTCCCCTTGGCTTGAAAAGTTGCATCTTTGGATGTAGATCCAGCATCATATTGCTTGTGTATGGCTCCTACTTGGCCATGCAGGGGTCAGAAAAACACTAAGTTCTATTCAACAAAACCGTCGGAAGGAAAAACATGCTTGGGACAGCCAAATTCAGGAGGCTACTGGCATACTGCATGGCTCCTTGCAGCGTTCATCACATCAGGCAGAACAGGGAGCTGCATCCAGTTCCACCAAGAGGGAAAAGTAATAAACAGAGAGGTCGTAAGTCTCTCAATAGCTATGAGTGCGCCTAAAAAAACGCCGTCTATGAGCCGGCAACATGGGGTGTAGGAAAAGGACTGAACCACAGTTAGACACTATGTGCACAATGTCCAATGCCAGGCCAAACAAGGGCAAAAATTTATTCGGATGGAAAACAAAACAGATATTGGAGATATTGGAGAGACAAAATAACTTGCAGCACTTGTTGTGGTGTGCACATGTTCTCAAGAATTCGATCAGTATAACTGAGATACAGGTACTCACTCACTGGGTTGTCATAATATTTCGTACTGTCATTCTGATTAAAGCTTTGTAAGAAGGACACACAATAACATTGTGATTGGTGACAGTACAGCTTATGCCATTTTTACCCACAAGACCCAAAAGAAGCAACAATTTAGCAAATCACATGTAGAGATTGCCCAGACCCAATTATTACAACTGCATATCATGTGCCCATTAACACATCAATCACAGAATTACGTTCCCTGGGACTTTACACATTTATAAGCATTTACACCAAACTATGTTTGTGAAGTCATGCACTGGCTGTATGAAAACTATGTGAAAGTGTTTGAAGTAGATGAGAGCAGAGAGCAGACAGATCCTATAAATAGAATTCACAGATGTTAAAACACATTATAGCTGAAAACACAAACAAAGCAGTCATAGCACAGGCATTCTGGAGTCCTTGTGTGCTACCAAATATGGCTTAAATGTCAAATATAAAACGCAGCAAGGACATATGGAAAACTGGAGGTTCTCCATAGATAGTTTCCCATGAAGTCTGACCAAATTAGGATGCCAATTCAGAAAAGTTTCAGAGAAATGATCGATGACATTCCCTGAACTGTAGTTTGCCTCTGAGTTATCTTTCTCTTTTAGTTCATGAAAATCTATCCTGTATCCTCTGGCTCCTGGTTCACTGGATTGTTGTGAGTCCTATGAATAATTTGGCCTCCCACTTAACCCACCTTACCTTCATTTAATGATGACACTGAGACCATTGAAGCTTTCACGTCAGACTTACTGCGACGCAATCCAAGCCAATAATTAATGAACTCGGCATGAAGTGCTCTGTAACGCAGCCATCCCCACCCGCGAAAGTCAGTTAAGCTTTCATCAGAAGTGGGGAAATGTGCAAGAGATTGAGAGGGGGAACACATGGATGGAGTGCAGACTCACAGAGGTGTGCTTGAGGTGCTGGGAAAATCCTGTCTGTCTGCCTAGAGCTGTGTAAGCCACACTGCAGGACACTGTCTGAGCCAGGTCTTATCTTCCAATCCTGTTCCTGCGGCATGGCCTCAGAAGAGCCACATTATGGACCTTTTACCTTTGCGGAAGACTGCACAAACAACGCCACAATGGGAAAGTGTGTTTCTATAAAGGAGTATGATAATGTCGACAATGTTTGCACACTCTGAAGTATAGGTACAGGAAAGAAAAAGACCAAAGATGTTTGTGCAGTTAGAAGCTCAAATACAGGAAGCAGTGAGGTCATAGATTGGTCAACTTTCATCTTTCATTTTTTAGTGTTAAACAAACATTAATATATTCCTAGGACATTTGTATCTGATTATGTCATACCTGCAGTCAGGTGCTGTTTGCCTGTTTTTGTTTTTTTTTTTTTCTGTCTGCCAGGGGCCAAGTACCAGTCATCACCTCTGTCTGTCTTTTACAAATGGTCTGAGCATTTGTTTTTAGTGGCAGAGGTTAGACAGAGGCCATGTGTGAGACTTATCTAAATATGGAAGTGGAGCTTTATATCAGTGAAGCCTTCAGGTGACTGCAAAATTTAGGAATGTTAAAATGTAAAACATTATGTATGACCCAAACTCTGAAGTTAAAAAAAATGAAATTCTTTAGCACATGGTTAACAAAAAAAGGACCTACTTTATATTAAGATACCCTAATACCTGTGTAGTTCCATATATATTACAGAGGTGATGTTATTATATCTACTAGGGATGTTGTACACTGTAATGTATGGAATACAGTAGATTGATTTACATCTTATGTAAACTGATGTACTGTATGTCAGCTTCAGTACATAAGTATAGCTTGACTATATCAACTTCAGTACATGAGTACAACTTATGAAAAACTTATGTAAAACCTATGTACCATATTTGTGTTCGAAAATTCAAACCCAATCAAATCAGATGAATTAACAATTACAGAGAAGTTCTACATTTTCTACATACAATTTTACCTTAACATAAGTGGACAGAATTAAAACCTTATTCAAAAACCAACAGTTCATACAAATTTTATTTCCCTCTACCCTGGTATACCTGAAAGAGACCCAATGTCCTGTTACTGTCCAAATATGCTTATATTTTTATCACATGAGCCAAAACTGCTGATGAGTATTTACAACTATATACCAGATATTACAGATACTTCATATAAAGTGGGACTAATAAATAAACAAACAAACAAATAAATACATACATAAATAAAAAAAAAAAACTAGTTTCACACAGCATAGCCATAAATGAACAATGGTCTTTCACAGCACTGGCTTTATCAGTCCTTAAACATTTAGCATTAAATTGGCCCAAAGATATGGAATAGTCTTGAATAGTACACCAGAACTTCTTCCATGTGGGAAGTTATTACATGTCTCAAAACAGAGCTTGACTGATTTCAGGCCTCATTTACAGTTTAATCAAGGAGGGCTGCAGCATGATGGGTCTATCCTCTCTGTTCATATTCCATGACGGAAACAAGACACTGTTCCCAGCCAGCACAGAGAGGAAGGGAACTTCCCTGCTCTGCATTATTCCTCAGCACAGCTTAGCTTCCTTCAATTCACTCTATATCACCTGATAGGGCATAATTTCCCCGTTGTTTTTGTTGTGTTCAGAGTGTGTTGGGATGATAAGGTTTTCGGGGGTAATAACTAAAGCACTCCTCATTTCAGGATAACATCCTGACAACACACATTTGCTTAGAGAGTTGTATGCTCATGGGAAAGTGTCGCTGTTTTCTACAGATCTGCGTGTGTACACCAGGCACGTAATTTGGCAGGCAGTTGGAATTTCCTGTGGGTCCAGAAAGTGGCAGAGTCATAGGTAGGGCCCAACACACAGTATACAGACACACACACACACACACACACACACACACACACAAAATCTGCAGTAATGTGTGCCAGATGGGGCCAAGTGACGGAAGGGTGGAGGGCTGGGCTAACTTGATCTCTTGCTTCATTCATTCCTCAAATGCTCAAATATTCTCTCCTTCCTTCCACTCCACACATACACCCACACACACACACACACACACACACACACACACACACACACACACACACACACAGATATACACAAAACCTCTTACTCTCACAAAACTCTCTCTCACACACTGTGCCACTGCTCACAACTGCCATAACTGCCCCATTGACTGACTTGAGAACAACTCAATCACAGATTCCCCACTGGAGACATAAGAAGGACTCTAATCTTGAGCTAGAAAAGGGTCAGCCAAGTTAAATATAACATTATTTATCTAAACATGTCCTGGGACAGGGTGCATTTGTTTAGTGATGTGTAAGATGGCTGGGGAACGACAGGGCCTCTGTTCCTGCCAGAGAGTTTGTCATTATTATCAAGGCAGACATTTCCTCGATGATAAGATTTGTTTGGTTTTAAAGAAAAATGACCAGGATTAACAAAGTAACACAACTTGTATGATGAACAACCCTTTTTTTCTTTCAAGGGGGAAAATTTCAAAAAACATGCTCAGAAAACCTCCATTTACCTTAAACACTTTATAGTGCTTTGATTTAGGATTAGAAAGCTGATATTAATAAACAATGCTTTATATGACATTTTCCTTAACTAACATTATTTTAGGTTTGCTAATGTGTAAAGCTATGTGCCCCCTCAGGAAATTTTTTGAGTAGGGGGCTCCCAACCAGACTAGAACCATCTCCCACCCTCCCTGCCCCACTGAAGTTCTGCCTCCTTGCTCTGCTGAGGAGTTCGCAGCCTCCTTACCCCGCAGAGGACGCCACTATAGCTCATGGCCTCACTGTTGCCATCACTCAATCTCCCTGCACTGCCTCAGATGTCCCTATGCCACACGTCCACTTCGGACTTTGCTCTGCCTACTGACTCTGCTGAGGACGTTGCTCTGCCTCCTTGTTCTGCTAAGGATGTCTTTCTGCTTCCCTGCTCAGCTGAGGATGTCACTCTGCCTCCTTGCTTCACTGAGGACATCACTCTAACTCCATGCTCTATTGAGGAGGTTACCCCCCACCCCACTTCCCAGTGTACGTTGCTCTGCCCTTTTTGCTATGCAGAGGACATGACTCCCCCCTCTGGCTCCACCTTGGGCTTTGGTCCCCCCTCTGGCTTTGCGGTGGCTTTCACTCTGCTCTCGTTCTCCGCCTTGGACCCCTTAGCTATGCTGAGATCACGCCAACTCACTGCTCAGTAAAGGACATTGCATCTCCGGCCTGCTACGCTAAGGTTGCCACACCTCATTGACCCAAGGCCCTCCGGAAACAGGGAGACTTCAACACTTTTAACAGGCTTCGGGAGCAGTGCATTAAAAGAGGGGTTCTGTCATGGTTGTGCCGAACATCCCATCAGCTGATAGTATCAAAGTGATTATATTTATGCTTAAATCATGAAAAAATGAATTTTCATTTACCAATATTTATTACATCCCTAATTAAAGATAGTCCACATTGTCTAACATGAACCAGTGGCTTACTGTATTATTGAAATAAGCAAAATTCTTAAGAGATGTTGAATCTTGGGTGCCAATATTTACTCCTGAGTTCAGTTAATTATGAACATACATGATGTCATATAATATACGCTAATGTGTTTTGACTCATTTTTAGCTACATAATGCAGACAGCCTGATTATCATTCTCAGGTATTTAATTTTGTTTGTATTATTATTTATTATTTGTTTGTTATTCCTGAATGTTAACTAATGCAATAAATAATCAGTTATGATACCCTTAATATAAAGCATGACCATGAATAATGAACAACAACTTAAATGGGCTTCCAACACATTAATATTAGTAACTATAATATTTTTCTTACCTTAACTTCACATTTCTTGTGGCAAGCCAACCGGCACACTACAAGTAAAGAGAGAGAGAGAGAGAGAGAGAGAGAGAGAGAGAGAGAGAATAAATACACAGTTATATTTCATTTTCATAGTAACTGAATTCTACATTTCACAAATGATAAATCCGAGCATTATTAAATGCAATGAAATCAGATGGTTAATAAATCAGAGGTATGCTTCACATATAGAGCTCCTTCCAAGCACCGCAGCATGTTTACTCGCAGCACAAAGTCACATATAATTTGCCATTAGTGCTGTGATGCTGCCCAGTGCTCGGTAGACCAAAGGCCTTGTTTTTGCTTTTTTGGCTGCTCTTAATCAAACACTGCGGTCAGGCTCAGGGCCCGTTCATACTGCACAGATAAACTCACAATCGTCTTTTAATCCCACAACCCTATGATGCCTCAAGTATCATAAAGTATGAGTGATGGACCATGATCAGTTTCTGAAGTTTACGGGCCATATTCAGAGTGGAGTTAAGCGCGCATGGTGAGGATTTAATACTGAAACCGTGCATATTGGTATTCAGACCTCAGACGTAAGCATGGATATAAGCGCTATTCACAAGTTAGGTAAGCATTATGCGGGGGAGTGGGGTTTGCTTAAAAAGAGGTGTGTCCCACGTACACTCCATTCTGACCTCGGACTTGAACGGTATTAAGTCTAGCACCACTGTCTGACAGTTTCATGTAACAATAGGTCATACTAATATTTATGTTTTTGGCTGTATATACAGTATAATAAAAATAAAAAACAATGGAATGTCATGTGATGACAATATTAAATACATAAATAATATCATCCCTTTAAAGAAACAAAAAAAGTTTTTTTTTACTGTTTTATTTTTTTCCTCATGAAGGACATCAAAGGATACGCCATCTTAATCAGAAACAACTTGAGGAGCCAACCTTTTTATGGATAATTCTGAATAAAATTAAAGTGAGCTGAAAGCGTAGCAGATGAGTTCTTGGTTAGCTCATCCTTTAAACCATGGGAACGTTTTCTTAACAGGAGAGTACATCGAATTAGCCAAACTTTGGCATTATTTTTTTTAAATCTGAAAACCGAAAATAGCTCATTGAAGGTGTGGCGAAATAGCCTACACCCCAGAACACATAACAATTTCAGGAATACCATTTCAAATAGCAAATGCAGCCTCAGAAAAATTGTGAAAGCTTCATTTGTCATATTTTTACCCATTCCTCTGGCTATTTTAGACCAATTGTGTTATCATGTATTATGTATGTGTCTATTCTGTGGTGTTTACAGCCTGTCATAAACAGCCACCACAAGCTATACAATCTACAATAAAGAAAAAGCGTAAAAATGGACAGGTGTCATATTTTCATTGTAACAATAATATAAAAACTGTATATTATATTATGATATAACTAAGTTTATCTAGTCTTTCTGACACTTTATAGAGAACAGAAGAAAAGAAATTTCAGTGGGTCTCAAAGTGGGATTTTTTTTTCTATGATTTTTTTTTTCTTTTTTACAGAAGTGGAAGTTACAACACACTGTTTTCATTCACACTTGTCATTATTAGCCGATTAATCCAAACCTCAGCAATGCTTTCAAAGCTCCATATCTGTAAAGTATAGACAGAATATTATTGTACACGTTTAAATAAAGTTGATGAAATAAATCTTGGGGACAATGGAATTTATTTTACAGTTAAAGGCATCCCTGGACACAAAATGTTCGAGAGCTCCTGTGTGAAGAAACAAAGTACAAAGAGAGAGAAAATGATACCTGATAGGCATATATGTGCAGTATACAGTGTTTTTAAATTATTTTAAAGCTGTTGGGAGTGCCGCATTTCCAGTTCCACTGTTTGAGTCCATAATATGTAAAACTGACTCCTTCAGCTTAATCTTGGGTTTAACTGGTTCTTCTTCTTCTAGATGACCTGAATAATCTAGCAGGAGTATTTCTAATACTTGAGATATTTGAGACACTGAGATAGGATGACCTTGGAGACATTTAAAAATTAATATAATCTTAAAATCAGTTGAATGAGGTGACTTTTAATTCTGGTCCCTTTGGATTTGAACTCACTCGAAATTAGTGATATAGCTCTTAGGCAGGCCATATACTACTAAAGCATGTATATGTTTCTTGCTTTCGACAGTTTAGAGAATGTCCTAGATGTTAGTGATATTATGGAGATGATGGTATGTGGTTTTGCAGACATGACTAATGCGATTTAATGTTCAAAAGTTCTCAAAAGCTCAATAGTTGCATGGTAGTGGCATGTTTATGTGTGCTTGTTCGTGTGTGTGTGTGTGTGTGTGTGTGTGTGTGTGTGTGTGTGTGTGTGTGTGTGTGCTTGTGTGATTTATTTATCACAGTGCCACGGTTACTTCTGAATGGATCCTCTGTTGCTGAAAATGTTAGCTGATCTACACAGACAGTGAAACTCCAACACCCAGTGAGACAGGGAGGGAGGCAAGTTCTCGACACATCTCTCATCTCCCTGCCCTTTTCCCCTTCTCACCACTATCCACCCATGGATACACACATGGTCAACACTGTCCGGCACACACACACTACACACACTGTTCTCTTTAACTGAGATGTCATTTCACTGACAGGGGAGGACCTTGAGCAACAGAAGCTCTATACTCAAGGCTGAAATACCCTTGCCAAGGTGGTGAAATGCCCCAAAGCTCCACCCACTGGTTCTCAGAATCGGATCACCAGAGGATATGGGGCCTAAGTAGGGGGAACGAATGACAAACTGCAGTGGCTGGCTATCTATTGAAGATCTTTTTGCAGGATTATTTCCTTCTCTCACTTCTTGTCATTTCCATAATAATGCCAAACTCAGGCATCAGCTTAAACAGCCATGAAAAAAAGAGTATTGTAGGCCACCAGTAGTGGCTTTCAAAGCACAGCTAAAAAAAGTACTTTATTATCCCTTTTCTTATCCAATCTATCTCATTTTAATATGTGTATATCTACATCAAAAGAATGAAGAGAGAACAAAGACAAGTGCATTTCCACACAAGGTAAGGTTTTTGTTTCTTTCAGGAGAAGATCAGAGAGGTATGAAGGGTTTGGCAGGAAGCATTAATATTTCTAGGCATTGCAGGATATTTTAATTAGCTTGTGAGTCTCCTGTTTGGCTGAGAGTGTGGCAGATGTAAGACAGCCTGGTATGAATTTCCTTCCAAAGCTGCTGCATGTGTGCGTGTGTGCGTGTGTGCGTGTGTGTGTGTGTGTGTGTGTGTGTGGGCTGATGGGGAGTGTGATGTTTATCATCAGAAAAGCAAGGCCGATGATCAGCAGCATGTCTAAACTCCACTGACATGGAACAAGTGTAAAATCGGTCACTGGAAGGACTCTAAAGAAAACTTTTCCTCAACCTGAAACAGTAAACACGCTATACCTAAGGTATGTCATCTGTGGAATTTGTAAAGAATGTATTATTTCAGTTTGGAATAACTAGAATGCTAAATATTTACACTTGAAATTGGAGAGAACATTGATAATTACATATTTCTTAGAAGATATTTTGGTTCAAGGAGTAGAAATATGCACAGGGGCGAGGAAAATCTGTACCATATGTATATACACTAATCAGCCATAACTTTAAAACCACCTGCCTAATATTATGTAGGTCTCCCCTGTACCACCAAAACAGCTCTAACACAGACTCTACAAGACTTATAAAGGTGTGCTGTGGTATCTGGCACCAAGACATTAGCAGCAGATCATTTAAGTCCTATAAGATGCAAGGAGGGGCCATGGATCAGAATTGTTTTTCCAGCACACCCCATAGATACTCGATCGGATTGTGATCTGCGGAATTTGAAGGCCAAGTTAACACTTTGAACTCTGTCTTGTTCCTCAAACTACTCCTGAACATTTTTTCCAGTATGGTATGGTGCATTATCCTGCTGAAAGAGGTCATTGCCATTAGGGAATACCACTGCCATGAAGGGATGTACTTGGTCTGCAACAATATTTAGGTAGGTGGTATGCATCAAATTAACATCCACATGAATGCCAGAACCCAAGGTTTCCCAGCAGAACATTGACCAGAGCATTACACTGCCTCCCCGAGCTTGCCTTATTCGCATAGTGCATCCTAGTGCCACCTCTTCCCCACGTAAGTGACGCACATGCACCCGGACATCCACATGATGTAAAAGAAAATGTGATTCATCTGACCAAGTCACTGTCTTCCATTGCTCCAAAGTCCAGTTCTGATGCTCGTGTGCCCATTGTAGGTGGTGAACAGGGGTCAGCATGGGCACTCTGATCCAACACCTTTCTATCTTAGTGAGCGTTAACTTTTTCAGGCTAGCCTTTACTCCCCACATGCATCTATACACAAATATATATATATATATATATATATATATATATATATATATATATGTGTATATACATACACATATGGGAATAAAGCAAGCTGGGGAGGCAGTGTGATGCTCTGGGTAATGTTCTGTTGGATGTTACTGTGGATGTTACTTTGATCCGCACCACCTACCTAAACCAAGTACACCCCTTGTATTCCCTATGGTATTCCCTAGTGGCAGTGGCCTCTTTCAGCAGGATAATGCACCCTGCCATACTGCAAAAAAAATGTTCAAACAAACAAACAAACAAACAAACAAACAAACAAACAAATAAATATATATATATATATATATATATATATATATATATATATAGAAGATGTCAAATCACAGACCTGGAACAAAATCTGTTTTTCACTAATATATTTTAATCAAATTTAATAAGCCAATAATAATTAATTCCCTTGGGCTCTCAGCTGTGATGCAGTACAATGTCTCCGGTTGTCCTCCAGTGATGGTAGGTCATGCCTATAATTGTGTGCTTACTGATGCACAGAAGATTAAGCTTAGTGTTTCTTCCTTCCCCCAGCTCAAAAAATATTGGCTTGAGTTTAAGTTTTTACATTTTGTCTCTAGAGCTATCTCTAAAACAAAAATGTCTTCTGTAATATTGACCATAGGTAAGTTTTATTATGATGTCTGAAACTAAAATTGAAACGAAAATAAAAGTAAAATATAAATCTGCAAAACTAATTTCACAGGGAAACTGTAAATTACAGATATTGAAAATATAACTATAAAAATGACCACCTTCACAAATACAAGTTACAATACAGACAACAGGAGCATTGGCTCTTCAGAAATTACAGGTGTAAAGAGGTCAACAGATCTATGATCCCTGGCAAAATTCAGCTGCAGGTTTCTGCTTGTGCTATGACATCATGCATTTGACACCTCACTCACCCTGATAACAGTCAGTCACTACAATGTTGTTAAAGCTGGCGTTAAAACACCCCTCAAAGCTCTGTGGAAATGATTAGCTAAGCTCTTATGGCAAGAGACAAGATGTTACATGTGGGATTTAAGCTCTGACTTCAGACGATTCAACTCACTTCTCAGAGGAAACATTTCAAAGAACTTCTCACACCCTGAATATTACTCTATACAGCACATGCCTCTTCCCATGACAGACTGTCACACAGAGATACACAAGAGACACGTTTCTCTGCACATGAGTCCTGGGGTCAGCTCCTGGAGCATGGGAGGAAAGAAAAGAACTTCCATATTGGGTGTGAAAGTGTTCTGTGGGGCCCATGCCTGCCTTTGCCTTGTTAGGAAGTCCAGGTCTTTGGTGTATAAACACGGCAGGGCTGAAACAGCAAGGAGAGAGAGAGGGAAAGAAGCATGGAATGGAGTAAGAATGAAATTGAAAGGGGGGAGAGAAAGGTTTGGAAACCAGAAAGCTGTTTCATATCTGATTCAGAGGCTGAAGAATGTTTCTACAGGGGAAGGGTGGACAGGCATTTCCCGAGCCAGAATTTTGGAACAGTTGGTCAGTAGTCCCAAAGGACTGGGCTGAGTCGGGTTACAGACAAAGCGGCAATGGGATTTCCTCTCAATTCAGCTTTATAACACACTGTGCAGCCTTTAGACCATTCACAAACACACACACACAGATACACACACAATCTAATGATATGAGTATTTACTTGCACCCAAAGCACACCAACAGCAAATGCATGTTCCCTTTCCTGAATCCCAGAGGACCAGACCATTGTTTAGAGTTTTGGCTCACTCAGCATCAACACAACTGTACAATGATTCACCAGCACCAGAGCTTCAAGCTGAAAGCGTGCCACAGCAAAGAGTGTAGCCAAACAGCTGGGTATGTGACTAGAGTAGATGTTTATTGTGTTATTGTATGTCATTAGAGCTGAACACAGTACTGTACTGGACTTGGAAACACAATCTGGGATATATAAGCCACTGTGGGGCAGACATTAATTATTATAGCAGGTCATAGGCCAGGTCATAGGCCACCAACTTCCTACATGATGACTATTACAAGAATAACAACCTCATATCCAAGCTGGACCAAGAAAATGCATGTCAGGTATTGGAGCCGAATGCGAATGCAAGTGCAGATGACTATTTAATAAGCGCAATACACAAAAAGCATGGAAATACACACAAACATGAAGTATACACAAGTATGCTACAAATGTGAGATCTAAATTACTAGTGCTCATTAAGAATGTGTGCATGATCATGGCACTGACAAGATGGGATAGGAAATTAATTAACACCTTCTGACCAATCAGATTCAAGAATTCAACACTGCTGTGGTATAAAACCTTAGCATCCAACTAGGCGTCTTTACAACTGTCTCTTTATAGAAGGCTTTATATCATTTTATGTTCTGTTTAGGGTTTCCACTCCTTCCTGGCTCTCTCACAGTACCTCTGTTTCTCGTTTTCAACGTTAAGTGAGGTGTAAAGTAAGGGAAGAGAATCTCTGTTATCCGAGTCCAGACAGGGCTTTCGTCCTATCGGAATAAGACGAGCTGTAATATCCTGTGCCCACAAAGCTTTTTATCTGTTGCTCATCTGGTGTGGATTTAGCGAAGGACCACTGCATTGAGTGTGTCTTGTTCTAATTCTACACTAGCAATTCAAGAATTTTGAGGTTTCTGGGAGTGCTGCATAAATCACAACTGCATCTGTTGGAGCAGCTGGTTGCACATCACAGCATATCAAAACATTTATGTAAATTGAGAGTAAGTGATTTACGGAAAGAACGGGCGGGTGATTTTTTCAGCATGCCAAGAATGCTTGTTGTCCTCTGCTCACGATCAGGGTTGCAGTGTTTACAGTGGATGGCTGGGTCCAATAGTCTGATAGTATTCAAACCACGCATAAGGATTTCACTTGTCCTGTCCTGTGTTTAGGACATATACTGGCCTCTAGTGGCCCAAATAATCACTGTATAATCTCATTATATTTACTGTATGGTATAATCTCATATTAGCAATGGCATGGTCTTACCATATTGCTATTCAAAAAGTTGCATTGTCTAAATATGTAGAGATTCGTGATATATATTTTTGTTAACATAATTATTAATATTCGTGTTTTTGATCTATAGCACAGAAGCCTGTTCTATGCAAATTAATCCTTCAAAAAAAATCACAAAATTTTATAGTTTTCAGTCTGCAATCCACCCAGTTTATGTTGTTTTTTGTTTGTTTGTTTGTTTGTTTTTTGTAGGTGTTTCAATAAATTGTGGCACTGGCATGATCAAAAAACAGCAAATAATTTTGATCAAGTTAATGCTGTCTGATCTTTAACCCTGACACATCATTCATCCTCAGGAACCACTTTATCCTCGTCAGAGTGGCACTGGATCTGGAGCCTAATACAGGAACACTGCATGTAATCTGGGAATACACCCTGGATGAGACGCCAGTCCATCATAAAGCACCATGCACACACGCACGCGCACGCGCACAAACACACACACACACACACACACACACACACACACACACACACACATATTCAAACATTCATTCACACTTAGGGGTTTAGCCAATCCACCTACCAGCCTGCTTTTAGGAGATGGGAAGAAACTGGAGAACCTGAAGGAAACCCTCATGGGGAGTACATGTGAAACTCGGGATTGAAAGTCAAGATTGAAATGGAGACCTTGAAGCTGTGGAGAGCCAACACTACCTGTTTCTAAACAGTGCCATCCCTAATACATCATGATGCAACCAATTTGTTTTAATAGATATTGCAATTGAATTGTGCAGCAGTATAATTACAACATGCTATTTCTTTCCAATTCACTCAGCCCCATAATGTAAAGTTTTGAGCTGGAGGAACATTTATCATTATAACGTAACTAGTAATTTTAAAACAAATGTTCTTTAACTTGTTACTAAAGCAGATGTCACTAAAATAGGTAGCCCTTTGTCTGGAGAATATGGGCTAGTTCCACCATAATAGGTGGGCCATAGCTGTGGTTTGTGGGTGGCGGAAGCTCATTGGTTAAGATTTGCTGCTGATGACTGGAAGGTTGTAAATTCAAATCCCAAGACTGAATCTAAATAAAGACACATTCTAGCTAAAGTGCTTGGCATGAGATTCTAGTGTCTGAGATTATTGATTGATAGATGACAGAGCCCTGTAGTTTGGTGATTGCTGCACTATGTGGCTTTGCAGCTTGGGAATTCTCCATGTCTTTTTTTTACATCTACAGCCTGACCAGTACAGAGTGAAAAATGCCCTTATTAATAGGACGATGCATCTTTTTGGGCTCATGGCTCTATTACAGTTAGCATTAGATGTTAAGGGAAATTGTAGGATTTATATCATGTTCAGGAAGAAGTAACTGTTTAGTCAGCTAGCAGAGATACAGTTCTTACAACTCTTGAAATGGCTACTGGGTTTTAGCTTCAACACTTCAAAAAGGAAGTAAGAATAGTAGTAGTTAAGAAGTAAAGGATTTTTTTTCTCCTATAAGGGCTATTTTCCAGTAAGTGCTATGGATACATTTGCAGTAGAGATCAAACATTGTGCTAATCCTAAGTGCTTTTCTGAACTGAAGTGGGTTCAGCTAAAGCAGATGGAAGATATTATTACTATAAATCAATGTCAGAAAAAAGAAGTAAAGCTCTTTCTGTCAAAAAAATCATAAAGCTGGAACTAACAAACTGAGCATTAAGAAACTGTACACAAGGGGGCAGTGTTACTTCAGTTAACAGCAACAGCAGTGACTGTGTATGCAACCAGAGATTTTACAGCACACCTTGGAATATCATGAAAAAAAAAACATTTCATGAATATAGATATGCGCTCACTCTATACAATGGAAAAAGTAGGCATTATAAAAGCAACAATAAAGAGAATGAGCTATTTTTTATATTTAGTAATGCGAGCAATGGGGAGAGAGCTGGAATAGAGAGAGGCATGGAGAAGCTGATTAAGTTAATGATATTAAAGTCAGAGCAGAATGTATCCGTCAGCAGTTGGAGTCAATGATCGACAACATCAATCTCCCCTTCTCATTTCACTAATGCAATTCAAGGAGAGCAGCTGCAACTCCAGGACACTCTAACAAGCTATGGGAAAGGGAGTTTAGGTTATGTAATGTGTTTGTGTGTGTACACTGGAGTATGTACAAGTCAAGGGCCTGGAACTGCATAATGTCGACATATTGGAATGGTGTGCGTGTGTGTGTGTGTGTGTGTGTGTGTGTGTGTGTGTGTGTGTGTATACATTTACACACAAGCGTCATTCAATTATTCTTCCTGGAGGCACCTCATATCTTGTTTCATTTTGCCAAAGGTGACCTGAGGGTTGTTTTCTTTTCTTACTCAATAAGTGAAACGTGCAGCTCAGGATTTTCTGTTATCCTTATTCAGTAAGAAAAGCAAACGACTCTCCAGATGAAGCCAATAAAACTGCTTAACAGGTTATTTTTACATGGATGTGTCATCTCAAAAGGAGTGTGCTGCTTATGTGCTTCCCAAGCACAACACCACACACTGTTCATGGCAGGTCAGTAGATGACAGTGAAAAGCAGAGCCTATTCTGGAATAAAAACAGATGAGCTCATGTTCAAGAACTGAGAGTGTAGTGGAGAAATTGCAAAGTGTGTACTGTCACAGCAACATACACACATCAGATGAACACAGACCCTCTTACACAACCAAACACACTGGACCCTCTTCTGTAGCCCAATTAGAGGAGATTCTCTGTCACAGCATAACACATATGGGAACTTCAGTTACAGCGAAACACACAGAATCCTCTCCAAACCTGAAAACAAACTCTCACATGTCCAAACACATGCTAACCCCTCTGGTGGACACACAGTGGACCCTTTTCCACAGCTGAACACACACTGGAACCTGTCCTATACCCAAACACACACAGGACCCTTACCTACCACATCCAAACCCAGAACCAACTCTCTCTCACAACCAAACACACAACGGATCCTGTCCTACAGCCAAACACACAATGGACCCTCTTCCACAGCGAAAGGACTGCCACAGCGAAAACAAACTGGAAACTCAGTTACAGCCATGTACAAACATGATCCTCTCCAAACCTGAAAACAAACTAAAATCTTTCAAGTGTCCCCCACTGGTCCTCACACTAGGCCCTCTCCCACTTCTGAACACACACAAGGCCCTCTCCCACATCCAAACCTCCAACATACTCTCTTCCACAGCTGAACACACACCACATCCTATCCTACAGCCAAATAGATATTGGACCCTCACCTACAGCAAACACACACCCAGGGCCTCTTCTTCACTGAAACACACACTGAGCACTCTACCTCTGCTAAACATACACTGGGGCTACTCTCACCATGAACACACACCAAAATCTTTCTACAGCCAAAGGCACACCAGACCCTCTCCAATGCTAAACACACACATTTATCATCTTCTCTCCCACTGCTGAACACTCAACAGACTCTCTTGCACAACCAAAAACAAGACAAGACCCCCACTCAAAAGCTGACCTCACACCAGACATAACTACATAACTACAGTATTTACATAAGTAAACACACTCTGGACCCTCTCCTACAGCCAAACAAGCACTGAAATTTCACACATATTATCCTTTCCTGCAACCAAACACACACACACACACACTGAATCTTCTCCCTCAGGTTTATGACTGCATTCTGGACTCTCTCCTAAAAGCATCTCAGTCATACACTAGTACATAGGCTTGTGGTCCAGATGTGGCCCCAGAAAAATATTTCCAAGCCAAAATATAGAACCAAGCACTGGGGGGAAAAAATATAGCAGAACTGATCAATGTAAGGAAAGAAAATCTGGCTGTAGTTCAGCAACCCTTATTTTCCAAACATGAACCATGTAGCAGATCCTGGCGTAGCTTGTTGCAGCCAATCACATGCATTTATGTGTATTATTTCCCTGATGGCAGCTCATCGAGAAAATTGTTCACAGACCTTCATAGATCTGTCATTTCATTTATGTATTTTTATTCTCTGCTTCAAATTCAAAACAGACATCTCATCTGTTCAAAGTATGTTACACTAGTCAAAAGTGGTAATATGAAGCGCTGGTGTGAATATTATTTATAGCCATGAGCTAATCACTAATAATGATGCATTAAAGGTTAACTGTTGTTAGCAAGGAATTTTCTGTAGTTGGATCTTCAGGAATTTTAGTTGAATCCCCCTGATCTAGCACATCCAAAACTGCTCCAGAGCAGAATACACACTACTAATAATACACTCTTACATATCCAAACACACACTGGCCTCTCTGCAGGCCAAGTTGTGTCATCCAGTTATTGTGATGGAACGTAGCAACATATCCTGGCAACAACACAGAGGACATACAGGTGATGGAAAGAACAGCAAAGCACGTGACTCTGGAATGTTTGTAAACAGACTTTGGAGTGGACGGGAGCAGGGGCACTGACAGAGATATGATTGTGACAGAGACAGAAAGAGCCAAGTGGTTGTTAGTAAAAGCCTTTTCCAGTCTTTACAATTTCATTATTTCTTTCATGTTAGTCAGTGTGCTGAAGAATTTCTCCTGTATACTCATGAGCAGTGTCTTGCCCTCTATCCAGCCCTACTGAATTCTGCCCCCTCACAATGACCAGAACGAGCCACCATTGTTCACTTTGTGCTCTCTATAAAGAGGGCCTGTCTCATAAATCGGGTTAATCCAGACAGCGGCTGGCTCAAACACAGAAACACAGCGGTTTTCAGTGTGTGTGTGTGTGTGTGTGTGTGTGTGTGTGTGTGTGTGTATGTGTTTGGGGGGGTAATGGGGGTGTTAACCAATGCCCCAGACCCATACCACATAAGCCTGAGCTTCTGGCATACCAGTTTTTAAACTGATGCCTGCTTGAGGATTCCACTGGTTGCTCAATGATGGAGATGACAGAAAGCAGCATAAGACCAGTGATGACAGCTGCCTGAAACTGGCTTCAGATACTATCTTTGATGCTGATCCAGCTTCAGACTATGTTCTCAGTCTCAGTTCAGTTTACTTCACGCTTCTCTAATGGCATAACAGTGTTATATACATATTGCCAAAGTGTAATAATGTAAGTCCCCCTCTCTCTCTCTCTTACAGAAAAAGGTTGGATTCTTGGCTTAAGATTCAAATGTGTTGATTTGAGCCCCTGAATCATTTATCAAGCTCAAATTTATTTGAACAATATGCTTTTCATACACAGCACTCTCATGTTCAAAATCCAAGTACATTATATCTACCATCAGGATCTTCTACCAAAACTCCATCTGAATATTACAATTAGCTAACTTACATTAATTACCTAGTTAAAAAAAGGTTAATATACTGCATACTGTTGAACATGGGTAGCTAGCCCATCAGTTTATTGGTTAGAAAACAATAATGTTTCCTCTCTAGCTAGCTGTTGCAGTCTGGCTGAACAAAAAGACTTCTCTTCAGTATAGTATGTTAACATCTCATTTTTAATAAATTTTACCCCATCAACAATAATTAAGGTTTAAAGCTAGCTTAGAGTACAATTACATAAAAATATCTGAATGTGCAGAAGAGATAGATGACAGTTTTATCAGAGAAAATAATGGCATGGCCTTAGATAAGCATTGTTCATGTTGAGGTATTAAATCTAACTTGTTTATGCAAAATGTAAATAGCTCATTGTGATTCATATTATTTGTGTAAATTATTTGTGTAAATTTCCAAATTACAACATAACATTATAATTGTAAGCAGCATTAGCACTGCCACCAGTGACCAAAGATTCAATAGCCTACTAGCTTGACTAATATTACCTGTAAAAGTACAAATGTATAAAAGAAATAACATCATTTTGGGTTCTAGTGCTAAGTTAATTTCGTCTGTAGATTACAATGTCATGATTTGTTAGAGGGATTTAAAGAAAGACAGTGTTCTAATTGCGAGTCTTATTGTATTAGTAACTGTATTACACAGAGACAGAAATAGCAGACAGGAGACTGGACACAAGGTCACAAAATTGCAAGATCACAAGTCAGCTGTCCTCATATGCAAGAGGGGAAGAGAAAGACAGAGAGACAGAGAGACTAGAGTAATTTGATATGAGTGTGTTTTAATTGTGGCCTTACGATCAATGTTGATTTAATACAGGAAGAGGGGCATATTGTACCAGAGAATGCAAGAGATGGTGTGCAAAACAGATTAATGAAAGGAGAGCAATAAGTTGAGAAATAAGTAGTCTTTATATAAATATGTAAACTAGCATGATATGCTCCTTTGAAATGGTGCCGCTTTGTTCATAATTGCTTCACATTCCGTACTTTATCCTTGTGGATCCAGAGATTATCCTGGGAATGCTGGGCATGAGAGTCACCAATCCACTAATGTTTTGGGGACATGGGTGGAAACTGGAGAACCCTGAGGAAACCCACTTGAACACAGGGAGAACATGTAAGTTCCACACAACTCCAGACAGTAACCTGAGCTCAGGTTTGAACTGGGGACCCAGGAGATGTGAAGTGTCAACACTACCCGCTGCACCACCATGCCACCATGATAGCATGATGATGAAGCTTTCTCTCCCTCCCTCTTGGCACAGCCTTGGCACGGTTTTACTTCCTTCTGCTGTTAACAGTCTAATTTTACTGAAGTGATATTTAATCTGAGATAATGCAGCATCGTTAATTGTAAATGGCACTAAGCACTGCTGAGTTTTTTCAAAAATGAAATCGCCATGCTGGCCATTACCCATACTAGATTCACCCACAAGCCAGGCATCATAAAGCGATCAAGCATCACTAAACACAATAAATACACAGGCCTAAAGGCAATACTCTATTATAATGGATTTCAAGCAACAAAACAACTCTAAAACCATTGGTAGGTCAATGAGCTCTCAGGATTCAGTCTGTAGCTATTTGCTTAAATCAACAGCTGTTTTATTAATTTGCAGATGAAAATCAGTGCCTAGTAATTAAAGCAACTTACCATCCTCTGTTATGTGGTTTATCTTCACAAAGCCCAAGAATGAATCCTAACAACATGCATAATATAAGACATATACAACTATTGTTCAAATTCTTACATTTTTTTCCCTTTCTCACTGGGAACCTGAAATACAAATTAAGTCCTAAAGATTTCCTAAAAACAAATATGAATATGTCTTGTACAAGCATAGCCTTTAATCAAGACTTGCAAAGTAATTCATAAAATTTCACTCTACACGTAGTGCATAAATCTAACCTTTTAATTAAAGAGAGTGCTGTTCATGAAAAAAGCACACCCACAGCCTGGAAGAGACCCATAACCTTTTGACTTTTGTTACCATTTCCCCTGGCACATGCAGTGGAGAGCCAGCATGATGGAGCTGTCTTCCATATAGACCATAATTGATTGTGCTGTGGTTTAAACTCTAAGAATATTTACCTTCAAGAGCAGCTGCTAACCATCTCTAACTCACTAATACCACACTAATCTGCCTCAGTCTCCAAAGATGTGTGACAATGACAGATTTGATGGCTCTAAAGGGAAATCATTACCTTCCTCTGAACAATTAGTCTAATGGCATAGAATTAAGATGGACACACACTTCAGTCACATATAAAAATA
This sequence comes from Pangasius macronema, assembly GCA_037577455.1. NCBI lineage: Eukaryota > Metazoa > Chordata > Actinopteri > Siluriformes > Pangasiidae > Pangasius > Pangasius macronema. The sequence continues at coordinate 20,835,347 of CM074949.1, forward strand.
GATTTTAGATTTTACTTGTATCTTGACATTAAATGATTTCAGATTTGACTAAAATCATTCTGTCATGAATGTTTTAAACCATTGCCAAATTCATAGCAAGAAGTGTATATATTGATTTTAATCTTGTATAATCATAATGGCATGTGTCTAGTAATGTTATGTGTCTAGTAATGATTCTTCTGATATGTGGTTTGTTAATTTTCATTGTACCACAGTGATTTTGAATTCTCTAAAATGATTGGTCAGAAGGTATAAAAGCAGGGCTTGGAGAGTCATTCTAGCTGCAAGGCAAATCACAGGTTATATTAATTTTCTTGCGTTAATACATTATCCTCTCTATAGCTACAACTTACACAGAGACGCAGATGGTAGCTGCTCCACATAAATAAATTTCACTTTTAAAAAAGTGTGTTATTGCATGTAAAGTGTGTTAAAAGTGGTAAAGTTTTCTGTGAGATGTTTATTTAGCATTTTAAGAAGGAGTCTTCAGTGCTTTGTAACAGTCAGAAGTAAAGTTGCTCCTGAGAGAAAACTGAGAGAAAAGAGAGGCTGGTGAGAGAACGGGTTTATATCTGCTGTAAAGTAAGTGATAACAGGAACTACCTTGTTTCTCTAACGTCCTACAACATAAAACATAACTATAAACAGATAAAAACAAAATTTTTCTTTAATTTAAAAAAATTGTGTTGGCAAATTGCTGTAGTGTAAGATAGAGCACTTCATGATATAATATTATTTAAAAAATTCAGGAAAATTCAGTGTAGTAACAATATCTCATCATGTCAAGCCACATCACACCACCCCATCATTGATTTCTTTCCTGTAACAGCATGTCCTGAAGTATTTCATTCTTATTTTGTCAATATATTAGATTAGCTATGTTTACTTTTGCATAGATGAATGTCCATGCTTGACTCATCTCTGAATATGTCCCTATATGTGCAATGCAAGATGCTTGACACACAGAGTGTAGTGTTTTCTTTAAGGTGACACTGTTCGATGTGTCTCATGTCTCTACACCTCCTTTGTTTTTGTTACATCTGGCACAGTCCTTTGTGTCCATTGCACAACAATACTGTTTCTCTTGGCACAGCTCTTCGTAAGATCAGATTAAATATCTGTGACAAGTAGATACATAACAGTTGGAGTAGAAACAGGCACGATTTCACAGATTTCACATTTCACTTGCAAGTAAGTGGGCTGTTTTTACAGGCACCTCTGGCTGAATGTGTTTGGCCACTCAGTGCCTTGCTTCCTGAGGAAGACATTGTTTCATGAAGTCTTGTCCTTGAGATCACAGAGCAAATGTGACCCTTTTGGAAAGTAGTGTGCATGATATGCAACTCAGGCCAAGCTAGAAGAGATGACAGATACTTTCTTTTGCTGTGCCTTTTCTTTCTTTCACCACAAGGCCAAACCCACACAACAGACATACAGTATAAGGTCATCTAGACATTTCCAGTGATTAGACCTCAATATGTGTGTATGCATATGTGTGTTTGCTCTCATGCATTTAACCCTTCAACTTGACCCGGCCAAACAGTGGAAGTTTGTTTAAGTTTCTATGTCTGATTGGAAAAACAAACTGTATGTACATATGCATAGGGTTATCACAATTAGGACTTTGTCTTAATTAAACAACATGCCATTTCACCCACATGAACTGGCACTTTATACAGCACTTTTTATTTTTTCCACAATGAACTAGATATATTTTGTCAGCTAATATTTTGTCAGCTTGTTTAAAAATTTGTACCAACAGCAGCAGAAACTATCTACACTAAGGAGTTTTAGCGTAAGTGAGATAAGACACAAAAACGTAGTTTCTTTTTAACTGAATTTCCAGCATACTAAATTGTGTGCTAATGTAGTTCATGAGATACTAAATCAAGGTCATGACGTGGTTTCAATGTGACTTAAGGTAAATGTCAGAATCATGAGTAACTGGGACACACCTCTAGTGAATTTTAAAGTTTGACCATGCAGTGTTATGAAATACAGCAGCCTTTAAGCGGCCGGTGTATAAAGGCTTCCTCTGAATCTCAGAGCTCATTAATCTAAGATAGAGGTTTTCCTGGTATCCCTTTGCCTTGCATATACATTTAACCTATTCCGAATTTTCACAAAATAGTCACTTTATTTAGTCATAATAAGTAACATTTTTTATATAAAATAAATGACTGATTTAACAAAAATACTTTTCTTTTCTTCTATACAACATGTTCCCAGAATGGCAGGAAAAAAAGTCCACATTTTTTAGCTATTTCTACTTCTAATATTGGCACAAATTTTGATGGCCTGTTTGTTGTCAATGATATACTCTCACAGAATATAATTGTCACATACAAGCCTTTATTTTTATTTATCCCTCTGTGATCAGTAAATCTACTTTCAAGTTCCCACTGGAGCCCCATCTTAGCAGATTCTGGTGGCACAGATGAAATGTAATAAAAACCACCATATAATGTCCGATTTTCAAATTTCAGAGCTCAAAGCCAAATAGCCCCAAACCACAAGCCTATTATGACTGTCCTTCCATTTGATCAGCTATAATTTATAGGGTGGAATATGTAAACAAAGGGATTTGCTTTAAGATGTGTATAATATGTACCAAACAGCACTTTTGTTCTCTGTAATACATACTATTTCTTTTCATTCTTAGGTTATATATTTGATGACCCTGGTTATTAAAAATAGGAGAGAAAAAAGGGATTTTTTTTTCTGATAATAGGAACCTTATGGAATCCCTTCCAGAAAATCTTAAGACCACACTCTCCTCCTGGGATTTAATCAGGTTAATGATCAAATCTTATCTGCTGAGGCCTCTTGGCTGTGCTGAAGCCAGCATAATTGCCCCTTTGCTCTAATCTCTGCACCAACCCAGTAACTCCTGACCTTCTTCTATTACCACTCATCAGGAGCTCAGAGATTCTAATGACCCCTCACCCACACCCTCATCCAGGACTGACCTCTGCAAATGAGTCCCTCCTTGCTGAGTGTCTGCTTGCACACGCCACAGTGCTTGCTCTTCTTAAACGTCTTCACCCGGAACGTGTGGGAGTGAACGGCCTCAAAATCCTCCGGCTACAAAAAGAAATACAAAAGAGGATTTAAAGCAACTTTGCTGCATAAATGCAATACATGAAAAAACAAGCAATATGCGACTAATGGAAGAGGAGTGCATAAACATTGGTATTTCCAGATGTTTTAATTATCAGATGTTTTAAATATCCATATTTAACATCTGTTTTATATAGCCCTGAGAAATGATTACTCCCAGTTTAATACAGTCAAGCTGACAATGCAGACATAGTACCCAACATGAGGTAATATGCATGAATGCATTCCCTTTCATCATTCAACATGGCTGAAGCAAAATTCCTGGAACCCACTTAGCCAGAGCCAGTCATTTCCATCTTATGTACCAAAATACCATATGACAGCTCTGACAGAATTAGCATGTCAGATATGCTTAGTCTTGAAAATGTTAAAGTAGTGCAGTGGAGCACTATTATATAAATACTGTACCCTATTAATCTGATACCATATTAGCAATTTAGATGTCAGTATGTCAACTAATTAGAGTCATTATTTACTGACTGTCTCACCACCTCAGACTCCTGAAACTTTGTCAGAGTATCTATCTAGTTGTTAAAGGGAATTATGATGTCAAATAGGCCAACTGGCCAATCACTAACCAGCTAGGTTGTTCTAGTAACATTCTTGTAGCCTGTTATGAGAACATTTAGGAAGCATTCAACATTTTCTAAGAAGTGCTTCACAGTGTTGAAACCAGTAACCATGGCAAGAACAATTTACAGGTTCAGACCTTCTCAACACCTGTATTTTCCTTTGAGAATGATTAGCATGAGTAGTTGTACTGGTGATATTTTTTGCACAACAAAGTAGATCATTAACCATCACAAGTACACTTTACAGTTTCAAACCTTTTCAATACCTGTTTTGTCCTCTGAAAGCAGAGATTTTGCCTATCTCTGACAAGGTCGTAGCTTTATACCATTTACAATGACATACAGTAGCTGGAAAGCTTGGTGACAGAACTGATGTAAACAATCTGAGTTGGACAGTTTCTAGCTGGATATAAAGTAAATGTGCAGTCACACCAGCAAGAACTTCAGCCAGGGCAAAACAGGAATGAAAGGCTATCCAAAACCAAGACAGCTTTTAACAGAACATGGATAACCACAGATGTGGTATGTAAGCTGTGGAAGTAGATTTTGATATGATACCATATACCAAGCCTGTATGAAAGGACCTCCTGTCGTAGGTCTCTGTGTGTGGTTTTCTCATACACAGAGACCTTCTCTCAGCCGCTTTTCCTTATCTGCATTTGGTCATGTTTTCTGGTTGGTGTTAGCATTGAGGAAATGAGAAAATATATTTTCCCCATTTGTGTTCAATTCATCCCATGACTCCCCTGACCATGGTCCATGGTGACTCAGACATGGTGACACCACTTCCTCTGAGTATTTGCTCAGATGTTTTCCATTTTAACTTTGGCCTCGTGTAGAAAATGTCTGCCCAGGCTCCAAAACTACACCACTGGCTTGCACAGAGAACAAAAAGAACACTGTAATAAGAAGATAAAGAGCAACAGAGATGATCTTGAGCCTGAGGACTTCTGAAAGAAAAAAAAACAGGTGAATAGGAAATGTCTTGAATTTATTGTCTGAACAAAAAAGAAGACCTAGCTCTGTATCAGAGTGTAGTTAGTTTGCCGGACATCCAGATTTCCATCATCATTGTAATATTCATTATGAACACAACCAGCATTCACCTCCTCATTGCCATATCTCCAATTTAAGAACATACATAAAGCAACTGTGTTTTTTAAATTTCCTCATAATTCCTGCAGGCAAGGGCCATAGACAGCATGCTAGACAGGGTTGCAACATGTTTGCCTGGAACACAGACAGCCTGGGCACACAGCATAGAAAAGGCCAGGGGTTTTCTCAGGCAGACTCAAGGAGACCTGGCACTGCAGCTAATGATCTGCTCATCACAGCATGCGGAAACTCCAGATCAGCAGGGCTAAAATGTATGCCTACATACAGGCATAAAGCATTTCAACAGAACCTGATTCTTTGTGTGTGTGTGTGTGTGTGTGTGTGTGTGTGTGTGTGTGTGTGTGTGTGTGTGTGTGTAGCATTACTGTACAGGCCATTGTAAGTACACCTGCAGGTTAACAGACCAAGACATGGTTTTGTTGTACAGGAAATCTCAGGGTCTGGTTCTCATGGGAGAGTATGATGACATAATACCCTAAACTCTGAGGACCCACTGGCAGACTCAGACATTCTCCACTCTCCAAGTCATTACTGTTATCCAAAAACTGGCAGGCTGAGGTCAATATCAGAGAACTCTAGAAACATAACTTGCAAAACAAACAAAAACAAACATGGAACTATAACACTAGCAACACAAACTGAGATAAACTCTGTATCTAGGGCAAGGAACACAGAAAATATAAATTACTATGAAAAACATGCTCCATTTTCAAAGACATAACATAAGAAAGGAGACAAAAAGTGAGTACGTGTTGTTTATTAGTGTCTTTGATAACAGTGCATCTGTTTCATTACCACTGGTTCCCGAGGTTCCTTGTCCTAGATTTAGGTGGAACTAAACCCAAAAACAAAACCCAGGTGAGAAAGATGCAAGTGGGCAATTAACGAACGAAGCCAAGTAGAGCCAGAACTGAGGAGAACAACAAGCTAGAATGTTATGAGATAACGATTCAAAGCTCAGTGCAATTAAATACGAGTTCAGTCATTTTTAGTGGATTTTAATTCCTGTTCAATTAAAAGGTATTTATCAGACCATTTGCTCTGTGTACAGTTTTGACTTGAAACACCATTTTTACAGAACACTTTGATTTTTATTTTATTTTTTTTAATTAGTTGGTTGGTAGATTGGTTAGCTGGTTGGTTGGTTGGTTTCCCTCTCTATCTCACAAACCAGGCTTATGTACACAGGTTTAGGCTGAATATTAAGGTGGTTGAATTGAATATTGATGTTTTGTTTTTAATAGTAATGATATACTAAAAATTCTGTTTTGTAGAATAGATATAAGATTTCTATTCTATATTTCCACTCTATTCCATTTCTTCCTTGCATGCTGTAAAGAAGTAAGGTAGGTGAGGCATTCTATCGCTAACTACTTCCATAGAGTAAATATTTTCTATATCAGTAAAAAAAAACAAACAAAAAAAAAAAACAGTTGTTGCAGCCTATCCGAATATATGACTAAACAAACATCTTGCAGGTGGCACTATTCTGTGTTTGCAGTTTAAAAAAAGAAAAGCAGAAGATCCATCCTCATGCTCAAGTAATGCATTTACAATGGTGCATTAGTATCAATACCTATAGTGGCTTAGCATTTTACCCTATAATCTAGTCTAAGGTTTTTGTGCAAAATCAGAAAATACAATAAATACAGACAAAAGACTATACAATAAACTATAGAGTAAACATTTAACTCTACACAACAAACTCTACTGCATGGTAGTATTTTGATGCTCAGTCCTAAGCAGCAATACGAACATGTAAAGTGACTTACAATTTTCTTGCAACTAGTATTTTATTTCAACTCTGCTCAGCCAAAGAATCAGAGTAAAAAAAGAGGGAAAGAGGGAGAGAGAGAGAGAGAGAGAGAGAGAGAGAGAGAGAGATAGTCATGTCCACTCCTCACCTGAATACAGCATTGTATGTGACTTTGACAGCTCTGTGGCATTAGTGACTCCCTTTTACCGAGTCCCCAGACTCAGCCCAACCCTGCTCTAATCTGATTAGCCTGATATCATCAGCCTAAAGGAATTAATGCAGCTCCACTGAGCCGAAGGCCGGAGATGCAGCATCAATTTTACTGATTACACTGCTGGACATTCCATGAATCTCTGCCTGTCACCTGTCGATGTGTGGGTGAGCATTTGCTACTGAGAACAAGAGAACATTCATGGAGAATATTTGTGTAAAAAATGCATGATGGGAGCATAAATAAGAGTTGTGTACCATCAGTGCAGTGTGTAATCCCAGAAGTGTGTTGCATTAAAGCCGTTGGCTAAAAAATTAGTACTGGATATGTCAGGTGGCATTTCTACAGCCATCCATCCTCCATTGTGTCTCCGCTGAGCCCACTGCACATTCATAACCTCCGTCAGTCTGAGACAGTCACCAGATACCAGCCCGAGTTCAGTTTTCATACTCTGTCTGATTACAACAAAGATGCATTATGGGATTCAGTTACCTCAGTGTAAACATAAATAACCAAGGGGAACTCGTGTATGTCCCATAGAGAAAGGCAGGCATGCGTTGTGTAAATTGTTGAGCCAAAGGTGAATTCCCCTCTTAGAGGCCAAGTATGGAACACATTTCATCTCTCTACACTGATGAAAAGCACAGCGGGCTCTAGAGTTGCCTTCCCAGAGCCACCTAGCAGGACAGTTTACAAAGTTTGTATGGGAACACTCAGAGACTGAGATCATGCTGTACATGCAGGAATTCTGGGGATTCGGGGTACTCTCTAACTTTAAATCCCTGTGCAAACTAAATATACAGTTAGGCTCTACAACAAGCTTTGAATTAATAGATTTTTCTTTATACACAATCTATCATATTCCCATAATAAGCACATGCAACAGGATCCTAACCCCACATAGAGTAAGTGATTTTATTTCAGACTTTTTTCAAAAACACTCAAAAATGTCCCAGGCTGCCCTTTTGATACACAACAATTCAAACAACATAGCCCACTACTGATAATATTTTCTGTTTGAGAAATTGAGAAATAGATAGAAACAGGTAGATAGAAACCTTCAATAGTGGACTTTCAAAAGCTACTATATACAATATATTTTCCGCTCTGTTCTGGTAATGTGTATTTTGCACAAATGGCATGGTTGCTAAGCACAGATAAAAAGGGAAAAAAGGGGAAAATGTCAAGGGATAATACATCTCAATTTGTCCTGCATCTCCTGTCAAAAACATTGTGGCCCCTGAGAAACAGACTGCTTGTGTTCCTTCATTCACAAGATCACAACAAGCTGAACTCTGAAAGTAGGCAAAGAAACCCGGGCAGAAAAAATGAACAGTCTCAGAATGGCTGATTTTCTATTGGATCCAATGAAGGGCATACGATGCAATTCTCACTACAGCTTACATAAATACCAAACAATAGCTTTTAATTATAATCTTAGGAACTACACAAACATAACATGCTCCATTATTAGATAGTGAACTTTTTGTTTATCCTCATAAATATACATCATCATATAAACACAGCAGTGCAGTTGGAATCCTCCTTTAATTGTTTCCAGTAACTAAGACAATGCAGGCATTCTTCCCGTTTGGATGTTATTATGGAATAACGCAGCTTAAGGGTGAGCTTGTAACTTGGCTAACCCCTGCTGTATAACCTCATGTGGAAGTGCTTCTACCAATGCTCGATTCATTTTTGAGTACTACCAGCCATTCAAGAGACCCTACGGCTTCCACAAAGGCCAAGCCCCCAAAATAGGGCTCCCAGCAGCCCTTGTGGCCCAGCAGAATCTATACACCATATACACAGCTCCACGCTGAGACACTAAGTCCCTGAGAATGGTGCAAAGACCCATTCAGTTCCACCATCCACACAAAGCATCCCCTCACCCCAGTAAGAATCTGAAGTTGGTGGGGAGGGTTGAGGCACACGGCCCCCAGACATCCACAAGAGGACTAGTGTCTAGTCACAGAGCAATGTAAAGCTCCTACTGAAATCCCAGTAAGACTAACACTGCAATCTATTGGGATGAGACCTAATACAATTCCATGGTTTTTATCATGGGGGCTCATGTAAACAGTAGCCAATACTTTACGCTTCCATTGTAAATGTAAAGAATTTCCCATATCCACATATTTCTTGCCTGACAACACCAGTAACACAAAATGCTATAGCCAGCAGTGAAACCTCCCTTTTAACAGTATGAGTTTTCATAGGCACCAAGGATAATTTGTCATATAGTGATAAAGTATGCCTACTAGTGCCTGCATGTCCATGATGAATGACTGTGAGTTCAATTATGAAGGGGTTGAGCCATCAATTACATCATTAAGCACACCCTGATAAATAACCTCCAACAATTCCAATAAAAATGTCTTATTGTAAGAATAAGTTTTGGGAAAGCTATTAAGGAAAGAAAAAAAAACAGTTAGGAAAAATTGTACTGCAGCCAGCCACTAGAGGCCATTAAAGAGGCCATTCCTTCATTCATCTTCAATAACAGCTTTATCCTTTTACACTTAGAAGCAATTTAGCACAGCCAATCCACTGACTGGCATATTTTTTGGGAAGTGGGAAGAAACCAGAGATCCCAGAGGAAAGCCACCTACACACAGAGATGACATGTGAAACTCCACACAGACACAGAGTTTAATGATCACAGAGACTTTTTGTCATTATTCTTTCTATATTAATCTGGACAGTAGTGTCTGGATGTCTAGAGACCATCTGTCTGTCAAATGCCAAGATCAAGCCAGCCACCATCTTGCCCTCTTGATATGATTTCTGGCTGGTTGTGAGATCACACTGCAGGATCAGAGCCATACCCTCCAGCCTGTCACAATCAGCTCCGTTATGAATTAGAGAGTGTGTATCCAATCACTTCCAACCCAGATGCTGCATCATATCACCTCCTGACTGGATCTGAAATGTGGTTATCATAGGATAACAATGATTTCAGTCAGAGTATGTATGTGTGTAAGATTGACAAAAAAGCCAAAGCATACTGGCCGACCATTTGATGATTTGCTCTGACCTTAAAAAAACTGATATATGTGATTCTGAACATTCAAGTGCCATTCTCCTGGAAGTAGGAAAGGACAAAGACAAACATCCAGTAACAGAAACATATATCCATCATATGTGTCTAAATGGTATTGCAGTGAGGCAAACATGTGTCCCCTGTGCACATGCTTCCCTGCTTCCCACCCATTTAGTTAATGAAAACCTCACACACCAGTCTCCATCACACACACACTTACACAAAGTGAAGGCTGCTCTTTCCAGGAACACTCTTACTCCATCCACCCAGCCCTTGCATTGAGACATGCTGGGCATCGATCCAAGGACAGCACTCACATTTAGTGAGGGATATGATGTGGAGAGGAGGGGACTGAGTGCTCATACATGAGGAGAAACACTTGGAGGGTTGAGGACAAATTTGAGAACCTGAAGCATGTGTACAAACCTGGTTTATCACAAACACACCATCAAATACTTTGCTTAAAGACAGGCAAGAGAAGATAAAACTATCTCTGTGTTCCATTTAATAAGTCTTGAGGACTCATAAGATAGCAAAATGAAGACTGTCAGAGCAAGTCTAAAAAATTCTGAGCAAATTTATAGGTGAGGCCCTTAGTGTATACAGGTTCTAACACAAGGAGAGATGACCAGTTGTAAAGAAAAGATAAAGGCAGAGTGATGGTGATTTTTCACATTACTTGACAGTATTATTGGTATGGGTGGTGTGATAAAAATATCATCACAATTCTTAAAGACATTTTCAGGATACACAATATGTACCTTGATCACAGAAGGGGGAAGAGTGTAACTAACTACTCTTGGCCCTCTAGATGAAGGAGGCTGTCAAGGGGCCTGGACTAAAATGTTTGCATTTTCACAAGATGCAGTCAAGATCCACAAAGACTGTAGAGACTGCACAGGATGGGATGTCAAGGAATGTCTCAGATCATGTTATTTAGGTTTATTTTTGGCAAAGCATCAGCAAAACAGCACAGGATTTAAAAAAAAAACAAAAAAAAAAACACGAACATTATGGTTTCTATAATGTCTCATATTATAGCAATTTGCTGATTATTTGCCACTTTTTTATTTTAATTAGTGAGGGACACATTGTACCTTTAACATGTGTTGTGTTACTGTTGTGGTCAGACAACAGTCATAAAACAGGTTAGTTCCCTCACCAGCCTCTCTTAATCCTTTCCTTAATAATCATGTTAATAACACAAAAAATGCTTGTCATATTGCTGAGAAACTCTTCTGCAAGCAAAAGCATAATTCACTGGCCTGAAGATGTTCCCGTAACAGAAAATATAAACATCTTCAAGCTTCACCATATCAATGCTATTAAGTTCTTATTTGTTAAACATCATTTTGTTTGTTTGTTTGTTTGTTTGTTTGTTTATTGTCATCATTATTATTAGGCTTACATTATATGGAACATCCGCCATACCCTCCACAAGTCCCTGTGAATTAGCTGTTACTACTGAAATGATAATGTATAAGCAATAATGTAAACCTGTGATGACCAACATTTCTGTCAGAGCTGCTGTTACAGAAACTTAATTAACACCTTCTCACTAGTCAGATTTGAGAATTCAACAGTGCTATGGTATGGTAAATTATACTTGTTAATCTTTAGTATGGGGTTTTGATCACTTTCCTTTGATCACGCCTTTGGAGAAGCGGGTTCAAGCTACAGCTAAGTTCTTACTCAGAAGGGGAAGCAATCTGAAATTGATATAAACACTCAAACACACATTTCATTACCTCACACAAATGCACTTGCCAAAATACCTCATAAATCTTGAACCCCAAAGTGTAGACATGCACGCAATATATACTCCCAAACACACACACACACACGCACACACACACACACACACACACACACCCTGAAGATCATGCCTCTTTATTTACCTCACTCACTCAAATATAGACATCTGCTCTTGTAAATGTACCACCCGTGGACAAACACACACTAAATAGTGGATGGTTGATATATAAGAGTCATTCACGGCTTGTAAAAGGTTATAGTGTCTCAGAAACACACATGTTTAACAGATTTTATAAAAGGAACAGAACTAATCATCCATGAATAGGTTTTGTTATGCAACCTGGTTTTGTTTTATCCTTTTCTGAGTATTTGTTAAGTTTTTTAGTTTAAATTACTTACAGCAAATTCCTCAAGATGTGTTGATTTACATGTGAATTGAGTGTGTTGAGTGATCGGCTCCTCAGGAGCTCCGCCAAGCTGACCAAAAATTTCTTGATTTTATATTAATACAGTCTTATATTATAACTTTTTATAGCATCTATAGTAGCTGATAGTATTCAATAATATTCTCATTCGAAACGCTTTTTATATCGATAGTTTTATTTGTTTTCCAGAACACCCGCTTCTAGCTGGTTAGCCCATTAGCATCACTAGCCCGTTGGCCCAGCTACCACAAGTTTGTTCATGTTTCTCACACCGATTATCTCTGTTGTACTGCTGCTATAAAACACTATGTCAGTCGTGTGTCTGCCTTTGAGTGCCGGTGAGGATACATTCAAGGTGCAGTGGATCTTGAGTTGGAGGCCGTGGAAAAGCAGATCCACGACCTACAGGTGAAGCAGGCCCAGCTGCGACAGCGGAAAGCCACGCTAGTATCATGCCGGATTGACGCTCACCTGTCTCCGGTAAACTTGCGGCGGGAAACAAACACTCCCACAACCTCAACTCCACATACTTCTCTGCCTAGGTCCAGTGCACCAAAGACGCAGCCCGCCCAGGTTTCGTTCACTGCGGCGTCAGGGCACCACAGAGCCTGGATGCAGCAGCAGCGGAAGAAACAAGCCAGGACCCGGGCGAGGACCTCTTCCCCTCCACCGCCACCCGTTTTTGAGATCTCGACCCAGAACCACTTCGCTCCCCTTCGCGAGGCGAAATGCGACATGTGATCATCGGAGACTCCATCGTCCTGCACGTCCATGCTACCACAGCTAAAGGTAAGGTGTGCACTCGTTGTTTTCCTGGTGCTCGTGTTCTCAACGTCGCTGCACAGGTACCCATGATACCTGAATAAGAAGAACATCGGAGCTGTGGTCCTCCATGCTGGCACGAACGACACCGGGCTGAGGCAGATGGAGATCCTGAAGAAGGACTTCAGAAGCCTGCTCGAGAAGGTACGCAGCACATCGCCCACGATGAGGATCATCGTGTCAGGACCGCTTCCCAAGTTCCAGCGAGGAATTCGAGAGGTTCAGTAGGCTATTTGCTTTTAATGAATGGTTACAGTCATGGTGTCAAGAAATTACCCTTTGTTGATAACTGAAATATTTTCTGGGAGCGTCCTAGGCTCTACCATACTGACGGCCTGCACCCAAGCAGAGTTAGAGCAGCGGTCCTCTCGGACAACATTTCCAGGACACTATGCACCATCTGACTGGTAAGTCATACCTCAGATCGCAATTATAATAGCTACTGTTCAACTCACCAGACTGATACAAGTGCACATATAGCTCGTTTTATAGAAACTGTGTCTGTTCCCTGAATAGTGAGATCAAATAATAAATTCCCTAAAAGTTCTCGAAGTAATCTAATCACCATTAAACCTGAAAAAGGCCAAACAGGTAAACAAAAACAATTTCTAAAGTTTGGGCTTCTCAACATTAGATCCCTTACACAGAAAGCACTTATTGTTAATGAAATGATCTCAGAATATAGTCTTGATGCACTCTGCCTTACTGAAACTGGCTTAGACCAAATGAATACATTGGTATGAATGAGTCTACTCCATCAGGATGTTCCTATAAGCATGAGCCCCAGGCATCCATTGATGGACCAGCTCCAGATGGTTTCTGCCTTGTGAGGATTTGGGCATTTAAAGCAACGCTGCCAACCCTATTTGGACTTTGAGGTAGATAACCTACAATTCAATATACACATAAAACGCTACATGACTATACATAAATGCAGAAAGGACATTGTTCTATCACACTCTCCCATGTCACCCAAATGAGGATGGGTTCCCTTTTGAGTCTGGTTCCTCTCAAGGTTTCTTACTCATATCAACTAAGGGAGTTTTTCCTTTCCACAGTCGCCTCAGTCGCCTCAGGCTTGCTCACTAGGGATAATTTTGTCTAACATCTAGGACTGTTGCAGGTTTTGTTTGTTTGCATATTTTTCTGTTTCTTATGTTCTGTAAAGCTGCTTTGAGACAATGTCCATTGTTAAAAGTGCTATACAAAGAAAATTGAATTGAATGTGCTTTGTAAAGGAAAAAAAAGCAGAGTGTTTTTTCTGTCTACATTTGTATGATGTGCACTTGGTACACATAGATATTGGCAGAGTCTAGTAGTATGAACTTCTCGTCATGCTTTGATCCATCTGTTGAAACTGGAGGTGTGGCACTGTCAATAGAGAGCGGAGGGGTACTACCTCAATTGCCTGTCCACAGTTTTTAACCAATCAGAATCCTTGCACAGTGTGTAGATGTTTCAAAGACACACACACTCAGAAAATGACCTCCAACTCCCTGCACCTCAGTGCCTGGAGTCTCTCAGAAAACAACCCCCCTGCAACTGTTCTGTTTTCTTTCACAACGCTACTATTCTTCCACCCACAAAACATTACCCAGCAGGGACACCTGACCTCTGACCCCATCATCCCTCTCCTTCCACCCTCTCCGACCCTACATCCACTCGGACACACCAAGGATGTCTGCCCTCTTTTCTCTTGCTTTTTCTCCCACCATTCTTTCCTACTCTCTACTCTTTCTTTTTCTCTCTTTCTACCTCTTTGGTAGGGAGGAAGCCCCCACATGAAGTTTCTGAAATTAGTATTGGTATTTGGAGAGATGCTGTTAGGGGAGCACTCAGGGGTGGCAATTTGAGAAAGTAATGAATGAAATTCTGCTATTGATTGAAAAATCTACACACGCTACTTGGCATTGTTCAAATGTTCCCAGCAACCTAAAAAAAGATCAAAGTTGAAAAAAAGGCCCAATAATTAACAAGATTTCAATAAAATTAAATGGGGAATGACATCTTTCATACATTTAAAAATATCGATAATGCCAAAAGTAAAACATGCTTGGGTGTGTACTTCAATTCTGATATGGCTCTGACTCAGCACTCCTTTAGGCTGTATTAGGAAGTTGCTAGTATCGGTGAGACATATATCCTGTCTCAAAGACCCAGGCATAAGCAATCCTACCTATGTACAGAGATATTGTAACACTGCTACACATCATATACACAGCAATGTATATTTATGCAGGAACACAGGAAAAATAATCCTGTAGAATTTCTTAGTAAGCACTTCCGCTCTTAAAACCAGACAATGCAAGTGCCTTTTGCTCCTCAGAATAGCACTTAACCCCTGTCAAACATTTAACATGCATTCAGCATTTCAAACAAAAACAGAGAAAGGAAGCTAATAAAAATAGCACACCCTCAATCTGAATCTAATCACCTGCTAGCCTGCACAGCCCAAACAATCCAGGACCTCAGTGTTGCCTAAATGTTTAGATTATTGGCAATGAGGCATGAAAAGCAATGCACACAATTTATCATGATAAATGTTTACTTGGTGCAGACACTCTGTCAATCACTGCTGCATCAGCTCTGTCCCAAAGCCCCATCTTGTTTAATTTTTTCATCACCCCACCAATCTTCCCACAAACCTTTCCTTTCACGCTAGCCCTAAATCCTCAACCCTTCCCACTCATTCCATCCCAAAAATCCCACAAACCATCCCTCTCACCCCAACCCCAAATACCCAAAAGCCATCCCTCTCACTCCAGGCCCAAATCCTCAAACCTTCCCTCTCACGCCATCCCCAAATCCCCACAGGTCTTTCCTCTCATCTCAGCCTGAAATCCTCAGGTTTTTCTTCTCACCCCAGCCCCAAATCCCCAGAAGCCTTCCCTCTCACCCCAGGCTTAAAGAATCCTGATCCATCAGCCTAGCACCAAAGCCATATAGTACCATTCCATCACCCCAACACCAAAGCTCTACAGTCCTGTTCAATCATTCCAGAGCCAAAACCCCATAGTGTTATTTCACATTCCAACCAACCACCCTACTTCAAAATCACCACCAATCTATGCTATTACCCCAGCCTCTAATCTCCAGTCTTGCTCCATCACCCATCACCAAAGCCATACAATCCTATTCTTATCACTCCACCCCACCCCATTTATCCCCATAACCCTGCTCCATTACCCCAGTCACAAATCCCCACAATCTTACTACATCACCCCAAAGCCTCACAATTCATGTCCACCACCCAGTTACAAATCCCCACAATACTGCTTCATTAGCCAAGTCCCAACTACCATAACTTGTATCATCACCACAGACCAACCCCCAGCCCAAAAGGCCCACAATTGTACTTGACATTCCAAGACATAATTCTCCATGAGTCTCCATAAACCTCACAATCCTGCAGTTGTACTTGAAATGAGGATAAATGTGAGAATGAGAATACTCAGAAACACATATTTGTCCTACCCCATCGCAAGGTCATGTGTAAAGTTCGAAAGAGTCATATGTGTGACATGCAGCACAGTCTTGTAAAATCAAACACTGAAGAAGCTATAAATAATATAGATATACATATAGTCTTCTGATTGATAATCATATCTGGACATCTATTTCACCATGCTAAATGCTGGTTTACATTCTGAATCCTGAAGAATTACAATGAATGTTCCTGAACACTGGCTTGCAATGTTAACTATAACCCTCTGAAGGCATTAGGCAACCTGCTGTGACCACTTTGCGCTTATGTGTGTGTGTGTGTGTGTGTGTGTGTGTGTATGTGGGTGTGTGTGGGTGTGTGGGAATGGGGGGGTGTATACAACTTGTGTGCAAACCACTAGTGGCATACCACAACAACCATCCCAACTTCATTCCAGAACTTCCATCACTCAAGTTCAGCAATGCATCCTGCACACTAAATCCTTCACTGGAGCAGCAGAACAGGCATAAATCCTTCCTCTAAGAAACAGCTAAGAAGCAGCTTGCCTTTTGTTTGCTACAAAGTCCATGTCCCACACTGAGAATGGTGGCATGTGCCAAGATTAAGGACTGATCTTAAAGTATGGCCCAATCACTAATTTAGGCACATTTATAGGGGATTGTCTTCCAGTGGGAATACTTTGGAGCAGGCCAAGGTTGAAAAATATAAAACACCACACCTACAAAAAAATGTGAATGTTTTGGTATAATGTTTTATTCCCTGGAAAAAGACATTAGGCCCATTTCCCAGACAGAATGCATCATCCTATATAACCAAAGAAAATCCCAAGGTACAGTAGGTGTATTTGACATAAGTAATGTTTGGCACAATCACAGACACCAACAGCTTCATTAATCCAACTTTATAGCTCAGAGTTGTATTTATGAAAAGTTATTTTACACAGCTGTAGCATTATGTCTTCCAGGCTACCCGAAGGATATGCCTCTGTGGTTGGGTTGGGTTGGGTTGGTCAACGCAACCACTTTAAAATTCAACTCTAAAGGGTTAGAGGGGGGTGCATCTGGGTCCATGATCATTTAATTTACCACTATCCAAGGGAGGATGGATTGGAATGTGACCTCTCCGTCTACCAGGCTCATGTGTTTTTCATTTAGTACAAAAAATTTCCATTCCAAAGTCTTGTTATTTCTCTCTTAATGTCTCATCCTCTAATCTCATGCAAATCTCAGGTCCATTTTTTTTTCCAGAGGGACTTGATTCCTATAAGGATATTACCAAGATATTTAAAAGCCCACCAAATAATCCTGCCCCTTTTCTAGACCATCAGTAGCAGTAATAATGAGATTTGGCAGGCACACCTATGCCTCTAGGGTCTGAGATCCATATGCATCTTCAAACTGAAACCAGACCCAGAATACAGCTTTACAACTCTACTCAAAAATCCTGACTATAGCAACATATATTTGCTTTATTCCACCCATAACTAAACATACAATTGCTGATTGTAAATTGTAAAATTGTAAACATATAATTTCCATTCATTCTGACATATGTCGTTCACCTTGAAAAGAACATTTGTAAAGAGGCAAGAGATCAATAACTGACCATTATTATTCTCACTTTGTATTCTAAAAGGGAAAAAAGGCTCGTTGGTAAAATATTATATCAGCTCAACTTACACAAAAGCTGAACTAGTGCTAATCTTATAGTAGGGCTTTTCATTAGTCTGTGGAAGGCTGCCAACTGTTAAGGATGCTCTAATGACATACACATACCTGCTCTGCAGTATACTTGCTCACCTTGTAAAAGCAGCCTTGTGGCAAAAGGACAAAAGAGTGAAAACTATTTTGTAGCAGTATTTCACAAGACGAAAGAGTCATGGTTAGATGAAGAGAATTCTTCCAAATTTATTACACTATAATAGTGGTATTTCTAGTAGTATTTATGGCACATAAATGGATTAGAAGAAAGGTATCCAGAGCTTTAATCATTTCCTTTTAAGGCAATTCATGAAAGTTGAGATACACATTACCTAGACAGACCCATAAATCTTGGCTAAGGTGCATGTTTTTCAGACTCAATCAGAAAGGATGTTTATCAAAGCCATACAGAGCTGTTTCACTATCCCTGGTGACAAAAAGGCTCACAAAAATAAATACCACAGTATATGTCTAATATCTGGGACAGACAGACATTTCTTACATTCACAATTACTCTAAATTACTTGAATAGCAGCAGCATAATGTGGGCTCAGAGTCTCAATAAAGAAACATTAAACCAGCATAAGAGCTCCACTGAAAAAAAATATTTGTTGGCTCAAAAAACATTACATATAAATATAAATAGATTAAACAACAAAAAAAACATACATTTTCTGATATCTTTAGCTTTACTTAACATACATTAGTGGTAACACAAAATATCAATTACAAGGTGAACTTAAGAGTATGCATAAAGTGAATGTAAAAATGTGAGTCATGTCAACTACAATTATAGTTAGGTTAAGGTTAAGTAAATCTAACATAAAATTTGAAGTATGACTGTGTGTGATGTGATAGGAAAATATCCAATGATATTTTGATAAAACTTGGGGCCATTTTCTGAAGCGCAACATGGTGAAGACAGTGAAAACATTTTCAGGTAAACTGTCTAAATAAACAAACTAAAATATTAGAGTTTTACTTTTTAACATCAGTTAAGACTTGTTTATTGCGTTAGTGGTCAAGGGGTACTCTTAAACTGAATTGGAGACATTTTCTGAAGTGCGACGTGGTGAAGACAATGAAAACTTTGTCAAGTAAGATTTAAATAAACAAAGTAAAATATTAGAGTTTGTCTTTTTAACATCCATTAACATTCATTTATTGCATTTGTGGTCGAGGAGGTTAAACTGAATTTTTGAATTGCTACGAATGTTGGTACTTCAACAATTAGAAACGTATCAAATACTTATGAATAAACAAGTTTTCATGTGTGTTTCATAAGTATATGTACATGCATCGAGTAACAAGTTTTTTTTTGGGGTTTTTTCAGAGTAATATCGCAATCTTTGTCAAAAAACATGTGCTTCATGTACTAATTGTCTGAAAACTTTTTTTTAACTTTTGTTGAAGTAGTGATATTTTTTCTTACTGATCTGTGCTCAATGTTTTTTTAACCATAGTATTGCAACTTCTGTCCAAAAAAAGTAAAAATGCTTTATTTTATGCTAATTGTCTGTGTTATTTTAAGATACAAAAAAACAAAAGGTTTTCTTGTTAATTTTACTTAAAATTTCTTCAAGTTGAATTTACTTAAAAAAGTGTGATGCAAAAAAATGGTGCATATATATTTTAAGTAAATACAACACATCATTTCTTTTCAGTGGCATTTTCCTTTAGATCTAGGGTCATAAATTAGATACAAAAACCTTTCTCTTCTGGGACATTCATGAAACTGTAGATCAGAAGCAGCAATATTGGTGAAGTATGTCCAAAGATATGAAACAAATTGAAAAATCATCGATCGAGAAAGTAATCCACTGCATTCAGGTTTACTACACCCACTACTGTATTTCTTGTGTGCTTCTGAAGATGTATTATAGATGTGTCAGTGAAGTAGGCTTAAATAAATGCTCCCCAGTGCACATGAATCCTAGGGGACATTTTACTAAGTGTAATCACTTGACACTTGACAACTGCCACCAGCAAGCTGTGTGAATCTGCAGTCTGGACTAGAAAGAAATCAGCCCCAGCCTATAACTCATAACATTCTGAGTAATTTTACCTAATCGGTAAAATAGCTAATCGGTGGTGCTATTGTTCTTAGTTCATCTAAGTCTAAAAATAAAAAATAAGTATACCAAAATTCGAGTCTTATGGATTTTTGTTTCTTGAAAGAGAGCAAGGGCTTACCCCTGCTAGCCCATTTACACCAGCCGGCTATGCTAATACTTACCAAATTATCACAAATGGAGAAATAAATATATAAATATACTTATGAAAGGAACAATTTTAGGTCATTATTTGAAGTAGAAACCGTTGCACGTGTCTAAATAAACCCTCTCTCCCACAAAGGTGCTATTCTGTGACTGAGGTAAGAGTGTAAATAAACAAAAATCAAATTCAACCTAAGCAGCTGTTTCTAATTTAGACAGGAAATGAGGTTAGAGTGTCTGGTAGTAGGAACAGAGCATCTTTGCTGGACCTCTTAAACTTTTAGTACTGTAATGCTGCCAATATCCTTAAACTAAGTTTTTTGAGAATTTAATATAATCATAATTATTGATCAGTGATGTGGTGCCAGAGAGCGAAATCACTTCAGTCATCAGTAGGATGGTGAACACTATCTGAGGCAGTTTGTACTATTCTCCTACCAACATCTAAGTAGGTATGGCCAAATACCTACATTTTACAGAACACCAATTTTATAGCTAAAATAATTTCCTAACTTTTACAAACTCATGTAGTATCCGGGTAGACTAGTATAGCACACTGTGATCTGTGTTGCTTATTACAGCCCAAACTCAACATGTCCATGTATGGGGAAAAAAAGCATTGATAAGATGCTGCTAGTGAAATAATGGAAAGTATGATAAGACACTGTAGGACGCAGGACAAAATCAACCAGACCCCAGAAAAAAAAACAGCGATAAATATGAAAGCACGATGGCCATGTCCAAATTAAACACTACGTTATGCTGTTTGCCTGAAAAGCCACGTGTATAAGCATACATGTCTTAGTGCAAAGTTGCACCATGTACCATAGCGGTGTGCACCTCAAGAACAAAGAGTGCTCTTATAGGGGGGCCTCCTTCTCAGAAAATACCACATATGAGGTCCCACTTGGGGCCTGGGTATCCTGCCATTTCCAAACTTAATTACAACCAGGTTTCGGCACCTCTTTCATTTCCTGAATCAGGTCCAGAGTGGTCATCTCTGTGAATTTCGGTGAATATTTGGAATTGGGTATGGGCATCTCTCTGACATTGCAGTATGTTCTCATTAAAGTGTAGCCTCTGATCACAGTAGGTATCTGAATTGTATAATCTACCGTCAAGGCAAAGAAATAGAATGAAGTGTGTAATCTGGAATATGAATTCTAGATTTTCCATTCAGTCAGGCAAAGGAATAGAACCCACACTCCCCATCCTGGAATAAGCATTCTAGAGTCTCCATTAAATTAGTCAAAGGAACAGAATCCAGTCTGTTTATTGGAATAAGCATTCTAGAATCTCTATTCAAGCAGTCAAAGGATGAAGAATTCTGGATGAAGAATTCTAGAATTTTCATTCAAACAGGCAATCATACCAAGCTCACGACCTCTCCTGCTGCTGTCTGAACAAGTGTAATGAGATGGTCCTCTTAAAATGGTTTTATACAACATGACATACAACACCATATAATTTTAAGTATGTCTTAACTACATGGGATGACTCACGGTGCAAAACTTTATATCTCATGCTTCCATTTCTGAACTGGCAACAGCGGGACACCACCAACAGAGAGAAAACAAAAAAAGCACTGCAGCAATGCAACAATCATCCTAAATTCACAAATGATAAGAACCATATGGTGCGTATCCAAGCATCCGGTTTTAGCTCCCAGAATCACTGCCAAGATTTAATGAACTTCTGATGAGTATTAGGAACTGACTAGGAAAAGCATCAGACACATTTCGTAGGCTATGAACTGCTTCTGCTCCTCAGCCAACAAACACGAGTTTCCTATCTGCTCCGGAGACAGAGGTGCTGTCTGCTTGTCTTGCACACTGAGCGAGGCGCTCTAGACAAATGTTCACATTCCCAGACACGTGCTTGCATCAGGAGACACTACATCACGCAACAGAGAGAGATGCACTGAGAATTCTGCCAAAATCAAAAGCATATGTTATATAGATTTGAAAGGACAAAGATACTTTTAAGGAGCCAGACACATAAACAGGACTAGACCTTAGGAAAAGAAATGCTGGCACAATAGTGAGACGAAGATTTTAAGGAAAGTGGGAGTGGGAGTGAGGGAATGATTTTAAGAGTAATGAGGGAAGTTTGAGATGATGACGGAAAAAAAAGGGGAGTAGGAAATGAAATATTGAAATATGAGGGAAAGGAAGTCAGTGGTTAAAAAAAGGGCTGATTAGGATCATTAGATGTTGCGTATTGCAGCTCAAGTCTTATTGAGCTGTGGTGGTCAGTGAACCATGCAGTGGTGGCACTCTGGGTGCAAGACATCGTAAATCACATGGCCTTTCATGTTGTCCCAGGCTCCCTCCAAAATGTCACTCTGAGTTTCATTTTTCACTGTATACTGGTGTAATAGCTCACTCACAGAGATCTCATACTTACAGCTGCTGACATGGACAAGGAGGCTATGTCAGTGTACACAAAGTTACCCTCAGACACATTAAGACAAATTGTTTATTATAGCAAGTGATGAGACATTCTAAATCTGTCAAATGCTGCAATTGTGAATTGTGAATAACTCCCATATGCAGTCTTGTTTAAGAGAGGATTGGATAAAATGCTGAGCATCAGTACAATGATGAATGAAAAAAGCCTGTCAATCATAAAGATTTCAAATGCTTGGAACACATTACTATGTAATATCATCGGGCAAAGGGTGTATGACTAATGAAAATGGGACTATTTTCAAAAGATCCATATAGTATTATCCTCTGCTTCTTCCTTATTTATTAGAAAGCACTAATTCTCATTGATCTGCATGATGATTGATTGGTTCTCACTTTCTGTACAAAAGACCCATTACTCCACAAAAAGAAATTCAAAACCCCCTGGGACAACGACAGTACTACCCTTCCACGTGGCCTTGCTCTCTGAGCCCCATTTTGGAGACCAAAGCCAAAGTGCAAAAGTGGATTGACCTTGGTCCTTCACGTATGCTCAATATCAAATTAGCATGGCTTAATGGACATTGATCATTCCATTAAGTTCTTTGATATTTTTGACAAACATTCAATACGTGTTTGGATGAGTAGCTAAAAAGCCTATCTTTAGGTAACACTTTGTCTCAGGAGTCTCCATTCAAGGCCCATATTTCAGATCTTATTTACAGACCACCCAGATGGCAATGACATGGCCTGTCCTCTGATTTGTCACTTGCCTGGCTGCTCTTCCTCTTATCTGCAAATCAAATTCCTTACCACCTTCTCCTTTTACCTGTGTGTTCTTCTAACCATCTCATTTTCAAAGTGAGACTGAGTGACCAGGGGACATAGACGTCCTCCCATTCTCACCTTGTTCAGATGGCATTTATAATTCAGCATGTTTTGAATATCAAATTTTTCTTTACACACTGAATACTGTATCCTCCTCTATATATTACCCATATTGACTCTTTGAGAATAGAGGACTTTTGTCATCACAAATTACATATTTCTTCAACAAGCAACACTTAAAACACTTGCCATATTTAGTCTTCAGCTCTCAAAGGAGTTTCCTTCTAGACCCTGAAAGTGCATCAGTCACATTTGTTTCATTTGCCTGTTTCCTACATCTGCTTGTTTCTATATGGTTATATCTATAGCTGTACACACTGTTCCTCTTATGGCTAACTCATCCTGCTAAGTAGGATCCTGCATTCTGCAAGGGAGCAGGTCTAACTCCTTAATCTTACCCTAACAGGGAAGCTAAAGATGCTCCACTTCTCTGTCCAGCCAATCAGTGACTGGACACAAGGCTTTGGTGGGATTTGAATTTCTTCTGTAGTCCATTCTCAAAAGAAGAGTGCTAATTAAAAGAGCAGAGGTCAGGCAAGATTGTCATGCCCCATCAAGCAAGAGTAACCGATCAGGGAAAAAAGAGACCTTCCAAAAGTGTCAAATACATTAGCAAAGTCAAACTAGAGAGATACATGTTAGATGCTTAGAATGCATGCAGCCAAAAATGGTCCTGATGCACATGTTCATTCAAGCTTGTAGCATTTTCAGCATCACCTCATTCAAGCAAACATGGGCTCATCTTAGTTGCATGCCACACATGTACTCTCTGAGCCCTGTCACTTGAGATTATCTCAGTAAGAACATCCCATGGCTTACCCAGAACATGCAGGAAAGGCAGACCCATGTCCGTGAGCGTCCAGTCATCGCCGGTGGCATACTTAGGGACACAGAAGGCATCATGGGATCACTCTGACAGCTCCAGGCCTGCCGTTCCAGACTATTCCACTGGACCGGCACAATATTCCTGATTATTCCACTGGCCCAGGTACAGAATTCCAGAGCAGTCCATTCACTACAGCAATACTGCTCCACAAATCCATGACACGCCTAAGAGAGATCAGATCAACTGCTGCTGCTTCTCTCTCCCTCCGTCTCTTCTTTCATCCTCTTCTGTCTCACTTTCTTATCTAAGAGCCTTCCTCTTTTCCTCCCTCCCTCTCTTCGTCTCTCTCTCTCTCTCTCTCTCTCTCTCTTTCTCTGTCTCTCTCTCTTGCTATTCAGTGAAACTCACAAAGCTTTTTGGGGTCATGCAACTCAGCTCCACAGGAGCAAGGGGGAGGTGACTGCACAGCCCTTTATTTATCTGTCCCCTCCCTATATTCCCCTCATAGCCCCTCCTCTATCCTCGCTCTGTCTCTCTATTGCTTTCTTTCTCACTTTTTTCTTTATCCTTATTTTCATTCACTATCTCTACCCCCTGCCTCCTTCTTTTTACATCCCCCATTCTGGGCTTTTCTCTAAGCATGCTCTCTCATATTTGTGCTAATGTCACTTTAATTTTTCATTTGCCTTCTCGATCTCAGAGACACCTGGGTATCCTGAATGTCTTCCAACTCTCTCTTCCCTTAAACATCTGCAAATCTCTTCTTCAACTTGGGCTCCATTTTTCTGCCCTGTGTATAAAACATGGTGCAACTGTGAGGTCGCCATCAAAGGCTCATCTAGACCCCACTAGCAAAGAGAAAAAGGTTGTAAACAGAGAATGACTTCATTAGGTCCCTCCATCCATCAACCCTAAATTGGGCAGCTGGTGAGAGAGGTAGTGTGGTATGTGTGTGCTCTGCTAGTCAGTCTCTCTTTCTTTCTCATTCTACAGCCTTGGTATTTCCTCCTGAACAGCCTGATGAAGTTGCCCTGTGTGCTCTCTGCCCTCTAATCCATCTCATTCTTTTAAAAGGCAGAATGAACACTTCAGGGACTAAGTCAGCCTTCTACGTCACTCCCTCTTATACAAGATACAGAATTCCTCCTGTAAATTTCAAACAATAATGTACAAGAACACTTATTGAAAGCAGACAAATAATATAAAGAAAAATAAACGAAGTAAATACCTTCTAATTATAAGCTTAGTGGGTAAAAAGGTTTAAGAGTGCACAGAACATGTCCATGGGATTCAAAATAACACTTATCAGAGAACCTTGAGAAGGTAAATATAGCATTAATACCAGAGCAGGCTTGTATCAATAATCAGTTCACACAATCATAACTAATACTGGGATTAAATAAATACATATGTCTAGTTAAGAGCAACTGTGCACTCGAGTGCTGTAGCCGAGGTTGAGGAACTGTCAGGGACACACACAATGCAAAATACAGCATGCCATTTGAAGGCAATATTAAAGCTATAGTGTCTATAGCATTTTTGCTCATTTTGGAGCTTCTGTGGGTCGCCCATAAAGTCCGGTAATTGTAATTCACAGTTAGGACGGTCAATGGGGGTCAAAATTGGCCAGAAATGTGTATCTCTCATACACCCGCTGAGATACATGAAATGCCACCACATCCCAGCTTCAGGAATGAAAGAAGTCCAATTTCAAAATCACAGGCCAATCAATGGAAAGAAAAAGTAAGAGTGCAATTTGTTATCATGAGTAATTAAAATGAATTTAAGGATTATGGAGACTTCTGTTTTTGTCTTGCTGAACATGTAAGGCATTTATTTGTTCTCTAATTTGGAGGAAAAATAATGAATGGTGGTCATCTGATTTATCCTCATTGTGGAATTTATATCATTAGCCAGTTGTAGTTTAGCTCAAAAGTTAACAATACCCAGCTAATAACCAGATGATAGTTTATTCTCTGTTCTATATTTTGTGATGCATACAATTTCAAGAAAAGCTTCTATACATTTATCAGTGTTGAGCATCATGCTTTGTGAGAACAACAAAACAAGCCTTTCCCTTTCAACTATAACTTGTAGTGTAGCTAGCCAGCTACTATTAGGTGACTAGTTAATTCTTTCAGGTTATGAAATTTTATTCCTTAGCTATCTTGCTGCCGCTTCTACCAGAGAGGGCGCAGAGCAAATTTTAACAGCGTAGACAGTGTTACAGGAGACAGTTCATCTGCTCAATATATAGGCTGCAATGTTTACAAGATTAGGAATTAATTAACAACAGGTCTATGAAAATGACTACAAATCCTCACCCAAAAACTACAAATATTCAAAACTAAACATGTTTTTTTTTTTTTAAATCTGGATCTAATATTATTGTTATCATAATAATACATAAAAAAAAATATCCAGAGAATAGTGAGCTAGAGAATAGTGTGCAGCCTTGACATGAGACACCAGAGCAGTGTTGCTGGTTAAAGAAAATGAAAGTGTTGTAAAATCTGACCTAAAAATAAAATGCATTTGCTCATGTGACATTTATACTCTGGTATTAACTAATGCATTAAAAAAGCATCTCAGCCCCAGAATAAAACATGATGTGTAAGAGATCAGAGCTATTTGTACCATACATGGCACTTCCACCTTCTCTAATGTTTCAGCCTCTTTATCACACACTGTATATAGACAGTAAGATGTGATATTAACTGCAGGTCACAGTAGGTTCTCTGTGTACCCTTGTAACATTTCACCCCATCTAGTCTTCTTGCTCCACTCGCCACAATGCCATGGGTGTCAGGGTGGAAGCAGCAACAGCAGTTTTTGGCTTAATCAATCCTTTTATGAGTGCTGCTCCTCTCAACAGACATGCTAAATATATACAGACACACACACACACACACTCACACACACATACACACAGTGCATCGGATGTGCTTTCACTGAATTCTATTTTGAGGCACAGAATGAGATGAGAAGCAATACAATACAGAAAACACAGGCCTCCTTTAGAAGCACTGCTTCATTGTAGATTCAGATCAAAACAGAAGGAAGATGTTATGAGTTGACCTCTTCATAACACTCTGAATTCTAGTGTGTGTCACTAAAGCTAATAGAAACATCTCTGTGCTTGGGAGACAAGAGTGAGTTTTTGTTACCAATGTCAATGCACCAAGTAAAGCAGAGAGCTAGTGTTTACTTTTTTCTCACGCAGAATGACTCAGTGTACATAAATTAAAGCCAGAATCATCATGTCAAAACAATCTGGCCACCCTCAGTGCTTTGTGCAAAGGGCTTGTTTTTATTTTCAAGCCAAAGCTGGCAGGATACGCTCAAACATCACACAGGAAGAAAAAGAACGCTGTAAACTTGCGCAGGCTGGAGTCCAGTTGCGTTTTTATGGAGTTTGGGTCAGGATCAGGAACACTGACAGATGAGACTCAATCACTGAGTATAGAAAAGGTTTATTTACGGAGTTCACAGCTGTTGTCCTGCAGGGTCCGCGTCCAACACACACTGGTGATTTCCCGCCTCTAACACACCTACCAAACCTGCTTATTAACTCCTGAGTAGAATGAAGAGGGTGAGAGCAGGGAAATCAACAAAGACCCTCAAGGGCCACAGTTGTGCTAATTGGCTATGTAGTGCTTCTATGCTTGGCAGATAAGGAATGAGATTAGCATTCCACCTGATGTACAAAAATTAAGGTCTTACTCACTTTCCTTTGTCAGTCACCTGATAAAAATATTGTAGGGATCCACTTTTCTAAACAGGTAGTTAAATAGAAAAATAGCACACATTTAATTATAATTTAATTGTGATCATGATTTATTTTTCATCTAATAATTAAACAAAACTGACTGAGATAATTGGGGCGCTAATATTACCTAATTGGTTAATTTTAAATATTGTCATTAAAATTGTCTATTTGGTTGCATAATGGAATGGCTTATTTGTTTATTGTTTATTTTGTTTATGTGCCTAATGTCTTTCTTACTTACTTACTTACTTACTTACTTACTTACTTACTTACTTACAGGCTAATTATGTTTAAAAATAGCATTTAAAAAGTCACTCAATTACCATAACTAAGGAGTCATCTAATTTTTATTTAAGGATAAACTGGCCTCCACAAATCATTTGGCCTCCACAAATAGTTAGCATTTTTTTTAAGAGTAGTACACTTGCTGTATCTGAGTCAAGCATTGTAGTCACTAATAGAAGGAGGAATTTTTATTAATTGTATAACTGTATATGCTTAGAATGAAATGTCATCATATTATATATCAGCATTACATATTGTCATACATGCATACATAGTCATCACATACAGTATTATGTCGACTTTAAATACAATGTGTTCTGATGCTTGTAGTGTGTGACAAAAAAAAAGAGTTAATTTCCAAGGAAAGGCCTTACCCTCATCATTTTCTCAAGTTAACAGATGGCAAAAAAATGTGCCAACAAAAGCACACCTTTTTTCAATAAAAGAACAATAAATTTATATCGCTGAAAATACTAAGTGTTCTTTCAAAACATACAACTACACAAGCTGAAGTGATTACAAGTTGTATTTAACAGATCAAAAATTTTTTAAGACATCTGAATAAACACAGAACTTTTACTTTTAAAACCAATGCTCTGTTGAAGAACAACATTTTTAGGCAGTGTGTAATGCAAGCTCCAATAGTGCACATTTGTTTAAATTTTT
Organism: Pangasius macronema; assembly: GCA_037577455.1. Lineage (NCBI taxonomy): Eukaryota > Metazoa > Chordata > Actinopteri > Siluriformes > Pangasiidae > Pangasius > Pangasius macronema. Next base: position 20,864,370 of record CM074949.1, read on the forward strand.
TATCCATCAATTATGCAACTTGTATGCAGTGGTCTTAAGTAGTGAGACTTGATGTGTGTTTTTTTCCGATCACCGACTCCTAAATCCCTTGAAGAGAGGAGGAGGTCACACAGACACAAAAGACATTAGTGAGCATGTAACTGCTGTGTAACCTGAGCTACTACTTATACTTTTGTTCCTGTATTTGCACTCTTAGATTTGTGAGACTCATGGATGGAGATAATGTATGGGAAGTTGGTTGTTTTGATAAATAAATGGTGATAAACCCTGTGCAGAACATACATTGAAAATGACTGATCATTTTTTTCATATGACAACTATTGTTCAATAATAATAATAATAATAATAATAACTAGTTCATAAGATAACAAGTTTCAATAAAAAAGGTAATTATTTTACAAATTTAATTGTGCACTACTGTGGCAGCACCTAGTGGTCTCTTACCTCACTGCTGACATCATGTTTGATAAGCTATAAATCAATTAAATTTTATTTGTATAACACTTTATGAGATCCCTAATGAGACAGACATAGGCAAAAGTGGCAAGGAAAAACTCCCTGAGACAACATGAGGAAGAAACCTTGAGAGAAACCTGACTCAAAAGGGACCCCATCCTCTTCTACAACTGTACACTATAAATACAAACAGTGCTGAAAGCAAGTTCAATATGAGTATATTGTGAATACATGTCCTTGGATGAGCACAAGACAGTCTTTGTGATTGCTGTAGTTCTTGGGTACAAATCATCTCCAGGTTACGCATGTAACCATGGTTCCCCGAGGGAAACGCTATGGGAATGCCTTTGGGGACCAAAGCATACAAACAGCTGGTCCGCCCTCCTCCACAGGGCAGCTCTGTGGACGTATGCATCCAGTTCTTGCAATGGACACGTACAGTTAAGTTTCCAATGGTCAGGCTCCCGAAAGGGAGAAGGACAAAAGGCCTGCAGAACAACCGGCCGTGGTGCCGAGGAGGGAACTTTCGGTACGTACCCCGCTTGAGGGTACAAAAACGCTTTGGCCAGACCGGGCGCAAAGTCTAGGTAGGAAGGGGCCACCGAGAGGGCCTGAAGATCCCCAACTCTCCTAAGAGAGGAAATAGCCAAAAGAAAGGCCGTTTTCATCGTCAGAAGATGGTCCGAGATCTCCTCCACAGGCTCAAAGGGGGGTTTTGAGAGAGCCTCTAAAACCACGGCCAGGTCCCAGGGAGGGACCCGAGATCGCACTGGAGGTCTGAGCCTCAGCACACGGTGGAGGAAACGTGTAAACAGGGGTTGCCTGCCCACTGACTGGCCACCGAGAGGGGCGTGGTAGGCCGAAATAGCCACTACGTAAACCTTCAGGGTGGAGTGGGTCAGCCCTATGGAGAGATGGGCCTGCAGGCACTCCAGCACTGTACCAACTGGGCAGTGAACAGGGTCGAGCTGGCAGTCTCTGCACCAGGAAGTGAAAAGTTTCCACTTCAGGCCATACAGTTTCCTCATAGAGGGAGCTCTGGACTGGAGGATGGTCTCAATAACCTCGGCTGAAAGACCGGAAGCTATGAGTTGTGCCCCCTCAGAGGCCACACCCACAGCTTCCACGACTCCGGGCGGGGGTGAAGGATGTCACCCCCCGCCTGTGAGAGGAGATCCCTCCTGACGGGAATCTCCCACGAAGAGCTGTCGAGAAGGGAAATCAGGTCCGAGAACCATACTCAGCCCGGCCTGAACGGGGCAACTAGCAGCAAGCAGACCCCGCCCCGGCACACTCTCTCCAGAACTCGTACAGACGCAGCCTCGGCAACGTCTGCACCATAGCATCCAGTCCCAGGGGAGCTGGATGAGTCAGAGAGAACCAAAGGGGACAGTGCGATGTCTCCTGA